>CM031237.1:95571157-95976159 GCA_018340775.1 Taxus wallichiana var. yunnanensis | reverse complement strand
ATGGTGATGTTAAACTTCTTTGAGAGGAGATCAATGTTTGAACTATAATAATTACTTTGGTAAATAGTGATATACTTAAAGTTCTTTGGATATTAAACTTTAGGAAAATTGTTTTGGTCATGGGGACCCATATTCATAGGTATATACTATAAACCCTTGGTATCATGTATAGGCATTGATGGTTGTGTTTGGGTAAATTGTTATGATCTTGAGACTATGTATGGAATGCATGAATATTTAAAATAATTTAACTATTTTCATATTTGAATCATAATTGGTGATTAAGTTTTGACAGTAATAGGGTTGATAACCACAAATCGGGTGATTATTTTTTGGGGTTAGTCCATAAATGCTCGTACCTCTCTAGCATTGTGTGCAGAACACCTCAAACTCTTAAAATAAAACTTTTGGCTCCATAATTTAGCTCTCATCGAATCTCCTATAGTGACTTATGGAAAAATACTAGGGAATGTATAGGTAATGCATGTAGTTCTTAAAAATTCTATATAAGCATAATATGTTTATTTTTATTTAATGGCCACTTGTGTAATTTACTTCATTTTGAAGTTTTAATACAATTTGATTGGACCTTAATTCTCATTAGAATTTAAAATGTGATTGTTATAAATATGAACCTATTAGAATTTTAATCAAGAGAAATTTTTTAAAACTTAATTAGTGAAATGTGACCACTATGGAAATGTTTCCAACTCTAATCTTCTTTCTTAAAAGGAGACACATTAATGATGTGATAGTATCAAATAATCCTATTGTCTTTTTTTAGGGTAAAACGATGTTTCAGTCACATATGTGGTGTGATGACATTTCATATCAACATTGGTAGTGGTCCTTGATGGTGTAAGTTATTGGGAATAAAAAAAAAATAAGTGAATTAATTGGTGATTTATAAGAATTATACTAAAAGGTGTAATTATAATTTAAGAATATGGTTTGGATAGCCATATGTATCTAGCCACAAGTAGAATGTACCCGACAAATAGCCTTGATCGCATTGTTATTAATTATTCCCTAAAATAAAGGAAGGACATAATTTAATTGCTTGGACTAACTGGATTGAGCTTTTCTTCATACCTTGTCAACATCCAACCTCAATTGGAAATAAAGTTTTTTTCATCCCATTCCTTACCTTAATTTAACAAAATAATAAACACATGAACAATATGTATGACATAGATACATAATAGAATTCATTAAGATATCCCATTAATTATTATGGAATTTTGAACTTGAGAATAATGATTTTATTACCTTGATAGACCTATAACTTGTTTGGTAAGCATATTTTTTTACCTTACCTATCCATGGGCTAAAATTTGACACTAGTTATCTTATGTTCTACCATGAATGATGGGATATTTTACAGATAGTGTTGCATCTAGCCAGTGGGAATATATTCTTAGAGTTGATTGTGTGTAGTCCTCATTGATAAAATAACTCTTCCCATCATAACAATACTATTTTATAGCTCAACAAGTTCGTAAATTGTGATTATCTTTCTAACAGAAAGCATATACCTCTAATTTAAGCAAAGCATTGTCCCTTTGGATTAGTGGGTCATGGGTGGCCTAGGATAATTAACAAATTTAAGTAACATATGTTAAGGATATGGAGAAATTTTGAGTCTTCTTTCACATTTGGAGGAAACTTTCAATTGTACTCTTGATTTCATTGGGATATAAAAATGAAAAATGTTCTATTGAAATACGCAACTTAGGAAAATATAGATGAATTAAAATGATTATTTTCTTTATTTGTTTCAATGATGAATAACTTATATTTGACTATATGTTATGATATATTTGATATTATTTCATAATTTGATTGACTATAATGATAAAAATTGGTCATATTGTTGACTTTTTGCAAAAATTTGTTGCTAGTAAGGTTGTTATAGAAAAAAATTATGAGTAGTGATTGATTAAAAGTCTAAAAAAATCTTGTTCTTGTATAAAATGTTTACTTTTATCGTTATCATTGTTGTATGAAATTGTTTTGATAAATAAGTTCTCTATTTTCAAGTAAAATCGTCAGGATGACGATTTTGTAAGGGGGAGTATGTCACACCCAAATTTTTCATTCTACTTTGTGGAAAAAATAAATTTTGATGTGTTAAACAATTTAAAAATGTGAATTGAATAGTACTAATACAAGGTTGATTTTACATTTATGCATGTGTATATATTTTCGAGCAAGATACATCGATAAGCGTAGGTGTATTCCTATATGTCAAGTAAAATAAACATGTTATCTTAAACACACAAAATTCCCAAGGTCATTCCGGGATAGGCGTAATGGAATGGATAGATTGCTATGTGATTGGCTACATAAGGTGGAATACGCAAAATGAGTGAAAATGACTAATAAGTGATCAAGGCAATCTAATGTCATCTACATGAACCATGGGAATCTAGTTATCTAAGGCAATGAAGGCCTCTCTAACTTGGGCGGGTGAAATGGAATAGTTGAGGAGAATGGACACATGAAGAATTATATCAATATCAGTTTCACTAAACACTCTCTGAACTGGTTGTGGAATGTGTGGAAATTGTCCTACACTTGTGTCGTAAAAACCTCTAGACAAGGTCATAGAGGTATGAGAGGAAATGAGTGGGTAAGACAAATGGGTGAGTGGCGGGAACTAGTTGCGACTAAGTTGTCTTTACAAAACTCATAAGCATTTTATACTTAGACATTCAAAGTTATCAAATGCGATATGATAATGGTGGAAGCATGGTGGTCTGGAAAATAAGATGTCTAAGGCCTTGGTCAATGTCTGCCAATTGTGGTGCTAGGTTTGGTTATGGCATTGTTGGATCAAAAACATGATTTCTTGGTTGTTTAGGGGCTCAAATGGTCATGTGCGCTGTGAAAAACCACTAAAGGAAGGAAACAAACAATCTCACAAATAAAACACAAGAGAGTAAGGTCCATCCGAAGCCAACTAGGTATACATGGGGAGATATGTTAATTCCTACTAATTAACTCTATGAGTCTAATTAACAAATGGAAAAAAATATTTAAATTAAATCAATTCAATTAATTTCCTCGAATTTAATTAAATCTATGTGTTTCCAAATACTAATTAACAAACGAAATATAACAAATTAAGAAAATGAAATAAAATAATCTATTTATTTTTGTGCTATTTAATGATTTTGAATAAAAAAATTAAAAAAATAAGAACCTAATTAATCTATCTTTTTGTATTTTTAGATGCTTAGTGGAAAACAGAAGAAATATGCACGAAAAATGAAACTTCATCTAGTTAATTAAAATTGCTTCTACACTAAAATTAATAGAACTAAACAAGTAAACAATCGAAGTGGCTATTTCCTTGTAAAGAGTGGATCTAATCTATTCTAATTAAGCACAAATTTGCCAATTTTTACTTGCAGATATAAAACATCCTTTTTATTACGTTAGATTCATAGAAGAAGAAAAATATTCTCGTAAGTAATTCTTCCCTAAATTTTCCTCGTTAAACAACAGGATCTATGGAAGAAAAAAATAACACTAAACTAAGGTAGAAGTTTCTTCCAAAAACAATTCCCATGAAAATACATAGGGATAGGTAGGAAAACAACTTTCAATTGAAGCTTTGTGTAAATAAAGAAAACTACAATAATTTTACTTCTATGAATTAATTTTCTCTAACAGACTATGGAATAAGATTTACTCGTGAGAAAGAAAAATCCAAATACATCCCCAACATGGAAACGTAGCCTTTGTGAGGGTTCCATTACTAGTTTTGATTTTTTTCCCCTCAGCATATTTTCCAATTTGGTGTTCAAACAATTCTAGGGAACCATGATGGTTTGTGTAGAAGAAATGATGAAGAAGTGTTGGAGATCGAATGGCATGCAAGAAATCTAGTAGTAATGCGAGAAAGAGAATAATAAGGAAAGAAAATTAAACTTTCTTTTGTATTTCTTGGTAGGATTACGAGAAACATAACAATGCAATTCAAAATAATAATCTCCAACCAATGCTCCAGGTAGAAGCTTGGGTCTTATAGAAAAATTGTTGGGAAATGGTCTAATCTACTTCAGCCAAGGAAAACCACATCACTCAAATAAGGGGGCATATAACTCAAAATTAACATCGAAGGGAAGGAAAAGTTTGTACACATATAAAAATCTCAAAAACAACCAATTTGGTTAGGAAACATGCGCTAAAACTTAGTTTGAAGAATGTGACACACATTCAAAACATCCTATAAGAGGTTCGAGAAAAATTATACGGAACCACTAGTCTATGTAGACTAGTGGTTATAAAACTCAAGGCATAGTAGTGGTTACGCAACCACCGGTTGGTTGCATAACCGTCATCGCAGATTAGTAAATTGTAGCATGAAAGACAAGGAAAAGTTGCAAAATGATAAAGTAAAGTTGGAAAAGTATGGATATGGACAAGAGAAGCATTCTAGGCTAAAAATATATACTGTAAACAAGAAATTAAACTCAAACACCATTGGAAAGATATTTACTTATCATTGGGGATTTTGAACCGTTCCAACAATATAGCACATGCAAAATTGGGTGTGTGTAATACCCAACACCCTATCAACACTCATCACTTCACATATAGAATTGTATAATAATCTAAACTTGTTCTTGAGGTACATGATAAGATGATTTTACTTGTTTTTTATATGTGATGATATTTTTACTAATCGATAATTTGGTTAGTTTCAACAATTGCTTTGCGATGGAAATTTAATGATTTGAATCGGTCTTATACCACTAAGAAAATTATTTATCATTTCTAAAATTTAGATTTAATGGCCGCAGATCGCTTCACAAGTAATATTCATGATGTTTATTTCTTAAAAATGCTAATTCCTCGTGGCATTCAAATAGGGTCAAAATACCTTGAGAAATATAAGAATTGTCTTTATTGCTACTTTTGATAAGGTAAAAATTTACTTGTTTGAACATGATGCAAGTATAATGGTCTTAGAACATAATCAAATTTAGAAAGTTAATGTATAGACCATATAAACCTTGCTTAGTTGAAGTTATTATTTTGAATTGATCATCGACCAAGGAGCAATTTAATTGGTTTAAGAAATAGGCTTAGATCATGATGCGAGTTTAATGTTTTTGCCCATATTGCAAAAATGTATTTTAGTTAACATGAAATTTTCATGGACCACGAAGAAGTTTTAACTAATATAATGCTTCTTGGTTGTTAAGTGGTCATAGACCATGGTAATGTAGCATTTTAAATAATTATTGATTTTGTGATATATAACCCCCATGTGACCTTGCATAAAAAGAAGATAATTTTTAAACTTGGCAAAAATAAAGGAAATTTAACATGGATAAAAAAACTTACATGGAAGAGGGAATACACATGGCTTGGACAGATGGACCATGTGGAGGGAAGAATCTAAATTTTATGAATTAAATTAAATGAATTTTGGAGGGCATGAATTTTAGGAAAGGGAGAAGCTTGGAATACAAGAAAAAACATATACAAACCCTCCCTAGTTGCATTTTCTCAACTATGATATTCTTCTCTACCCTTGGTAGATGGATGAAAAATATATAAAAATGTAGAAAAAAGGGGGCGTATTTTTAATTCATTGCATGTCTTTTTTTTCTATTAAAAGGAAATTTATTACATTGTGTGTGGTGCATTTCCTAGAAAAAGATGGGGATCTCCTTTTTGCCCTTGCATACAAATTTTCGATTCTTGTTTCTCTTATTGTGACTGATTTTGAGAAGAAGGAATTTGGGAAAAATGTAGTTTTACTCCAGGCATGGTTATCTAACTTTGATTTTCTTGTTTTTCTTTGAAATAAGTAAATATGGTTTGGGTTTTCTCATATAGCTTTGAATCTGGAAAATATGAAGTCATATCAATAAAATATGATAAGGAATCTTGTAAAAAAAAACTCATATGAGTGAGTGGGAAATTTGTAAAATGGTTATTTTTGTTGCTTGAGAAAATTTTGTGATTGTTTTTCCATACCTTTGGGCTGATTGAATTTTCTAAGTGCATATACAAGTAATAAAGTAAGATATACAACAGAAATATAAATACTAATTAGACAATATGAGAAGGAAAATTTTCCCCTTCAGTTACATAGCTATTAAAATCTATCCCGCATGCTTTTAATAAAAATATTAAATGGTTTTCTATGCTAGTTTATCATCAGGAATATATGATGATTAAATCTATATATTTGACTTCAAAACTATGCATAGAGTTTGTCTATTCAAGAGGGTATTATTGTAAATAGTTTATTCTTGCTGAAAATTGATCTAGGTATAGGGTAGTTACCATAATCATGAATGGTTTACATTTGTTATTTCCTCCAATTAATGGCAACCTACAAGAACATGAGGTCTTTGAATAGATAATGGATTTTATCTTTTTCTTGTAGCCAACTTTTAAAACTAACTCGTAGAATTATATTTCAGTTTTTAGATGCTTTGTGGATTCAGTTATACTACTAATACTATTGTATGAACCATTGGGTCAATACCCTTATACTATTTTTTAAGTTATATCAAGATAATTTGGAATTTTAAGGGAAATGTGAGTTGGGTATGTGTGTGGAAACATGTAAATGTTCCAATTCTTCGCTAATCTGTGAAAGATTTCTATCACTTCCCTATAAATGAGTGGTATTGACAACTGTTGTTAATAATTATTTGCAAATCTGGTTGTGAAATTTGGGGTGGTTTTAGTTATGTGATTTTTATTTAAGAGGTGGTAAATTTTGTATTCCCTTCTTTTAGACTTCAACTACGATTGAATATTTTTTCCTTTATGTGGGAGTAACCGAGATGGGTTGAGATCATTTGAGCTAATCTCAAAATCTATGTCATTAACTATGTATCGATGAGCCATATAGTTATTTATTTATGTAATGGAAACCAATTTGTGATCTAGGTGACATGGTAATTTAATTTTAGGGAGGTTTTGAATATATTCAAAAATAATTTGACTTTCATGTAGATTTCTATTTTATCATTGGTTTTTTTAATGAAGATTTGTGTATAATATCATCAAATTTTCAAAGAGCAGTTCAAAACCACTTAGATGAGAATTGACTAGTGAAGTTGACCTCCTTGTTTGCATAGAAGCTTATAATGGAGAAGTTTGATTTATTATGGAGAAGATTGAAGGTAATTTTGTTTTGTGTAATAAGTGAATAGTATGAAGTATCATATAGAATATTGACTTTGTGATAACCGAAACTAAATTGTTGATGGCGTAATGCATAAAATACTCTTGGAGGAGATAATAATATTTACCTACTTACATGCCATATTTTATAATCTTCATGAATAGAGATTTTCTAGAGAACAAGGTGGATGATTTTTTAGGATTGAACGATTTTATGGATTAAATTCCATTTGCTGATTTGAAGTAAACATGGTAATAACTAGTTTTTGCGTATAAAATTTTATAAATTGGTTTTTATTAAGATAAGATTATGTTTTAAAACCTAAAACAAAATAGTGATTTACTAGACTTAGAGTTATTAAGGTTGTATGATCAAGAGTTTAGCTTGTTTAAATGGTTGTTCGGAAAAAAGGTTACATTATGATTGTATGAGATCATTGATATGCTTATTGATTTAAGGATTTATGAAAATAAAAGGATAGATATCCAAACCATATTATTCTATCTCAAATTAAATCAATAGGATTAGAGTAGATAATCATGTCAATTCGATGATCTGACCATGTAAACAATTTGATATTTCCTACAACATACAGATTGAGTAAATAAGAAATTAGTGATTTAATGGATTGGATGAGTGTGATTTGCCATACTATGTTTATTACTTATCCAATTCCATATAATTGTATTGTTGTAGTTCTATTATAATAAAATGAAAGGCATTATTTCTCCATAGAACAAAAGCAAGGTGCCATATTGTACTTTTATATTATATTTTGATAATCCTTTCCAAAAACATGTGTTATCTTTATTGCGTAATAAGTAAAGTACTTTCTTATTTGATTATCATGACTCGTAAAAAACAAAGAAATTGTATTGCTATTTTTATATCTTATTATGGCTAATATGGGTGCAATTATAAAGAAGAATTTTATATTCTTTATGATGTATTTTGATTGAATAAATAGGTTTGTAAGAAACATATATTGACAACATTATGATAGCCCAAACAAGTGTATAGTTCATTATTGAAGATAACTAATGAAATCTTGTAGTTTCCTCTGCTAAGAATTTAACTATGAATTTTCATGTAAAACATGTTCGATAAACCTTCAGGAAATGAAAACTATAAGTTGGGAAAGTACAATTTCATATGGCCCTAAATGATGATGATAAATAAATAAGTTACTAAAATTTATAACATGAGAAATGATGCATATCAATACGATATAACCATAGCATAAGTTGAATTCAATTACCTTATCGTAATCAGAAAAATAATTTTTGAATGAAGTATAGAAATCATGATAATACATTCACATCATGTAGACTTGTCAGTGCGATTTCAAATGATGATGGAAGGATAAAAACACATAATTATGCATGTCATTTTCTCGATTGTTGCCTTTTTTGTAGGGGTCCTAATTGGGACTGACATGATTCATTTTGATGTAGGGTCATCTCTTAGATACTTGAAGTTGAAAAAAACAGTTGGATAATCCATTTGTGGCATGCGAAACATGTACTAAGGGTTTCACATGTTTTCCCTCAAAATTTTGAAGTTTGAATATGTGTATTCTTAATTGTAATAACTCTTCTAAAGAGTTAAATGTCAAAAACTAGTTATTTTATTAGTAGTGTTATGTAGGAAAATGAATGAGTTGTCCCAGGTTATGGTGGAGGAAAATCGGGGGATAATATATCTATATTCAAGTTTTCATCATATTTTTGTAAACTATCTTAAATATACTTTCCTAATCTTGTAGGAGGTTCGGATAATATCTCAACTACTTGATAAAGTCAAAGTATTAATATAGAAACAAGATCAAGATAAGAAATAATGTCGTTGTAGAGATTCATGGTAATTAAGGGTCTAATATCTCAAGCTATGAAGGAGATTAGGAAGGATATATAAGTGTGTTAAGAGATAAAGATAGGAAAGGACAATGAAAAGTTGGAGTAGCACAAGGATTGTGCATGTTGTATGAGAAAGTATGAAGAAATATGAAAAATACATGTTTGTAAGGTTCTACACTCCTCTACATGTTATTTAATTATGTTTATAATGTATCCATGGTGAAAATAATCTAACTCTATTTCTAAAGTGAAACTAATGTGGATTTCTCAAACTCCTGTCCAATATAGTGTTATTCCTTGTAATTTCTAAATGCCTAATGGTGGAGAAAACAAGTTTTAATGTTTTAGAGCATGAAATAGAGTTGGAAAAAGATGTATAGAGACAATTAAAATCTTGTTGAATGAATCATGTGACCATGTAAGTGTTGCAAAAATAATTAAACTAAATAACTAACCTCTAAGGATTTTAGAAAACCTAGACAAGGGTTTCGTAAGAAAAACATCATATCTCGAGTCTAAAAGAGTTTCATCACACAAAAATTGGAAACATATGAACTTTATATACCCCCAACTCATATAAAATGAGTTTTATGATTTCAATTTCACATGTACTAGTTCTTGATGATAGTTTTGATGTTACCAAGAAATTAAAGTTAAAAAGGGCTAATTAGAGGATAAAACTTGAGAGCTGGGAATAATTGACAAGGAACCATCCAATGAAACTTTAGAGGATCCCTAATGGTCTAAAAGGGTATCCTAAATTATTTTAAAATTTCATAGAAAGATATAATCATGGTTTTTATAAGAAAAACTTAATATGTAGTGTGGAAATTATGCAAACCCGGTTTTTGGACAACGGTGATAAATTTTTCACAAGGTTTCAAAATAACACAAAAATTTTAATATAGATATATTATTCCATCCTCCGAGATGGTTTTAAACAATTTTTCTTGAAGGATCGTGAAACTTATTTTATGAGGAAAATTCATTTCAGTTGTCTTAGAAGCCTAAATGGTGGTCTCGGAGGAAAATTGGACTATACTATAAGAAAAAATTACACATAGAATGTAATAAATAGATTATGAAGAATATTTATTTTCAGTTAGAATTACATCATACGAGAGGTAATGGAGGTAAGAATATTATAAATTATAGAGGTATCCAAAGTGTGATCATGATAAATAAGCATAATCTGGTTTTTCCCTAATATGGTTAGAATAGGGTATGTCATGATTAAGTTATGAGTGCCATATTATGATCATTTTGAATACAATATTATTTAATTTATATTATCTAATGTGTTTGTGGGTTATGACTTGAATGTTTAGAAGACTAAATATTGAGATAAGGATGGTAGAGCTGAGATGTCACACCATTTTTGGTATCGTGAGTGAGGTTGATACCTATTTTATATTCATGTTTTTGCCAATGTGGATGATGATATATAGTTTACGGGTGATTTTGAAGAGAATACGTGTATCAAGGCCTAGAAAGGCTTAAGGACATGATAAAGTGGCAAGAATAAGCCCAAGAGAAAGTTGAAGCTTAAGAAGAAGTAAAACCAAGGTGAAACAAACTTGGGATAAGATTCTTAGTGAAATGGAGAGAATAAGTAGAGTAAAGGTATTATAAGAAGGAAATGCCCTAAGAGAAGAAAATACTTAGTTTATAAAGATGAGATAAAGGAACTAAGAGAGAGAATAGATAAATTGGGATCCTTGATAGAGACCATGATGGAATATGAAATCCAATAAGTTGGATGGAATATGAGAAATAAGTTTAAGTAACAAATCAAGCTACTCATAGAGAAGAAGAGGAGGCAAGAGACGATTTCCTTAGAGAGAGAAAGATAGAAAGGTACTTATGGGAGGATGAAGAAGAATGAGTTACCATGTGAATTTGTGGAAAGAGTTCTCATTGAGGGGAACATGAAGAAAGTGTCAAAAGAGGCACTTGAGAAAGAAAGGGAGAATAAGAAGAGAGTGTCCATGAAGGAGGTGTTATTGAATATTTTTGGTTTCTTATTGTATTATCTAACTCTTTATTTCAGTTTTTATACATAGGTAATGAAATATGGTCTTGTGAAAACCAAAGACATGGCCTTGAATCTAGAAAAAAGTGGGTCAAAAAAGTTCTTAAGAAGATAGATAGAGCGTGGATAACTTGTGATAGTTTATGAGGAAGTAATGCATTATAAATTACCTATAATTGAAGAATATTCAAATAATAAGTTGGTAAACAATCAAGACTTGAGAAGAAATGTCACCATAGAGAAAGCCTCTGGAAAATATGAATAAGTGTTTAAATTCTAATTTCGGTCATGCAATCAAGAAGGAGAATTCAAGAAGCCAAATCATGGAGAAGCATCCATCAAACCAACATGTTCTTAAGAAGATAAATGTTCTTTATAATTCTGATTTTTATCATATTTCTAATGCATATGTAGGTGTACAACATGGTGAAAGGAAAGAGAAAGTTAATATCTCAAAGTTAGCACAAGAAACATTGATATAAGGTTCCTAAGTGGCTCAAGAAACCTGATGGTAAGGTGAAGACTCAATTATTGGTAGCTAAGATCATGAAGAGTGATGAAGATACATCTCAAGAAGTTGTATATCATGATGATGAACTTGAGAAAGTGGTAATACAACTAATAATCCTTTGGAGGAAAGTTGAAACAAGTTCAACGAAGCAAGAGTATGTTAGTGAAGTGAAGAACATACAAGAAGCATTCCACGAGAACAAGAGGTATCAAAGGGAAATGAAAGGTAAACATATTTTTATGATGATGCTTGTAAAACTACTTTTGATTTATCATCTCAAATCATTTTAACTGAAGAATAAATATGCAATGAGATGTCTATGCTAACTTACATAGATCAAGGAGAAAGATCTAAGTTGGCTTGGAAAGAGCATTGTTATGAGAAGATGATGGTAGAGAGTGAAATTACATTGAGTGAAGAGGATTCATACCTCTTGAATGAAGCAAATGACAACTTATTGAGACAATAAGAAGTGGTGAAAGAGTGTGCTGATGTAAAACAAAGTTTAGAGGAAGGCAACAAAGAATTAGAGCCAAAATTTGATGAAGACAATGATGATGTAGATGTTATCACATTGAGTAAAGAGATAAAGAGGATATAAGTTTTTATAAATCATTAAAAGGTGTTGCATATAGTTATTTCAGATTGGATTGAGAAATCATGGATCCGAATTGAGGATGAGACAAGAAAAGAGAAAACCAAGTTGATAAATGCATATTTGAACAAGGTCATTGAAGAAGAAAATGAAAATGAAGAGAACCAACAACATGAAGACACTCAAGCGATTCAAGGCCTCATGTTTTTACATCTCACCTTTATTTTGATGTTTTGAATGCAAGAATAGAAGTTGTGAGGATGAATAAAGTTCATAATTCATTAAACAAGATCATAGAACAAGAAGATATTGAAGACATAAATGCTAGTGTAGTATGGACATGGGTGATTGCAATTAGAAAGAGATGGGAATGGAGAGAGAGAGAGAGAGAGAGAGAGAGAGAGAGAGAGAGAGAGAATATGAGAGACAAACATAAGAAGGAGACTCAAACATTTATTATACAAGAAAAATCATGGGATCAAGGCATACAATGAAGATTGAATAAGGAAGACATTTGAACTTGAGTTCAAATATTTTTCTTTCCAAGGGTGTATGATGCGGGAACATATATGTTATGCTTGAATTTGAACAAACCAGTTGAATAATCCATTGTAGGAATGAAAACATGTACTAGGGGTTTCATTTGTTTTCCCTCCAAAAGTTGAAGTTTGACTATTTATATTCTTGATTGTAATAACTCTAGTAAAGATTAAAAATTCAAAATATAATTATTTGATGGGTAGTTCTAGATGTAGGAAAAGGAATTATTTGTCCTAGGATATGGTGGAGGACAAAAAATGGGATACTATATCTATATTCAAGTTCTCATCATCTTCTTGCAAGTTGTCTTAAATAGACTTGCCTAATCTTGTAGGAGGTTAAGAGAATAAATCAACTACTAGATAAAGGTTAAGTCTTAATGTAGAACCAAGATAAAGATAAGAAATAATGTGGTTTTAGAGATATTCATGGTAAATAAGGGTTGAATATCTCCATAAGAAGAAGATTAGGAACGGGATGTACGAGTGTGTAGAGATGAAGACAAGACACAATAAGGTAGAGTTGGAGTAGCACAAAGACTGTGTGCATGTTGTTTGCATAAATATGAAAAATACATGTTTGTAAGGTTATACAATCTTCGACATGTTATTTATTTATGTTTATAATGTATACGTGGTGAAAAAAATCTAAATTTGTGTCTAAATTTAAACTAATGTGAATTTCTCAAATTCATGTCTCGTCAAATGTTATACCTTATAACTTCCAAATGCTTGTTGAATGCATCCATGACCGTGAAAGTGTTGTAAAGAATAATTAAACTGAATATCTCACCTCTTGGGATTTTAGAAAACCTAGACAAGGCTTCATAGGAAAAACATCATATTTCAAGCATGAAATATTTTCATTACAAAAAATTGGGAAAAGTGACCTTGATATATCCCCAAAGCATATAGAAAATTTATTTTGTGATTTCAAGTTCACATGTGCTAGTTTTGATGCTAGCAAGAAATTACAATCAAAAGGCCTAATTGGAGGATGAAACTTGAGAGCTGGGAATAATTGACAAGGAACCATCTAATGAAACTTTAGAGGCTTCCTAATGGGCCAAAAGGGTATCCTAAACTATATTTAGATTTCATATAAAGAGATCATCATGGTTTTTATAAGAAAAACTAAATCTAAATTGTGGAAATCATGAAAACCTAGATTTGGGACATCAGTGATAACTTTTTCACGGAGTTTCCAAATCAGACAAAGGTTTTACTACGACACATGTATTTTACCATCCTCCATATGGGTTTTCAAATATTTTTCTCAAATTCATGTGAAACTTATTTTATGAGGAAAATTCAGTTCAACTATCATAGAATCCTAAATGGTGGTCCCAGAGGTGAATTTCAGCATCTATAAAAAAACACTTACACATAGAATGGAATGCATGGATAGGGAAGAAGCTAGTTTTGGAGATGGAAATGAAGCATACATAGGTAATGGAGGTAAGAAGATTATAAATTAAAGAGGTAACCAAAGTGTGTTCATCATAAATAAGCATAATCTGGTTTTTTGCCTAATATGGTCAAAATAGTGTATGTCATGATCGAGTTATGAGTGTCGATTATGATCATTTTGAATGAAATATTATATAAGGTTCTTTGGGTTATAACTTGAATGTTCCTCGGGTGAATGTTGAGATAAGGATGTTGAGCTAAGATTTTGCACCACATTTGTCTAAATCTCAAGTCACAATTCCTGAAGCTTTAGAACCGGAACTAAAACTCCTAATAAATGGAAAATAATCTTGATAATTATTTTGGAAAATTTTGTACAACCAAGACTTTCCTAATAATATTAATGTCGCTCTAAGATCCAAACTCAAGCTCGTTTATTGTATGATTTGATTAATCTTAACAATAGAGTCAACATTTAAGTTATAACCTTACCATGGGGGAAGGATCTTTTGGTTGAAGATTCACAATTTAATTAAAAGTAATGCTTAGTTGGGATGATTTTGTGATGTCTACTCATTCCCTTCCTCTATGATTTTTGTATGCGAGTCATGGATAACGAACAAATAATGGAAATCTTTTTGAAGAATTAAGCCTAATCTCATACTTGACTAAGTATTCGGGATGTGGGGTATTGGATCCTAAGTAACCCCTTGAGTTTTTGTGAATATATTATGGAATCAACTCATTCTTCTATTAACCTAGATTTTTTTAGGCTTGGTAAAGGAGAATCTAATTATAGCTAGCTAACACTAACGATAAAAAAATTCTCCCAATTTTTACAGGATTTTTTTGAGGATCTCTATTAATTATGAGTGGCAAGAATTGGGCCATTACAGGACATGAGCCAATTATTGAACATGGACTAATACTTGTGAGGGTACATGAAAAGTAGGGAGCTAGTAAATGTCACTTTCCCACTTACATTTTGAAAATAAAGTTCCCTATAGAATAAGTCACATCAAGTCATTTCAAACCAAGTAGCCAATCAAATGATGACAAATAGGTAGAAAAATATATGTGATTCAATTCCTAAGTAATGGTCCACCTTGAATTTGTTTGTATTTAAAATCACCAAATTTAAATAGTTAAAAATATCTTCCACATATTTTTTTATAAAATATATAAAATATGTATATATATATAGAGAGAGAGAGAGAGAGAGAGAGAGCATAAATTACACACACATTGTAAGAACATAAATTATTAATGAAATTTTTGTTTTGAGTTATATAATAATGTCGAAGTCATTTTTACAATGGGGTCTGACATCAGACATGATGTTGGTTGTGAGGATAGATGGGCCTCGAATACATCAGATAATAAAAGAATATTCGTCCCTGGCTTCCTAACCACTGTTCCTTTAGATTTCCAAGTCGAATTTGGTACTTCTTTAATTATTAAATAATTCAGGGCCTGCCAATTATTGGGGGGACATAAAGGAGTCGATTGAGAACATTGTATGTCATATTGAGTCATTAGTTTCACTTCCACATTTGAAGTTCATTTTCACTTAAGTAATTTGGTTGCTGCAATTTATTAGATATGTGCCTTGTGGAGCTATCTTTTGTCAATTCATCTTTTGGTAACATTTTTCATTTTTAAAAATAAAAAAATATTTGGTGATGGAATTAGCTAGAGTTTATAAGGATTTAGAGTCCGGTAAAGGAGATGGCATGTACGAACGACTGAGGGGTTGCAAAAGAGTTGCACATTTTTGAGTTAGAATTAAGTACTTGGTTTTGATAGGTTAGTTGTTTTATTTATTTTATGTATTGTATTTACCTTTTTTCATCAATTTTAGAAGGGTTTAGATGTGTTGGGTAGCTTACTATAAAAAAACACTTACCATTTATCCTTTTGGTTTTCGTTTGGTGTGGAATTTATTTTTAAATTATATTTGGTGCGGGCCATCTAAACTTTCTATGGCCATGTAGAAACTAACCATATGAGTAGGGATTACCCTAAGAAAGTAGGGAGATGACCTTCACACGCGACTTGCATACTTTAACTATGACCATCATTTATTATATATACTAGATTGAAACTACACAAATATAGTTTAGAAATAGGTGTATATATATATATATATATATATATATATATAACCGAGATCATATCAAGCCAAGAACACATATGCTAATCAAACACCATGATCAATAAGATGAAAGCAATTCGCTAGAATAACTTTACATAATAACCTTTGCAAACAAATGAGAAACAATATCATATATTATTATGGAACTCAATGCACGGTATATTGAGAATGGGCCTTGCTTAAATAGGCAAGGAATAACAATCTAAGAACTAGTCAAGGTCATAGATCAAGCCATAAATGAAGGAAATAACTAGTCATCAAAGAACTAGTCAAGACCATAGATTTAGGAGAGAACTAGACATCAAGGATCTAGTCAATACCATCGATCAAGGAAAGAACTATACCTAACAATTAGATAATATATCCTAATATCTAAATAAGATAAAATAAATATCCATACACATAAGTGGGTGAGGATAAATACAATAAAGGTAAATAAATTACCTAGGTGAACATGAGCTAAGGTAAATACCTACTCTAACAAAACTAACCATATGAGTAGGGATTACCTAAGAAAGTTGGGGAGATGACCTTCACATGCGACTTGCATACTTTAACTATGACCATAATTTATTATATATATTAGATTGAAACTACACAAATATAGTTTAGAAATAGGTAAATATATATATAATAAGTATGACCACTCCCACTATGCCCTTCACATACATAATGAGTTTTGGCTTCGCCTTGCATTCTGTTGTAGTGGTGGTAGAATCCATGTTTATTCTTGTGTGTAAAAGGAGACATTTTCTACAAAATAATTATTTATATGAGTACCATTTATTCATTTTTTCATTTGGCATGGAATTTATTTTCAAATTTTATTTAGTGCGATCGAATGAAACTTTACTACAGGGGGCCGTATGTAAAACTAACCATATGAGTAGGGCTTACCCCAAGAAAGTTGGGCATGATTTACATGTCACTCATGTTTCTTGGCTCCATCATATGGGTCCACAAGATTTATCAACACATGCACAACCAAGATCAAACTGCTATCCGCTTTCCAAAAAAATAAGCTCATGGTGCCCTTCATCATTACAAGCATGGGTTAAATTTGAATGCCATAGATGCCTGTCAAACATTAGTTTAGCACAATAATTTTTAAAACTTCCTTTCTCAAATACAAAACAATGTTATTTATTTTATTTATTATATATTTATTTAATTATTTTAAAGACATATTTGTATATATTTTTATAATTTATGTATAAATATATATATATATATATATATATATATATATATATATATATATATATATATATATATATATATATATATATATATATATATAGAAAATGATGGTCAAATATTAAATATACATCTAGATGTGAAGGTTATTGCAAATAATTTACACAAAAAATCCCAAATAACGTATTGTAGAAGTATTATTTTTGCAGAGATCCATTTGCATGATTTCTTCTAGATAAGTTTAGTTTTTGGTTCGGTGGTCATCTATTTCTTTGCTATATACTAAATAAATTCACATCTAGTGATTTTGAAGACCTCTATGAAATTTTGCAAAGAGTAAATGTTTATCACATGTCAAACTTGTCGTAGAATGTTTGAAGGGCCCTTAATTTTTTCTACGAGCCTGTGGGGTGTTTATAGAGTGGGAAAAACTGTTGGCATTGATTTAGAATTGGGGAATTAACAATAGATAGAATGTGAGGGGAATATGGGTTTTCCTAAGAATGTTTTGATTAAATAGACTATTTTCCATGCTTTGGATCTAGAGACAAAAATAAACTGAATATGGTGAGTAAGAAAGTGTGTTTCAAGGTGGCACAACCAATTTCTTGGAATGGATGTTAGACATCTGCAATACCATCGCTTAAGCTACAAACTCTATTGCTAATACAAGTGTCTTGTATTTAAGGTGCGATGAATTTGTAAGATGTGGAACTCAAATGTTATAGAAGAGAGAAATAGAACATTTCTTTCACTTTCCTGGTAACAAATTTTTTTCCTTTTTAGATGGTCCTCTTAGTAAAGGGGTGTGTGTCTTGAACGATGCAATAGATAAAACATATGATCCATTGGGAGTAATTTTAGTTATTAGGTTGTCGTCATCAAACCTCCCTCCCAAAACTTTTACTCGCCTAAATCACATTACATCATCTTCCACACTTCCAAGGTTTCAACTACATAGTCTACACTGAAACACTACGTGCCTCCCAACCGAGAGACAATCCTGTTTCTTTTCCATGATAGCTACAGAAAACCATATTCACAATTTTGCATGAAAACCCCACTCTCATTTTTGTATAAAACTTTGACCGGATAATGTAAAAGTGGAGCACATAGTAGATATTATTTGGGTACGAATAATCTAGGTTGGGAAATAGGTGTGGGACATGCAAGTGTTTAATTCCCTTGTTTTTGTTGAGTTGTGGAGTAGGTGTGGGACATGCAGTACTAAAATCCAGGGTGTACTTCTCCTACATTATCGATACATGTAAAAACTATGTGCCTCATGGCTAGAGACAAACCCTATTATTTTCCCTTATAGCTACATAGAAACCCTCATCCCTATTTCCTATAAAACCCTAATCACAATTATGTTTGTAACCCTTTTCACATTTTTGTATAAGGTAGAACACATATCATATATTATTTGGGTAGAATAATCTAAACCAAGAAATTGTTGTGGGACATGATATGATTTAATTCCCACTTTTTAACTAATTCGTGGAATAGGTGTGGGACATACATGTATTTAATACATGAAACATTTTAGTCGAACACGCATAGTAGATAATATTTGGTGTTGAACAATGAAAAAGCGTATCGGGCATGCAATCAAAATTCTTAATCTTCCTTTGACTCCTATGACCAATCTTGGAAAGTTGTCAATCGTCGAACATGCCTTTGTTTCTACTTCCTATAATTGATTGACCTCATGAATTAAAATGGTTCGTACTAATTTTTGCAACAATTAGTCATTGCAGTCCTCTTTCGCCATATCTCCTCCGATTGTTTCTTTTACATCTTCCAAACATGAGCCTCCCCCTTATTACAAATGAAAAGCATGTCCTCTAGTTCTTAGAAAAGATTTTCCAACGTTACCTCCTTGAGTCCTCTTCCCTTTCCCATACACTTCTAAAGCTTCAAACGCCTTTTCATGCAACCCTCTTCCCCTCCCTTTTCTTCTCTTCATCAAGTTTCACTTCTTCTCTAGATCACTTTAGGCATTCACATACATTTTGTGCATTGAGTATTTATTGCATACACCTCAAGTATCTCTCGGAAGGTATAGTTCCACATTTCATCCCTCATTCCACTTTCCCTTCCATTACAATTCTCCACCCTCAAAGACCTTACTCTATGCCCCTCTTCCTCTCCCATTGTTTGTCTTGCTACAATTTGCTTTTGTCTAAAGATCCCCTTTGGCATTTCCATTGTACATTTCATGTGTCATTGTAGTCTCCCAATAATGAGGAATGACACCTACATTCTCTAAACCTTTTTCCTCTCATAAATCCCTCTACATTTCCCTTCCCCACCCTTCTATACTACCATTCCTCTCTTCTTTTCTAGCTTCTCAGTCTACCCTCCTCTTTAACTGTCTATGGGTGTCAATTGTATTCTCCATTACTTGTACATGTCTTACTTAATATTTAATTAAAAATATCATTTCTTTATTTCCTTTCTTCTTTTTTCATCATACTTTGTTCTCATTTCAAGATCATTCACATGCCGCACCCCCTTCAACGTTCACATCGCACTTTGCTTGAGTGCATTTACTAGTATTATGGTGGCTATCTACACTCTTAAATTTAGGGTGCACGAAGATTGATTCCTCCCCATAATCTACGAGATAGTCATAACCACTTGTTTTACTTGTTACACATTAATGTTTCCATAGAATAAATCCAAATTTAATACCATGGAACACCATTTGATCAACCAAATTCTTTCCAACGATTAAATATTAAAAATGTGGAGCCCATGGTGGAAAATACAACGTACAAGAATAAAGTAAAACCAACTTTCAACCTATTTAAATAAAGTAAATTCTTTGTTAGTAGTCTATTGACAGACGTGCTCCTATGTGCCAAGTTAGGTAGTCGTCTACCAAAGAAAAGTAAGAATAAAGATTTCTATATAGTTCTGTGTTCGTGTGTCTTATTGGAAATGCGTATATTAATTAATCATAAGTATACTTCCTTCAATCAAAGGAAGACCAACTATATAAGCATTTTGGGCACATTTATTTATTTTTAAATATTGATATATTTGTTATTTAATTAGTGTTTGCATATTATTTATGAGAGTATAAGTTTTAAAAGAGATAAAAAGTAAATAAAATTGGGTTGAAAGAATAAAATGGGGTTGAAGAAATTAATAGAATAGATACCCTAAAATAAAGAAGATTGATTATCGAGGATAATCAAATGTGTGCTCTCAAACAACTTGGATCGAATGGATACCTTTTAAATATTAATGAAACGAATATTTCTTAAAGAAATTTGATACAATAAGTATCCCTTAACCTCTTTAAACAGAAAACATACCATTTAAACCTTCATACTAAATCAGAAATAATCTAAAAAGAATTGTCAGAAAACATGTCTTTCACTATAACAATTGTTTCTCATGAAAAAGCGGTCCTGCTTAAAAGAAGGAAATCCTTGATAACAAATGAAATGAAAAGTTTGAGTGGGCATCTGCAGCCTTCAGGTTGGAACCAAATAGAACGAATATATTTTAGAATTATAAATAAAGTCCTTCAACTTGAATAAACAAAGAAAAGAAATATAATTTTTTTACCAAAGATAAAGCAATGTGAGAACACTATTCTATTTTGGGTGGGTTCTTTCCGTAGCTGACCATCTTAGTCTCTTTCCACTTTCGAACAAACCATGAAACGCTTGATTAAATTTGCCGAATAGTTTGATAGAGTTTGATAGTTTGATGTATTAGTTCATTACAGAATGGGGAGCTCATATCGTGTTATTGAAGACGGTTTCTCACAGCTGCATTTAAGAGAAGATTTCACCATGTTCACAAATCCTCCAAGAAAGAGGTTTGTTGGGAGATCTCGGTCTTCCAAAGTGTTTGCTTCTCAGAGTGTTGGCAAAGAAAAAAACCAACGTGGAAGGGAGAAGAAAGTGTTCAAAAGTCAGATTGTGTACTAAAAAAAAAAGAGATGGGCATTTCATTTGCCTCGAGTCAGATTAGCTGTGATGCTAAGAAGAGCCAGAAATTGTTACAAAATGCTGTTGAAAACGGCGAATCAGAAACCTGCTATTGTCTTCAGCACACAGTGGGGAATCCCAAGCCTTATTAATTAGGATTGGATCTGCTCATAGTCATCTGCATGTTTATTTGACTCAGAGCATGAATGGATCAAGTTGAAGATCAGTTTGTGTTGAAGATCTGTTTGTGGCATTAGTACATAGTTTCAGTGAGAATCTCGTCCTTTTTCTTTTGTTATTCATATTGAGGTCAGGCACTTTGATCATATCATATCTTAGCCTTGTTAGGAACTCGGTTTCAGTAATTGTGGTTTTTAGTGATACTTTGTATATTTGTATTAAAAGAAACTGAATAGTTTGTATCTTAGTAGTGAAATGCATAACTTTTCTTTCTGATATTACTTCATCACTGGCACTCACAAATATTGGTGGGGGCTGCGCTCTTTTCCAATCACAAAATTAATATCAAAAAATATTTATCATTAAAAGGTGATTGGTTGAAAGAGATGAACCCCACCGATTTGTAAAACTTGATCGCATTGAATATGTTGTTAAAAAAAGGGTCATATTTTAACTCCTCTATTTCAACTTTTTGAACTGTTTCCGATTATAGACAGGTAACTGACTATGAGAGGAGTTTATAAACATTTGCATGCAATGATCTTATAGGAGCTTCTCTTTCATTATCTGTAAGAAAATTAATAGCAGCATCCTACTTTCTGTTGCAGCTACTTCGCTCTGCCCTTTCCTTTTGTATACCATGTCTAAATAAACTAGATCAAACTTGTGCTCATATAGTATTCTTCATGCACACCATTATCCCTTGTTCTATAGTATATTATAGTTCTGCACTTTTGTTTCGTTGAACATTTCTGTAATAGTTTTGCTTTTTTAATTTTGGTATCAAATGTTCCTAGAAAGAGTTGATCTATCTCATAGTTTCTTGATTTATGGTGAAACATGAAATATGTGGAATCGTGGATGATATTTTTTTAAAAATGGATACACACTTTTAAATGGAGTTATGAATCAAATGAATTGAAAATCACAAATAAATATTACAACCCAACAAAAAAAACAGAAACATCATGAAACCTTTTCAAAAAAAAATTGTCCAGAAAAAATAACAAAGCAATTGCAAAACTAGCAAACAAACTTCTCCAGCAAAACAGGCCGCCATAGCATCGCCCCAAAACCAACTACCATCTGAAATACGAAACAAAGGTTCGCAGGGAGATAGGCAGATTTGAACCCGCGACCTCCAAAATAACAGGCTGGAGGCCCACCACTGTGCCGCAGCAATAATTTAGTTCAAATTTGACTGATTTTAAATAAATATTCCCCCTGCGAACGTGCGTGAGGGATAGGTAGAACGAAACAAAACTACCATAGTAAGAACCCAAGCACAAGAATAACTGCACCCACACGAAACAAAATTCTGGTAACCAAAGCACAAGAATAACTGCACCCTGTCCTAATAAATGACAAAGCTCCAAACCCAAGGATATTAAACGTTTCTGGAATATATTAATTAGTTAGTTATATAGGTTGATACGGCAATATAACTCAATACAGTTGTCTTTTTCATTGATTTCCTGACACGTGGTTTGTTGTCATTTTCTATTTATTGATTGTGAAGTGTTTAAATTTGTTAATAATTAATAATAAAAAAGATAAAATTGAATTTAGAAAACGGTTCAACTATTCCTAGTTCAATGCGTTTTGAAATATGGGTTTTAAATGGAGAGAGAGTTTTGTATTAGTCCATTAAAAGCAGACACAAACAAGAGACTGTCAATGAATAGAGGACAATTTTAGAAAAATATTGCTCTCTAGATGGTCTTTGTAGACAACCTCTGATGCATGTTGATCCCAATAACAAATGTAGATCCAATATAGATAGTAGTCAAGAGATCAAGTCAAGCTTAGTGAAAATACAATCTTCAATACTAACATGAAGCCAAGCAAATTGCACAAGAAGATTTGAGGCATTCACTTTATCGGGGTATGAAGAGGAGAATGAGTAAAGAATGATAAAAAAGTGCATTTCAAGGTGGAAGAAGGAACATGGGACCTCATATTCTAAATGATAAACTCAAGTGATAAGTGTTTAGGAAAGCTTAATCTGGTGGAAGAGAATGACCAATACAAGTTGTAGGAATTTAAATAAGAAAAGCTCTTCCTATTTTTTGTGGATTATATCAAGAACACACTTTTACACAATCACCAATACCTTTCACATGCCACATGTATTTTAAATTTCAAAGCTTAATGAATCTGCAGAGGATGCATTATCCTAGCTTAAGTTGAGTGGTTAGTAGCCAATGAGTAGATAACACATGGACTAAGATGACATAAATTGATGGACTAATGAGTATTTCCACTGGTGACTTGTCTTTCCTTCATAACATGGGATGCAAGTATGTCGTTGCAATAGATGGTCAAAGCATATGACTGTGAGAAGAATTAATGCGGACGAAGATAACCAAAAGTGCGTGGATAACATAAATATGGTCGCATGACAACAATTAGGGAAGCCAAAGGCATCCAACATTTGTGCCTTGTTAGAATTTTCTTACATTTGTCTAACTTTGAAAAATGGTTGTCAATGTAATTACTTGTGAACTTTCCAAATTCTATATCGAGTATTATACATTATTGTTTGTGGATAGTTAAATGTTGGCCTATGTTTTTTCGAACATATGTAAGTGAAGGTTTCTACTTCTATAGTCTGTGTTTTGTCAACATAATGGAAGATTTGTGAATTGTGGGTTTGTCTCAATTATTCTTCGGTGAGTAGTAAATGTATAACAAAATGATTTGCACGTAGAACCTTTCCACCTTTAATGTTGAAAACTTCATCAACAATATCCACCTTCTATTGAGAATTGATGGTTGTTTGTGCCCTGCACTGAACTCCCATTTCAGCCTAGTTCATTGCAATATTCTGGCGAGAGATAATGTTGTAACTTGCATGATAGGAAATTGACATTATTTTATAAAGTTAATAATGAATAATGGTTAACTAGATATCCACATGATAACACTGAATAGGAAACAATTTTCACACATTAGAAATATGAGATGGCAAAGATAAAAAAGCTAAATGTGGGAAAGATATTAAGGTTGGGCATTTCCTTTTTCACGTTAGATATTCTTCTCCACAAGAGGAAAGATGGATAGGGTGGGCTTTACATGCTTTACATAGGGTTATTTATTTCCACTGTAGGTAGAATAGTGACACTTTTTAATATACTAATTGTGATAGGTTGGTCTGGTTTTGATTTTTTTAATATTTTGGAGGTGAAAAATTTGCAAAGATATTTTGACATATATCTCTAAGGTTTGAGTAAAATATTTCCGTATTGAGAAGAAAACAAGAAGATAATATTTTGGGGATAGTCAACACTATACCTTGGGGGGGACAGATATGATTATATAAGTATTGAGTAACATGACTTGACATGATTAAAAACATTTTTGAGTTTAAGAATAACGTTTTACTACACCTTATTTAGCCATGTGAAGGGGTTTCTAGTCAACACTTTTAAGTTATCCATCAATGTTAAGGTGCCATCAATTGTTGTTTACACGACCGAAAGAAACAATTTTTTTTTGAGAAAATATGGGGAAAATGAACTTTGATTATTTATTATTTTATTTTTACGCCTTCAACATTTTTGATTGCATGATGTTTCATCCGATAGATAAAACAACGACATCATTTGAAGGCTATATGACAAATACGAGAGTTAAATACTCCCATATCCCACACATATTCTAGGGCTCATATCATTCATACCCAAATAATATCTACAATTTGTGCTTCATTTAATCATCGCAGTCTCGGTCCCATTATTTATGTGAGTGCAATTTATACTTAAAGAAGTCAAAATTTGAATACAATCAATTATTCATTATACCAATGTATGCTTCCAAATTAATGAAATAAATACCTTTTAGAAAAAATTAACACAATAATTATCTCCTAAACCTTCACGAAATAAATACCCCTTAAATCTTCAAACTACATGCAAAAATCGGAGTTAAAATGAAATGTTTATCCTTCATCAATACATATAATGCGTAAAACATAGCCAAAACTTATCTCTTTAGCAATAATAAACAGTATGTAATGAAGAGAACGGCTATGCTTAAAAACCAATAACAACATATATGTGAAGTGTGAATGAACAATGGCAACCTTCAAGTTGGAACAAACCAAAACAAATATATTTTGTAATTATAAACAAAATCCTTCAACTTGAACAAAAACAAATACAAATATATATTTTCTTATCATAGATAAAAGCAATGTATGTTAGGAAATTATAGACTATGCAACAATGAATACATAGAAATGTGAATAACAAAATAACAATTTACAGAGATAGAGATAAATAAAATATACAAAATACCAAACATGCAAGAGACGAACACCAGATTTACGTGGTAAAACCCCAACTGAGTGCTTAGGGAAACATCCATGGTGCAAGATATCAAGCTTTATTAACTCAAGATGAATAGATTACATGCAAACTCATTATGAGAAATTTTAGATCTCCACAAAAATATATACGCCTAATTGGCGAAGTATAGTTTAGATTCCTCTTCCTAAAAATAGAGTGGAAAAACGCCATTAGGATTTTTGTGGCTAAAAATAGAATTCAGTTGAATTCGTCTTTTTTAGAAACAAGGGATTGATTCTTTAATTTTTTTCTTCAGGCTCCATAACATGTCGCTGCCCCCGGACCCCCTTATGATCCCTCCACACCCCCTCTTTAAAAAGTGAGGTACCACACACCGCAAAGCGATCCAAAATTTAACTTTGTTGACACATATAACAATGTAGTATAAACAATGTTCTATGAGAACTCTATATTTTAAATTATAATAAAGTCCTTTAACTTGGACCAAAAAAGCAAAACAAATATATATTTTTATTATGGATAAAGCAATGTAGCATACAATAATTCGGTGAGAACTCTATTCTATCGGATCATTTGGTGGGTTCTTTGCGTAGATGACCATCTTATTCTCCTTCCACTTTCCAAACAACCCACTAAACGCTTGATAAGAATATCGGAATAGTTTGATAGAATTTGAATGGCTGTATTACTTTATCAGAGAATGGGGATCTTGTATCGTGGTATTCAAGAAGGTTTCTAAGACTTTATAAAAATATTAGTCTTCATATTACGGTTAACAAAGAATATAAAACATATAAAGATATAAAAGATTTCTTTTTTCATGCATTAAAGGTATCAGATTTCTTCTTCGATCCGCATACCACGGGTTTCTTTCTTTGGCATAAACTATCTAGAACAAATTAATTCCTCATTAGACTTATGTGGCCAAGGTGGGGCCACCTAAGTAAATACTAGCAATCGCATGTATACAATGCAATGTGAACGCCAAATGGTATATATTATTTGATTTAAAGGGATAGTTATTACTTTTGTAGTTAGACGTTGATAAATGGTGTGCCCAATCCGGATACACCATTTGATAAATGGAAGAACTATATCTAGTATTTTGGTCATAGAACTTGAAGCACAATATGACCCCCGCATATTTTGAGGCGGTGAAAATTTTCTCGAGGTAGGAAAGTGGAGGCAAGCATTTTAATAGAATGAACCATCACCGGCGTAGCATTAGTGGATGACAAAGGCTCGAGAAGAAACCCTATGCTTGAGAAATTGTTACAAAATTGGTCCTCTATTTCCATGTACTCAATAGATTGGAATCTCCCCCATCTGTGTATTGACATTGTGTGTTGTTGTCAAACCCGATTGATACGTAGTCAAATAGTCCCGTATGTAAGGCCAAACCTCAAGAGTTATTAGGCTAAAGGCAATTCGTGATGGTGTTGAGATACTCTTTTGTAGAGGATGAGGAGTAGAGAGGGGAGACGAACTTGATGAGTTCATTATAGTGCTCTATTGTCACCTCGATATCAAAATTGATGTCATTAAGAATGATGTCTCCTAGAGGCCCGAATTTGACGACCTACGAGTAAATTATTCGACATATAGGTTGTCATACTATGCACATTTTCGGTGGAGGTGATGAAATAGCTATCAGCTTCTCCTCCCAAGGAAAAAAACATTTCAACACCTCCTCCCAAGGGAAAAAACACTTCAATGCCCTTGGACTTGCATGAAAGCACAACTTATGTCTCAAATTCATATTCCCTCAAATTTTACATTTCAGAAACATTAGAGATCTAACATTATACATAAATGACATGATGTGGATGATAACTCACAAATTATTTATGGATGCGATGATATGGCCTGCCAGAACGAAGTGGTAGCCCTTCCCTTTATATTATTTAGAGAACATGCCTTCAATGATAAAGAGTAAAAATACTGATAAATGACATAAATGTAAATGTCGGGTATAATACATCGCATTAATGCCAACCAAAAAGTGCAAGAAGCGATGAAAAAACATTATGTCATTTCTCTAAAACATACCCAAGCTTTATCCATTATATTCTCATTGGGAAAATGCATTTGGCATAAAAATATTTGAGAGGCACATGTGACCATCATATTTAAATCTACCACGATGGCAGGGTCATAATTAGTGGAAAGATTTTCTCATATCACTAATTGGAAATTGTCAATCGCTTTTTTTTGTGTATATAATGACGTAGAGACCGAAAATTGGGATGACTCCCTCTAAGTCCCCTTTTATTATATAACCCCTTACCATGACCCCTTTCACATATTTTTAATAATCTAATTACCTATATTAGATTAATTATTACCTCACCCTTCCACCTCACCTCTCCACCTCACCTTAGACCCATTTAAAGCCCATTTAATAACTAAGACTAAATCATCATTCCCCCTAACCAACTGAGAATTCTTCTAAACCTAATTTTAATTGCTAACTACCTCTCCCACCAATTTTCTGTGTGATTTAATGAGAATCAAGACTCCTAACGCATAACCATTCTTGACTTAGGCCAAAACGAGAGAGAAAAGGTTATTTTTAGAAAATAAGACTATTTCTCCCTAACCGACACCTATTATTCCTCGGCAGGCATCAGTCATGGAACCACCATTGATTCCTTTAAATAAACATTTTCAACTCTTTTCTTGGGTTCTTCTTTTAGTTGGAATTCTTTGATCTCACATATTTGGCACTCAATCAAGACCCTGATGATCAATTGAGCACTAGAGCATCAAAATCTCCACAAGTAACTAATCTACGACTTCATAGGCTTGAACCATTCAGAAAAAGAAGCACCCAACCTTCACCGCCATGGAACTGGATCTCGACTCATCTCTCTTACGCACACCCGCTAACCACCACCTTCTACCAATATTCAAATATCTGATAATTATTCTTAACCAAGTTATTGATTTCATTAGATTTGGTTTTAGATATTTTATCATTTTCTAATCACCTTCTTCCTCTCCTAGATACCTTCTATAGCTCATTCACCTATGCCCTAAAAACCAAAACCACTATGCCCTTTCAAACACCCTTTCTACCCCTCCTAAGTCTTTACCTAAATTTCTACACCCTACCTAAGATCTCTCAAATACTGTGTGTAATCACAGAGACCCCAAATCAACCTGCTATTTATGTTTGAAAATCAATTGGCCTTATTGTGATTAGTTACCCAACCGATCCCAGGCTATAACTAGTGAACGCCATCGGTTCCCCAACCGGCATCGGTCTCTATGTCTGGCATTTTCCCCTCATACTAGAGAGCTCATTCCTCCACCCAGAACTCTTGAAAACCTCCCAAGACTTCACTTAGACCTTCTTTTTTCCCTCTATCATACCTATAGACCCTAAAAACCAACCATTCTCCTAGATTTAATCTTATATTCATCATTTAGATGAGATTTAGACTATTGTGTTTTTATGAGATACCCAAATCATATAACTATAGTAGTACTTTCCATTTAATAATATTTATCAACATTAATTTGTATTAAGGCATGGATTGACAACCTTCAAAGAAGCACCCCACTTCCTAGATCTATCTCACGCTAGGCAATCCATTGACCTATGATTTTAAATCTATTTTTTGGTCTTGTTTTTCTTATCAAGTAGTCCTTCCAAGACAAAAGTAATTTCTCTATAATCAGCTTGGTATTCAACAACGATGCACAACCTCTTCACGAACTCTAGGTATTCCTTGAGTACCTTACCTTTACCTTTTAAATCCTTTTGTCATACAAGACTCATATGTGGTGAAACAGATGACATATGACCACAAAAATTCTAGGAAGCCATAAATGATTATAGTGGGAAAAATATGTTTAGTATTCCCATTTTGTGATTTTTTAAAAATGATGCATGGAATTTTCCCGAGGTCCACTAACAAATAAAATGTGGGCAGCTTACATTTTTTAAAGTTGTAAGTGAAAAGATGAATTTAATTTAGGAAAAAAAAGCAAAATATTTTTTTTATTTATTCCATACTAATCTAGTGAGGAACAAGTTATGTTGCCACTAATTCTAATGTATTCTCTCTCTTTTTAATTTACAAGATAATGTAGATAAGAAAAATAAAAATAAAAATTTCTTCCCGGCCTTAGAGAAAGGTGAGCTTATCTCCGATATGTAAATCCGCACATTCAAGGTTGCATGTATGTGTCACCATCTCTATGGAAATCACCACCACCTCATCTATGGAATTATTAAGCTTATGCTTGAGGTGAATGTCATTGGTGGTGAGTAACAAAAGGATTTTAAGGTGATGCACATGCTGAAAAAATTCCCATGCGCTATCAATGTATTCATTTCTATACCTCGCTAGCACCCATATCACCAACACGTATGCATCCTCCACCTAGTTCCCCAGTTCTTGCACAATCATTTGCACTAATTATATGTCATTGGGAGAAACGAATGAGTACTTAGCGTTGATGATGTAAACTCTAGGACAATTTAGCTTCCATGTTAAATGTGTCTCCAATGTATTATGTCATGAACGTAATACATGATGCATTCTCCGAATGAGCTATCATCGTTATATTGGACATTGAATGTGCCAGAAAGGACTTTACGTAGACAAGTTTCCACCCTTGTATTTCAAAGCATGTATGTCAACCTCCTCTACTTCGTTGATTTCTTAAAATGTGTCGATATGGGCTAGCCTCCACAAATATACATTCTACCCGTATACACCTTCAAACGTAATGAGTTAAGAGTCTAGTTGGAGCTCAAAATTACACCCTACCCTAAGTCATAGTTAACCAAGGATTTTTAGGAAACATGGGACTGTCTCTAAGTTGTGGGACTTGCACTTTGAGACAAACCTACAGAGAAGTTTGGTTCTTCAACCTATTCCTAATAGTAAACTAATCTTATTTTGCCCTAATTTCCATGTTCCATTTTGAAACAAAATCCAAGTTTCCCCTTGCCTTGTGCCCTAATTTTTTATTTATACCATTTTGAAACAAAATCCAAGTTCCCCCTTTATGTTGTGTCATTTTTTCTTTGTCAAAACATGCAAAAAACTTGAAGTTGATCGATTCCAAGTAATTTGAGGTTAAAAATCCTGCTCCCCGGTCGGAATTAATGTAAAATCATGCTTCACTTGATTTAAAACCAAGAAATTTGTCCTCTTGTGAAAAAATTGGTTTCAGGGGCATCCCATGCATTTTCTACGTTTTTGACGGGTATACGGGTGTCACCATGGCTGTCCCAAAAATTATCATTGTAACCTTTATGCTAATGTGGCAGGCTCTCATTGGCTGGGGGAGGTCGAAAAAATGTTATAACTTGTCATTTTTGAAATTTTGCAAAAAAGAAAATTTTTGTCCACAACGGCCACGCATTTGCCTAGTATGCCTACGTGGCATGATTCGATTGGTCGATGAACCGGCGGGTGGTGGGGGTCACTTAGGAAATTTTTCTTCATTTTGGAAAATTTCTCAAAATTCAAATTTTTCCCGAAGGCCCGCAGCGAATGGTATGATGACACGTGGCACAGGGAGGTCGACCGGAGAAGTGGGGACTTAGAAGAATTTGAAAATTTTGGCTTCAAAATGCTAGAGGAAAAATTTGGCCCGAAATCCCACCCAATAAGAAATGGACACGTGTCCCGGAGGGTCAGCATGGAGAGGCGAATAGTTGGAAAATTTTTGAAGTTTTTTGGCTTCACAATGTCAAACAAAAATTTTTGACCTGGAGGCCCGCATCGAATAAGAGAGTGACACGTATGCAGGGGGATGAAATGGAGGGGGAGGTTTGGAGGATTTTGAAGTTTTTTAACTTCAAAAGGTAAAAATAAAATTTTGAGGCTGAAGTCCCACCACTAATGAAAGGGGGACACATGTCCCGAGATTCGGTGGAGATGTGGAGCGCGCCGAGAAAATGAAAAAATTTACAAAGTTTGGCGAAAAATCTCAAAACCAAAAATTTGTCCCTGGCCCCGAACGGGAAAGGTTGAAGGTGTCCCCCACATCCAATCAAGGGGGTGACACATGGCACATTTCAAAGGGGAAAAAGGAGAGCATGGGCCCGCAAAGGTTTTGTGCTCACGGAGGAATGAAGGCAAATTTGATGGGTCGGCTCCGCATCCAATGGGAAACGCCACACATGGCGGAGGAGAGCAAGTGGTGTTCGGGCCCATGAGAGTTTTTGAGAAAATTTTCCTTTTCTCAAAAAAGGAGAAAAATTCATCATTTTGGCCACGGACTTTTGGGGGCCACAGGGGACACGTGGCATGTCCAGGGGGGCTCGCGGGGAAAATTTTCAAAATTTTCCCAAAGTTCAAAAGGGTTTAAAATGCATTTTAAGGCATAGGGGCCCGAGCCAATCATATTTGGACACATGTGTCCCACCTTATCCAAAGGTTCAAAAAGGTAATTTTTGCATTTTTGAAGGGTTTGAATCCCATCGGACACGTGGAGGGCAGAGATTTAAAGTTGATTTAATCAACGATGAAGCTGCAATGTGTTCTTTTTCATTTTTTGGCGCCAATGGAGCTCCAAAGAACTTGGAATCATCATTTTTGCACCAAATCACATGAAATTTTATATGAAATCATGTCCCTTCAGCCTTCTGAATGCAATGGCATCATTCATTTGAGCTAATTTGGTGCCCTATGATGTTTTTCATGAAATATTTTCTCAGCCGTGTAAAACACGTGAAAGGTAAAAAATTAAAAGTTGCAGAGTTAAAAATGATGAGGGAAAAAGGTGGAAAATGATTGCAAATGCATGTTGGCATGGTGGAATGACAAAAACATGACCTTGGGATGGATAAGGATCCAAATCCATGCAATATTTTAAAATATTTGTGCATCTCTGGCATTTTGTGAGTTGTTTTACAGTTTTATGTCATTTTCATCAAATGGATAAGGTTTTGTAACAAATTTGATCCCTTTGGCATATTCTTTTCTTGGGATGCAAGGATCCAAGTGGCATAGGGTATATTATGTAATTTGGAGGCATTTTGTAAGGGGTCTATTGAGAATTTTGGAGAAGGAGAGAAGAATTTTCACAAGGAAAACTGGAAGAAGTCCATTTCCTTTTGGAGAAACTACCTGAGAGCCATTTTTTATTCCTGTTTGCATCAAATGTTCATCATGTTGAGTTGGTTTCAGCTGTAAAGCCATCAAAAGCTTTGAGATTGTCTAAATAACATTCCCTTGCTGATATATTTGATCAAATTCTTGGATTAACTGTTTTATCTCTTGGCAAAGCTTGCATACACTTGTATTTCAATATGTTTTCAATTTGTGTTTCATGCTCATGTTGCAATCTTGTGTTTGGGATCTTTATTGGTCATACATGGTCTCATTTCTTGTAGAGGGTTTGAAGGCATCTGCAATCTTCCATTCAAAACATTCATTTGAGTGAAGATAAACAAATTTAAATTCATCTTACCTTCCTTGTAAATTGAGGGTGTTTGTAAACCTTTGGGTGTACCTTAGGTCATGATCTAACAAGGGTTTCTAAATGCTTCATTGATATTTTGCTTCAAGCCTTTGTGGCAGTTATCAAAGTTTGTATGGAATAGTGTAGATTTGGGCATCCATGTGTGCACACATCCTGGTTGAAAGAGCACTTCAAATTCATTGAAACATCTCTTTGTTTTTAGGTGTTGTAATTCATTTGCAAAGTTTCCCAAAGAAGGTGATGATTTCTAGCTACTCTTGTCCCAACATCTCTCATCATAATTTCATTTAAACTAACTCATCCTACCTACAATACCCCTACATTTGCATTGTGTGTCCACAAAAGAATTCAATCCTTTCACAAAAATGCACAAAGTATATCAGGGTTTTATCATGTCTTTAGTAGCCCTAGCCTTGTTTTGAGAACATTTCCATCATTTAGTAGTGACAACTCCTTTGAGTTTGGATAATGGATACTTGATCATGTTTTCACAAGGCCTCTTTCATGTCATAATGCAAAACACAAGGATATCTCTACCTCCTTTACCATATAAGGGCTGCAATATAGGTTCTCTTGCCTTGGTTGATAGGCACAACCTAAAATAGTGAGGGTTAGATCAAAACCCTTATGAAGGTGCTATCCACTCCCTCAATTCTTGAATGCAAACAAGTAGATAGGTGTGCTCCCCAGCTACAAATGACATACAAACCATCTATCTATCCTTGAGTGTCTTGTGCAAGTTCATGATGTTGTTCAAGTTGTGAAGGAGATTAAATCTAGATACCAACACCCGAGTGGCACCATTGGGAATTTTTTTTGATTTCTTGGTGGTTTTGAAGTATTTGAGAGGTTTGAGCATTTGTGTGATTAAGTATTTGAGTTGTTACATTCTTGAGATATCATTTCATACTTCAGATCTGCATGTTTTGGGTAAAAAGATTTCAAGCTCAGCCTTGCTCTTCTCATTTACTAGCAGTTTATATGATTTGGATGCATTGTTTTTGGTTGAATTAAGAAGAAGAAGATCTGAATTGTAAACCCTTGCAAAGTTTTCATTCATAGCATACATTTGATGAATATTTTTAGTGCTTTCTTACACAACTAAGGTGGAAATCCTTAGTGGCGACTCCATGTTGTTGGGATCTTGAAATACCAGTTGTCTTACACATTTCTATCATTTGAAACTTGTTGTTTAAATCTTGTCAAGTTGGAGGGAAGGAGATCCCTCTTCATCAAGGACTTCTAAGAAGTTTCTCACCAAATCAAGAAGCTCATAACTAGAAGGAAGAAGAGTGTGGAAAGTGGTTGGTGATTTGGTTGCAAGAAAAGAAATCCCCATAGTTGAATTTGAAGGAGAGCAGCCTGTTATTGAAGATTATAATTCTTCTTCAAGTAGATCTGATTCAGTAATCTTCTTGCTGATTTTCATTCTCCATCAGGTGAGGGACCTTCTTGTGTATTTAAAAAACTTACTCCTAGATCTGCTCCTGTGGTTTCTAAGTTTGCTAAAGTTTATCAAGAGAGAGAGCCTTTGGGGGGTTGTCATTTTAGAGATCATTCATCTATTCCAATCAGACCCATTACTACTCCTCATCAGCTTGTTTCACCTCCAAGATCACCCCCACCAAACAATATGGCTCAGCCTAGACCTCCATTTGTTGTTAACACCTTTGGTCCTATAAATTTTGGAGGAATGGATGGTTATCCAAATGCTGTCCCACAAGATGTGAGAAATAGGTTACCAAAATTCCAAGGTAACAATGCCATTACTGGAGATCAACATCTCAAACTCTTTGTTAACATGATGGAAGATTTTGAGATAGAATTTGAGGATGTGTATATTAAGTTGTTTATCCATACACTTGAGGAAGATGCAAGAGATTGGTACAAAGCTCTACCTGATAACTCTATTGATTCATGGACTGAGATGAGTAATGCATTCAGATTACAATATGGAGACAAAACAGATCCAAGGTTCCTTCTATCCGAGTTTGAGAACATCAAGAAGAACCCTAATGAGACCATTCATGATTTTAATACAAGATTTAATAAAACATTGAGAAGGTTTCCTATCATTTTGAGGCCTTGTGATGAATCTTGCTTGATCAAATATGCAGATGCATTTGATAAAAAGGTAGCCTATTACTTGAGAGACAAAAATCCTACAAACTTGAGACAAGCTTTCACCATGGCACTTCAAATTGAAAATAATATTAAGGCTATTGGTAAACCACTTAAGAGGGATGGTGTGAAGCTGATAAACCCTGAGAAGCCTCAAGCTAGCAAGGGTGCTGATTTGAAGATGTTGTCAAGACTTTGGCAGGGGCTGTTAAAGAAATTTCTTACAAGTTAGCCCGGGCTGAAAAGAATTGGGAAAAGTTCACAAGGACAAAAAGAACTCAAAACCATGATAGATTTGGCAATCATCCTAGGGGTGATCAAAGACAAGATGATAGAGGTAAAGGGCCTATTGGATCTGCAAATAGACAACCCCAAGCACGTGAAAATAGAGTGGTGCCTGACCCTTTGACTGCAAGAGTTGTTGTTGTTCAAGAAATTGCTGATATGGATTGGTGTGATAGATGTTTTCTTCCTCATCCTCCATGTGAAATGGACCAGCAAGATATTGATGATGATAATGAGAATGAAATGGATGATGAAATTTGTATGATGGGCAGCTCTTCAGGCTCACAACAAGCAACAACATCAACAGATGTGATAAGTGCAAGGACTACTGCAACAACCTTTTTGGGATTGCATAAAGAGGGTACCATTTCTTTCTCTTCCTCAAACTCATGATGTAGATGTAGTTCAGGCCTTTGAAATTCCTAATAATGACTTTGAATATCTAAGGGCTTTAATGATCAAGAAGTATGATGGTGGTATTCCTTCGGAGGAAGATAGACAATTGTTAATGAATGTTGTGGTTGGTCAAGAGAAAGAGTACAATACTAGAAGTAAAGTTGTTAGAGGAGCTGGTCCTCAAGCCAAACCAAAGACACCCTTTCTCACAAGCATTCCCAAAGATAATCCTAGAAAAGAAACAATTTCCAAGAACCCTATTGTCCCATGCAAGAATATCAGTCCTCTTCATGCCCAGCTGCCAAGAACACTTCTCCATCTGATGAACCTTCTTGTTTCTCTTCCAATGTTGTTTTACCAAAGAATGTTCCATATGATATAGCCCAGGTTTTGAGCCAAATTAAAGTGAGTGTTCCAATTATTGAATTGCTTAGAATACCTGAGCATAAGAAGAGAGCATTTGAATACTTGGGATTGAAAGAAGAAAAGAGTTACCCCAAGTAGAAATATAAATATTGTTGAGAATCCTCTTCAAAGCATTGCTGGCCTTGAAACACCACCACCAATGGAAGATCTTGGAGAGGCACCTAAAGTGTATTTGGGGACATCCTTGGTTGATTCCCAATTGAATGTTGATCCATTTTCACAACTTTTCTCATAAAAGATAGGTTGCTTCACAATTGCATGTTTGATTCCGTGCATCATGTAATGTCATGCCTCTAGAAGTCATGAATGAGTTGGATATCAAAGTGACAATCAACATATGGGAAGTGTACAGCCATGGATTCAAGGGAAGTGCCGGTTGTTGGTTGTGTGAAGGGTTAGTAGTGCAACTTGCAGCCTATCCGGGTAAGAATTTAAAACTTGATGTTGTAATTGTTGATTGCCCTGCCAAATGGGGTATGCTTTTGTCAAGAAAATGGGCTGCAAGTGTTGGTGGTAGTGTTCAAATGGACATGTCTTTTGCCACCATTCCCATTGAGGGCAGCCTTGTCAAACTCTATGGTGAAAAGAAGATGTTACACTTGATTGAAGATCCCAACAATGCTTCTTATGAAGTGTTGTTTGCTGATGTAGATGTTGATAACTTCATTGGTTTTGCTGATGGAAAAGAGAATAAGATGGACAAATCAGAGTGCCTTGGTATGGTAGGTTCTCCATGGACATTACTATTTGATGGAGCTTGCTCCAAAGTTGGAAATGGTGCTGGTATAGTGTTGGTTTCTCCTAGTTTAGAAGAGTTTCCTTTTTCCTTCAAGCTCAATTTTGAATGCACTAACAACATTGCTGAGTATGAGGCATTATTATTGGGATTAAGGATTGCATGGAAATATGGAGTGAAGGATATTGTTGCTAAAGGAGATTCAGAGCTAGTTGTCAAGCAAGTAAGAAAGTTGTATGCTACAAAAAATCAGCGTATGAAACAATATAAGCATGTTGTTTGGGACTTGATTGAAATGTTTGATTCCTTTAACATTGTTTACCATGATAGAAGTCTTAATGCTTGCTGCTGATAAGTTGGTTGTCCTTGGTTCTAGATTTGACAATTGCACCATTTCACCTTTTTGTGAATATGATATTGAAGTGCTAACAAGGCCAGCTATCCCGATAATGTGAAACATTGGCAGATTTTTGATGATGATGCACAAGTGTTGAGATTCTTACAATGCCAAGGTGAGTTTGCTGGTCAGAATATTGATTGGGAACCAATGGTGTGCATGAATGAAGGTAGAGAAACTTTGTTTGACAAGGATATTATACAATTGAAAACAAATACCATTCCTAAAGGTCTTGTTGCACTTGAATCCAATTTTAGCAATGTTGATTGCATCATAAATAGAAACTTGTTTGCTTCAAGGGATGTGGAAGAGCACAACTTGGGAACTAAAGACAAACCAAGGAAGATCTGGTTGGGCAGCCATCTCAGCAAAGAGGAGAAAAAATAGTCCTATGCCCAACTTTTAAAGAAATATCAAGACTGCCTTGCTTGGTCTTATTCAGAGCTGAAGGCATATAGAGAAGATTTATTTCAGCATGAGATTCCCCTTGAGGCCAAGACTAAGCCATTTAGACAAAAACAAAGGCCCATTAATCCACTTCTATCCATGAAAATGCAAGAAGAGTTGAAGAAATTGAGAGATGGTGGCATCATTCAGCCTACTAGATACTCATCTTGGGTGGCAAACCTTGTCCCAGTTAGAAAAAGAATGGAGATATCAGACTTTGTGTGGATTTTAGGAATCTAAACAAAGCATCTATGAAGGACAATTACCCCTTGCCAAACATGGAGAATATGTTGCAGCTTGTAACAGGGTCAGAGATGCTTTCTACTTTGGATGGTTTCTCCGATACAATCAAGTAGTTGTCAAAGAATCAGAAAGACTTAAGACAACCTTCACTACTCCTTGGGGACTTATGTTTTTGTAAGGATGCCTTTTGGATTGATGAATGTTGGTGCTACTTTTCAAAGGGCAATGGATGTTGCCTTTGCTGGTTATATCAATGAATTTATAGCAGTTTACCAAGATGATGTGACTATTTTTTCAAGGCAACGAGGAGACCATTTGCAACACCTAGAAAAGATGCTTGATCAGATGTAGAGAGTATGGCATTTCACTTAATCCAAAGAAGTGTCATTTTGGTGTGCAAAAGGCCAAGTTTTTGGGACATATTGTGTCTAAAGAAGGTGTTATGATAGACCCTGAGAGAGTGGAAGCAATCAACAAGGTGCCTATTCCAAGAACCAAGAAAGGTATTCAATCTTTCTTTGGCCAAATCAATTTCATTAGAAGGTTTGTTTCTAATTTTGCTGAGCTAACTCTCCCAATCACAAGCATGCTAAGAAAGGATCAAGTTATTAAGTGGGAAGAGGCTGCCATCCAAGCTTTTGAAGGAATAAAGGATGCACTCAAGCATGCACCTATTTTGGCAGCTCCAAACTATAAGATACCTTTCCAAATCTTCTCTTTTGCATCTGAATTTACTATTGCTTCAGTTTTGTTACAAAAGGATGAGAATGGAGCTGAGAGGCCTATTGCTTTCTTTAGCAAGGCTTTACAAGTAGCTGAACTGAAGTATACAATCATGGAAAAATAGGCATTTGCATTGGTAAAGGAAACAAAGATTTTTAGGCCCTACATTTTGAGTTCAAAGGTTGTTGCCTATGTTCCTCATACAATGGTTAAAGACATCTTATCTGACATGGAATATCAAGCAAGAGATGTAGATGGGTTAACAAATTACAAGAATATGATATGGATATCCAAACAACAAAGCTTGGTAAGAGGTTTGGGTCTTGCCAAGCTCATGGCTGAGAGTAATTTGCAAAATGTAGAAGTGAATCAGCTAGAGGAAGAAAGGGCAGATCTTCTTGACAAATTGATGAATTCTGAATGGTACAAGGATGTGGTCTTCTACCTCAAGCACCTATGTTGTCCTAGTCACTTGAATAAAAATCAGAAAAGAGCCCTCAAGCTGGCTTCTCAAAATATATCATAATAGACCTTGGGTTGGCTTGGAAGAACCCTGAAGGTGTCCTCTTGAAATGCATAATTGAAGATGAAGCTCCCAAGTTGATTGCTGATTTCCATGGGGGAGTTTGTGGAGGAAATTTTTCTGGGAGAGTGACAACACATAAGATTTTAAGAGCTGGTTATTGGTGGCCTACTCTTTTTAAAGATGCAAACCAGCTAGTTAGAAGATGTGATAGTTGCCAACGCTTCTCAGGAAGATTGAAAGCTTCAGGCTCCCTTCCTTTGCAGCCTATATCAATTGAAGCTCCTTTCAAACAATGGGGAATGGACTTCATAGGTGAGATCTCAGATCCTTCTAGTGCTGGTCATAAATGGATCCTTGTAGCAACTGATTATTTTACAAAATGGGTTGAGGCAATTCCATCTAGAAAGGCAACACACCAAGTGGTAATGGATTTCTTATTGAATCATATCATATGTAGATTTGGGGTTCCAGTTAAGATTGTATCTGATAATGCCATGTGTTTTAGAGCCAAGCCTTTGATGGCAATGTGCAATGAATATGGGATAAATCTGACTTATTCTTCAAACTACAATCCACAAGGTAATGGGCAAGCTGAGTCAAGTAACAAGAACTTGCTCAAGATTATTAGAAGGACTTTGGAGATCAATAAGAAGAAGTGGGGAGAGAAATTGAAATTTGTAGTTTGGGCAGATAGATCACTCCAAAAAGAGCAACTGGTAAAAGTCCATTTGAATTGGTGTATGGAACTCAAGCATTGCTTGCCCTTACACTTGCAATTATCCACTTTTCAGTTTTCCCAGCAGTTGGAAGATCAAGAACATGGCCCATATGAATCAAGAATCAATCAGATCATTGAGTTGGATGAAGAAAGGAGAGCTTCTCATCAAAGGCATGTCAGATTTAGGGAGAAATTGAAGAAGTTGTTTGATAAGAAAGTCACCCCTAGAGCTTTCAGTGTTGGAGATCTGGTTTTGTTGTGGGATAGTAGGCATGAAGACAAGGGAAAGCATGGCAAGTTTGATGCTCTATGGATGGGCCCTTATGCCATTGATATCAGGATTGGAGAAAATACATTTTTTCTCAAGGATTTGGATGGGGATTTGCTTGGAGCTACTTGTTAATGGCAGACATTTAAAACATTTCTTGGATTAAATCCCCATGTGAGGTATGCACAAGTTGTACATTTTGTATAGCCCTTGTTTTTGTTTTTTCTTTGCCTTGTTCTTGTTGTTGTTGGCTTGTGGTTTTCCCTTTTGTCCTTGGCAACCATTTTTGGTCTAGTTTTCTCGGCCTGTTTTTGGTGAAAATTCTAGTTTTTGGGCTGCAAATGTGTTTTTGACTCCTTTCCCAATGGATTTTTGGCACTTGGTCTACGTTTTGATCTTGTGTCACTCACAGGGAGTGCCCATCCCCAAGCAGGAGCCAATGTTGGTGCAATTTCTAGGTTTACACATTTTCCCTAATTTCCATGTTCCATTTTTGCTCCAAAAACATTTCATTTGCTCGAGTGGGTGATCTGCAACTCATTTTTCCAGTTGAATGCCTTCAAAGTGCCCTCATGTTGTTATTCTGCCCCATTTTGAAACAAAATCCAAGTTTCCCCCTTTTGTGCCCCAATTTTTTCATTTTCATGGGTTGTGTCATTTTTTTTTTGTCAAAACATGCAAAAACTCAAAGTTGATCAATTCCAAGTTTTTGAGGTTAAAATCCTACTCCCCTAGTTGGAAATTAATGTAAAATCATGCTTCACTTGATTTAAAACCAAGAAACTTGTCCTTTTGTGAAAAAAATTGATTTCAGGGGCATCCCATGTGTTTTTTACGTTTTTGACGGGTATACGGGTGTCACCCGCCCATCAAAATTATCATTGTAACCTTTATGCTAACGTGGCAGGCTCTCTATTGGCCGGGATGGTCGAAAAAATGTTATAACTTGTCATTTTTGAAATTTTGGCAAAGGAAAATTTTTGTCCATGGCCCCGCAGTGCTACAGTGACGTGCCTACGTGGCATGATTTGATTGGTTGATGGATCGGCGGGTGGCGGGCCGCACTTAGGAAATTTTCTTCCATTTTGGAAAATTTCTCAAAATCAAATTTTTTTCCCGAGGCCCGCAATGAATGGTATGATGACACGTGGCACAGGGAGGTCGATCGGAGAAGCGGGGACTTATGAAGAATTTGAAAATTTTGGCTTCAAAATGCTAGAGGAAAAATTTGGCCCAAAATCCCGCACCCAATAAGAAATGGACACGTGTCCAGGAGAGGTCAACATGGAGAGGCGGAATAGTTGGAAAATTTTTGAAGTTTTTTTGCTTCAAAATGTCAAACAAAAAATTTTCGACCTAGAGGCCCGCATCGAATAAGAGAGTGACACATATGCAGGGGGATGAAATGGAGGGGTGGAGGTTTGGAGGATTTTGAAGTTTTTTAACTTCAAAAGGTAAAAAGAAAATTTTGAGGCCAAAGTCCCACCACTAATGAAAGGGGGACACGTGTCCCAGATTTGGTGGAGATGTGGAGCGCGCCAAGAAAATGAAAAAATTTACAAAGTTTGGTGAAAAATCTCAAAACCAAAAAATTGTCCACTAGCCCCGAATGGGAAAAGTTGAAGGTGTCCCCCACATCCAATCAGGGGGTGACACGTGGCACATTTCAAAGGGGAAAAGGAGAGCGTGGGGGGCCCACAAAGGTTTTTGTGCTCATGGAGGAATGAAGGAAAATTTGGAGGTCACTCCCACATCCCAATGGGAGAGCCGCCACGTGGCGAGGGAGCAGTGGGTGTTCGGGCCCGCGAGGTTTTTGAGAAAATTTTCCTTTTCTCAAAAAAGGGGCAAAATTCATCATTTTGGCCCATGGTTTTTGGGGCCCACAGGAGGACACGTGGCATGTCCAGGGGGCTCACGGGGAAAATTTTCAAAATTTTCCCAAAGTTCAAAAAGGTTTCAAATGCAATTTTAGAGGCATGAGGGGCTGCCAATCATTTTTGACACATGTCCACCTTATCCTTATTCAAAAAAGGTAATTTTGGAATTTTTGAAGGGAATCCCATTGAATCTGACACGTGGAGGGTAAGATTTAAAGTTGATTTAATCGAATGGTTCAATGAGTGTGTGCAATTTCATTTTTGGCACCATGGAAGCTCCAAAGAACTTGGAATCATCATTTTTACACCAAATCACATGAAATTTTATATGAATTTCACATCCCTTCAGGCCTTCTTCGAATGCAATGGCATCATTCATTTGAGCTAATTTGGTGCCCTATAGTGTTTTTCATGAAATATTTTCTCAGCCCGTGAAAAAACGTGAAAAGTAAAAAATTAAAAGTTGCAGAGTTAAAAATGATGAGGGAAAAAGGTGGAAAATGATTACAAATGCATGCTGGCATGGTGGAATGACAAAAACGTGACCTGGGATGGATAAGGATCTGAGCTCATGCAATATTTTAAAATATTTGTGCATCTCTGCATTTTGTGAGTTGTTTTACAGTTTTATATCATTTTTCATCAAATGGATAGGGTTTTGTAACAAATTTGATCCCTTTGGCATATTCTTTGCTTGGGATGCAAGGATCCAAGTCAGGCATAGGGTATATGATGTAATTTGGAGGCATTTTGAAAGGTCTATTTGAGAATTTTGGAGAAGGAGAGAAGAATTTTCACAAGGAAAACTGGAAGAAGTCCATTTCTTTTGGAGAAACTACCTGAGAGCCATTTTTGATTCCTGTTTGCATCAAATGTTCATCATGTTGAGTTGGTTTCAGCTATAAAGCCATCAAAAAGCTTTGAGATTGTCTAAATAACATTCCCTTGCTGATATATTTGATCAAATTCTTGGATTAACTGGTTTTATCTCTTGGCAAAGCTTGCATACACTTGTATTTCAGTATGTTTTCAATTTGTGTTTCATGCTCATGTTGCAATCTTGTGTTTGGGATCTTTATTGGTCATACATGGTCTCATTTCTTGTAGAGGGTTTGAAGGCATCTGCAATCTTCCATTCAGAAGAGCATTCATTTGAGTGAAGATAAACAGATTTAAATTCATCTTACCTTCCTTGTAAATTGAGGGTGTTTGTAAACCTTTGGGTGTACCTTAGGTCATGATCTAACAAGGGTTTCTAAATGCTTCATTGATATTTTTCTTCAAGCCTTTGTGGCAGGTTATCAAATTTTGTATGGAATAGTGCAGATTTGGGCATCCATGTGTGCACACATCCTGGTTGAAAGAGCACTTCAAATTCATTGAAACATCTCTGTTGTTTAGGTGTTGTTATTCATTTGCAAAGTTTCCCAAAGAAGGTGATGATTTCTAGCTACTCTTGTCCCAACATCTCTCATCATAATTTCATTTAAACTAACTCATCCTACCTATAATACCCCTACATTTGCATTGTGTGTCCACAAAAGAACTCAATCCTTTCACAAAAATGCACAAAGCATATCAGGGTTTTATCATGTCTTTAGTAGCCCTAGCCTTGTTTTGAGAACATTTCCATCATTTAGTAGTGACAACTCCTTTGAGTTTGGATAATGGATACTTGATCATGTTTTCACAAGGCCTCTTTCATGTCATAATGCAAAACACAAGGATATCTCTACCTCCTTTACCATACCCAAAAACAAGCTGCATTATATAGGTTCTTGTCAAACCAAAATATGAGGTTCAACCACGATACATGGGATTAAATCCCTCCTCAAAGACAGTGAGGCTGCTGTTTATTGCTAATCTAAAACACAAGAAATAATATATACAATATTCACACTAATCTAACCATTGGGGGTTGGGATGAAATCCCGAAATCCACATTCACACGATTCAAGGATATTGCTTTCGTAAGTGAAATAGGTTAGAAACTGTTACAGTGAAAGAAGCACGGTAGAAAAGAAATGGGAGAAACGTATTTTCTTTCGAGTAAACACAGAGCACGAAATAATCATACGAGTTTTAGATCACAGATATAGTGTCCGAGATAATTAGAAACACTGAGATTCTATGCAAAGAATAGCTTTAAGATCATGAACATAAGAACACTGTCTTAAATAAGATATATTTCACAACACAAAGTCTGTAAAACAATATCAACTTCTATTCTTCAAAATGATTGAAAGAAAACACAAAGTTTTTCTCCTTTCCAATAGCCTCTTAATGCTTCAAAAATTCTCGACCCTTTAGAATGCACAAGCATCCCTTATTTATAACAAAAGAAGCTAGAGATAAAACAGGACAGATCCTGAAAAGTAGCATGCTAACTAGAGTTCAGCTTTGCATGATTCTCACGCAGGAGATCAAGTCAAAGTATGAATTAAAAATAATGACAAAATGGAAATAAAAGATATGTCATTCTAAAAATAGAAATGTCATGGGACGTTGGAACTTAATCCGAGTCATCATCTTTTGATTCTTCTTCTTTCTCTTCCTCCACCTGAGACTGTTTGTTCCGGAACTCCTGGAACTTCCGAATAATGCCTTGCATTTCATTTTCCTCAGGCGCAGTGGAATGATCATTCCACATTTCGCAGGTCTCATGGATATCACTGGCACTGCCGGGAAGCTTTTTCAACCTTTTGCTGAGCTTTCTTAAGGCCTCCAACGTATGTTCAATCCTCACAAACTGACCAATGACTTCAAGGTCGAATCCATCTACAGTTCATGCTTTGAATGTCTCTTGAACTTGTTTGAAGAGATCATCTCACGATAGGGCACTTGAGTTCCCAACTGACACCTTTGGACAAATCTTTAGCAATTCTTCTTCCAGATCACTTTTCCCATCGATCAATTTATCTCTTGATTCTCTCAACTTGCTGCAGGCTTCGTTGAGGATCTTTACTCTGAACTTGATGGCCTTGATCAGGTGAAAGTGTTTATCTCAGTATGTGGAAGAACGCCTTCTTCTACCAAGAGATGTGCTTGGGTATTTGCTTTAGCACTTAGAGAGCTTCACAAGTCAAATCAAGCTGTCCAAGTTCTTCAGTGAATTCCTCATCCATCTTCTCTCCTTCCTTCTGAATCTCTGCCAAGGACTGATGAACTTTCACCACGTCTTGAATTACTTCCTTCCCTTGTTGGAGCAACTTTTGGATCCATTCGTCAACCACTCTTCCTTTTTTGGCAATCTTCTCAATCGTAGGCACCGATGAGAAATCAAATCCGGCAGAAGCAGAAGCAGAAGAAGATGGTATGGATTCAAGGGGTTTTGAGAGTTTGATCAAAACCTCTGTCAACTGCTCCACTTTTTCCTTAAGCTCATTTCTGCTGTCCTTTGTTTCTTTCAACTTTTGGCACAGGACGTCTATGGAATCCTTTGCATCTTGTTGCGCCCCTTTTGCTGTTACTTTCCCTAGAGACACCCTGGTTACCTGGTAATCAGCAGTTGTTACATCATCTCTAGTTTTGTCAGCTGAGGGAGTGGCAATCTCTGCGAACTTATCTCCTGAAGCATCCACCAAAACCCTTGAAACTGTTTTGGGTTTCTTGGCTGATCTCGCAGTAGAAGCCTTGAGTGAGCTGAAATCAAAGGCTGGTAGGGGTACAATCACTTTCCTCTTCCTCGGAGTTTGCTCGAGTAGCCATTGTGGTGTATCAGAGGAAATTGCCAATGTTGTAGTAACTGGTATTCTACTCTCAAGGGGAGCAGATTCTACTATTGGAGGGGGAACAGTAGTCAACGTGGTAGTAGGTGCAATGAATAGAGGCACAGGTTGTGGGGGAGTGTTGGTGATCACTTGGGTTCCAGCAGAGAGGGGTGAGAGCCCGGAGAAAATATTGGCCATACTTGAAGAAGTGGATGGGGAATGAGGAGGCTGAGTGGTTGTTGAGGGGGAGGCACAGATTCAGTTTCCAAAGCCTTGAATGCAAGAGATAAGGTCTCTCCAGTTGAGCAATCAGCAAATGGTGAAGTCAAGAGCTGGCTTCCTCCTTCTTCTAAATTAATCTCCCCTATTTCTGGTGGTGTTGGTGATTCTGGCACAACCACCGTTTGAGCTGGAGAGACAATTGAAGAGATTTGTCTTTCTTTCCTCTTCTTGGGAATCCTGATTTTTATAGACCCCCCAGAAGATTCTTTGTCCTTTTTCTTTTGGGAGGGCCCCACCTCCGTTTCAGCCAACTTTGGAAACTTGTCATCTTTAAAATTCATGCCCCAAGAAGAGAGCCATTTTTTGGTGCGAGCAAGAATGAGAGCCGACCTATCTGTGATAGAGGCTTTTTCGCTGGCCGACCAATCAATAGGCGGGAAAACGTATCGATCTTCATTAAGCCCATCATAGGACATATCCAACACACTTTCATTGTCAGTTGTGCCATCTGGCAAATCAGAAAGCTCTAGCGTCTGAATCTCATTAATAGTTAACCTACTATTATCTTTTCTGCGAACTGCAACTTCGTTACGCAGATCCACCCAGATATCCTCAATGTCAGGCCCGTGCGAGATGTTGGGCTCCATAGGTTCTAAGTACTCCTCGGATGTCAAAACCATCCCGAGACTTCATATGCTTCTTTAATTTCTCCTGGAGTTCACATTCAACATTTTTGGCCTTTGCCACTTTGTTGAGCAAGTATATCTCCCAATAGAAATTGGGAAGGATCTTTGCTTGCTGCCTTATGCTTGCTCTGTTGGAATTTGTGAAAATCCAATAGTTGTCTGACCAATTCTATTAGTATCAATCTATCCCCTGGATAGCGAGGCAGACGGAAAGGCTCTCCTGAGTACATGACCGTTCGAAGGTAGGTAAACTTCTTGAACTGTAAGAAGATACATCCCCATTTAGATACCTCAGTCCAAGCTTCGTCTGATACCCTTGTCTTTCTTAGCCCTGGGTTCAGCTGGCAGATGTTCTCGTAGAAAAAGGCGTCATTTACCCTCCTAAAATGATCCTTGGACCCCTTCTTTGTTATTTGAGGATAATACTTATAGACTGGGTTTGTCGTTCTGCTTCCTTTAGTATCCAGTCCAGGATAGCTCCTCATTCCAGCTGCTGCATAGGCCACATATGAGAACATATAAAACTTTCCGGTCGACAGGACCGTCGTCATCTGGGAATCAATTTCATCACTGATAAGGGTCCCCAGTCAATCCCTTGCTTGTTCTTCTTGATGGTGACCATAAATTGGTACATCCATCCATGAAATAAATTTGATTCCGGCAAGCCAAAACCCGGCTCGGTGGGGTGATGATAATATCGTTGATTTCTTGTATGAAATCCGATCTAGGGATAGTTCTTGGAAATCTAGATATTACTGGTTTTGCCTTGACCAAGAACTTCTTATTGACATCCCTAATGCAATTTTCCTGGTTACTGTCCCAGGCCTTCTGAGCCGACTTGATGTCTAGGGCCCCATACTCTTCAAAATTTGGTAGTTTCAGGAGATCATCAAAATAAGCTCCATCTAGTTTGATAACTACTTCACCAGCCTGATTCCTTACGGAACGAGAAGCTGAGTCGTAGCTGGATGCACACGCCAAAACAAACTCTGGACATTGGGCAGACATGGGAAGCTTCTTTGCGAGAGGGGCAAGCCACTGTTAGCTAAAGCCACCATCCATGGGGTTTGAGAAGAACTCTTCACCCTATTCCAAAAGTCGTCCATATCTATGTTGCCCATTTCAGTATCCCTGATATCATAATTACAGTCGATATATGACGGGGATTCTGGTTTCTTAAATTTGTATTTCATCCTGCTAGATTTTTCGGCCTTCTCCTGTGATGAACCAGGATCCGACATGAAGAATATTGGAAGGAGAAAGGCTCGGAACTCCGGAGATGCTGTGCACACTGAAAAACCTGATTGACTGAATGCGTCGGAAGAAGAAAAGAACCCGACAGGTCTGATATGTCGGAATCTTGGCGAAACCCGACACTTGCTTTCAATGGCGGAAACAGGAGAAAACCCGGCACCCACTTTCGATGACGGAACTTAGGAGATGCCCGGCACTTAGTGTTGAGGTCGGAATGTTGAGAAACCCCGTCACTTCGAGCTTCCAATGTTCTTCGGACTTTTGAATCTGCAACACAACCTTCAAAATCCGGGAAACAAAAACAGAGTCTTTCCTTTGAATTTCTACATACACAACTTCCTTTCTTTTTTGTTATTCATATTCCATACATCATGCAAGTAATTGAAATTTGGAAGGAACAACACCAATTGATAGTCTCAAAAAGAAAATAAACCCTAAAAACCCAAAACCCTTTCCAAAACAACACAGAAAGAAGAAGGAAGAAAAACCCTCAACAACTGGCAAGAAATTGGAAAGAAAATACACGCAGTCGATCCAGAAAAATCAAGAATAAAGAAGGAACGAAAAATACCTTCAATTCGAGACAGGTAAAATCGAAAACAAACGATCCAGTCTGGTAACGCGAGTTTGCGGGTTTTGGGAGCGGAAGAGCATGCGAAAAATCCACGAATTAAAAATATGAACGGTAAGAATGACGTGGAAATCCGCGTATTTATAAGAAAATCAGTAATAAATACACTTCAGCTCGGCACGTGCCAACTCACCGACCACTCGGCATGAATGCCACGTCAGCATGTTGGAGGAGTCCGAAAACCCGACACGAGGAGATTTAGTGCATTTCGGGTTTCGGGCTTCGGAAAACATGGAGCACAAAACATGTTTTGAATCATGAATGTTCCGATGCATTGAACTTCCGAAAACCCGATTACAAAGGATTGAGCGGACTTCGGGAATCGGAGAACATGGCGCATAAAACATGTTTTGGAACATGAATGTCCCGATGCTTTAGAGTTCCGAAAACCCGAATACAAAGGATTGTCTTAACACAAGGCGGGTCTCGGGTTTCGGAAGTCACGCGACACAAAGCATGTTTTAACTCAAGTATGTTCCGATGAGTTGAATTTCCGAAAACCCGATTACAAAGGATTTTCTCATTGCAAGGCGGGTTTCGGGTTTCGGAGGTCATAAGACATAAAGCATGTTAAAACTTATGTCAAGCTGTTAGTAACACCCGAAAACCCGATTTTCTCTAAAAGAGGTCATAATGCAAAATCACTTCAAAAATTTTGTAGGGGTTATCCGATCGTTTCGTTGTGAACTCAAAACGGGGATAACAGCTGGCTCCAGTTGGGGACTTTCTTTGTAATACCAAAGGAAGAGAACTCAGAGTCTCTGGTCTCGCTCATTGGGCTACGGGGTCAAGGAGAAAACCAAAACAAAACAAAACGAAGAAAGAAAGAAAGAAAACCAAAAGCAAACACACAACAAAAGCAAAATATGTACAATGCAAGAGAGCATCTTGCATTAATGGTGGAACAGCTTTAGATGTTGTCCACTGAAAGGCAAAGGGAGTAACCCTCCATCCAGATATGATAGAAGGAAACTATTTTCACCATTCAACTCGTGGATCTTGAAAGGTCCTTTCCATAAAGAATCAAACTTTCCATGCATTCCTTTTTGTTCTCTTCTTTTATCCCAAAGCAACACCAGGTCTCCAATCTGGAAGTCACGTTGCTTTGATTTTTTATCAAAAATCTTCTTCACCCTGCTCTGATGATCTGCTATACGATCAACCACCTTAATTCACTCTTCTTCTAGCTTGGTTAGGTACATAACCCTCTTTTCGATAGAATTCTGAAAAGCTACATCTTCAACCGCTTTTGCTAATTGCAAGGCTGGCAATTCTACTGAGATAGGAATTTCAGCATCAATCCCATATAGCAACTGAAAAGGGGACATCCCTATGGCTCGCTTTGGAGTGATCCGATCAGCCCACAACGCATCATACAATGCTTTGTGCCAATTCCTCTGATTTTCGTCTACTAATTTCCTGATTATAGTAACCAGATTCTTATTGCTGGACTCAGCTTGCCCATTGCCCTGGGGATAATAGTCAGATGAGTGAGCCAAAGTAATGCCGAATCCATAGCAGAATTCTGTCAACTCATGTGACGAGAAGTTAGACGCATTATCCGCTACAATCTTATGAGGAATACCGAATCTGACGATTATGTTTTCTTTCAGGAACTTGCAAACAGCTTCAGAAGTTGCTTGCTTGATTGGTACAGCCTCTACCCACTTGGTAAAATAATCTGTAGCAGTTAGCACATAGTTGTGTCCAGCACTGGAAGCAGGATTCAATGTTCCGATAAAATCAATCCCCCATTGGCGAAAAGGTTCTTCAATCACCACAGGCTTCAGAGGAAGAGCTGCTAACTTGGGACGACCAACAAAATGTTGACAAGCTTCACATTTAGACACCCATTCTGCTGAGTCCCGGAAAAGAGTAGGCCAATAATACCTAGCCCGTAAGATCTTATATGCTGTTACAGAGGACGAAAAATGTCCTCCGCATGCTAGGCTATGAAAGGATTCTAATAACTTTTCCTGTTGCGATTTATCAACACAACGCAAGAAGACACCATCGATACCTTTCTTGTATATTGCATTATTCCACAAAAGGTATTTCGCAGATCTCAACTTGACGGTCCTCTTCTCTTTTTGATTTAAATGCGGAGGGCATTCACCATAAGTTAAGAAGAAAGCAATGTCCGTGTACCATTCATCGGTCGTACTCACAAAAAGCACCATAGGCAGCTCGGAAGAAGTATCTTGATTCTTCTCACACTCTGCTTCAGCATGATTCTCTGCAATCAATTGACACAGGCCTCTTCCTCGTACCAACTTGGTAGGTTTGATGTCCAAGTCATACTCCTGAACCTTAGCAATCCAAGTACCTCGTTGGCTTCCCAGCTCTTGTTGAGTTAGAATGGATTTAACAGCAGTATCAGGAACGAGAACACGAGTATGAGAATTCAGCACATAGTACCTGAAATGCTTCACCGCTCGCACCACCGCATAAGCATGTTTTTCAATCTGCGACATCTTCAATTCATGCTCTTTCAACGGACAGCTCATGAATGCGATAGGAGCTTCAATGCCTTCTCCATTTTCCTGCATCAGGATCGCTGACACTGTGTGGGCAGAAGCATAGCTATACATGATGAAATCTTTCTTGAAGTCTGGACATACTAAGGTAGGAGCGCAAGCAACTGCCCTTTTGATTTCTTCAAATGAAAGTTTCCCTTCTGCACTCCATCTGAATGGGACTTTGCCTTTCATCATTCCAAGGATATCCTTGGTTTTGTCAGCGAAATCGGGTACAAATCTTCTCAAGAAATTAACCTTTCCGAAGAAAGAATGAACTCCTGTTTTACTTGTGGGCAAGGTAAGGCTCTGAATAGCCTTTACCCTTTCTGGGTCAATTTTAGTTCCTTCTCTAGTCACAATATGACCCAGCAGCTTTCCTTCTTTACCCCGAACATGGACTTCTTAGGATTCAATGAAATCCCGTGACGTCTGCATCTCTGAAGTACCTGTTCTAAATGATCATAATGATCACTCCGCTTTTTAGAAAAACAGTCAAGTCATCCAAATACACGACTATGACCTTGCCCATCAGATCTCTGAATGCTAGATCCATAGCCCTCTGAAAAGTAGCTCCGGCGTTGATCAAGCCGAATGGCATCCTCCTGTAAGCAAAGGTACCCCATGGGGTCGTGAAAGCTGTCTTGTGTTGATCCTCTGTGGTTACTCGACTTGATTATATCCTAAAAACCCGTCGAGCATGGATAACATTTCCGATCCAATTATAATTTGCAATACCTGATCCATGATCGGCAAGGGATAATTATCCTTCAACGAGGACTGATTCAAGTTTCGGAAGTCAACACAAATCCGGATCTCGCCATTCTTCTTCCTGACAGGAACAATGTTAGCAATCCAAGTGGAGTGATGGATTGGGAAAATAATTCTAGCATCTAACATCTTCTGAATTTCTGCCAGGATTGTCCCTGAAATCTTCGGATTATAATGTCTTTGCTTCTGTCTATACGGCTTCACATCAGGCTTGAGGGATACTATGTTGAACATCTTTGGGCTTGAAAGATTTCAAATCTGCATAGGACCAGGCCAACACATCGATGTATTTCTTCAAAAGCGAAGTGAATCTTACCTTCTCTTCAGGAGAACAACATTTACCGATATTCACCATCCGAGGTTGATCAGATGAACCTAGATTGATTTGATCTACTTCAGAGGAAGAAGCTCCTTCAACTTGCCTTTTGTTTTGGATAAAGCGATCATGTTTGTCAAACAGACCCTCCAGGGAAACCAGACCTTTTGGTATCTTGTTGCCTTTCAACTGGATAAATTCACCATCAACCTCTTGATATGGCTCTGAAATAGTTTCACGAAAGGCTGATTCCGAACCTTCAAAATATAGCTCACTGAAATTGTCAGCCTTTTCTAGAAAAGCCAACACCTGTTGATCATCATTGAATACCTGCCAGTGAGTTGCATTATCTGGGACGCTAGGGCGGTACACAATCTCGATAGAGTATGTGTCTTGCTTGAACGAGGATGAGGAAGAAGAAGAGATGCGAGATACGGCCAAAGAATCAGCCTTGTCATTATAATCTCTTAAGCGCCTTAATAGAAAATGCATCAAAGCATTCTATACTATCCCAAACTTTGTTCTGTAATGCCTCAACCGATCATTTTCACTGATATATACCCCGACGACTGATTAACAATCAGCTCCGCATCCCCCGAACCTTGAGATTCTGATTCCCTTACATGCGGCCAATTCTAATCCTAATAACAGGGCTTCATATTCGGCCGTGTTGTTAGTATTATCAAATTGCAACTTATAAGCTGATGGGAAAATCTCGGAGCTAGGAGATATGAGAACAACACCAGCGCCTGATCCAGAGGTTGAGCAGCTACCATCAAATTCGAGCGTCCAAATTGCATTGGGATCTTCCTCTTCCACATCTACAATGGGTATCTCTGATGCCATGAAATAATTCCCGAAGCTAGCATCTTCGAAAAGAATCTGAGCCTTAGGATCATCTGATTTAGTCACCAAATACTTTGCCTGCGGTTCAGGATGAAGAACCTGTTGAACCCCTTTGACTGGGATCTTGGCTTTGGTCCAATCCATACTAATCTCTCCTCCGACATCTTTACAAAATCCTCTACCCAAGAGAATACCATAAGCCGCAGGGATATCAGCAACCAGAATAGTCATTTTTACTCTCTTCTCAGGGAAGGCAACAAATGCAAACTGTGCGTCCTTGATTTGACCAATCAGAGGGACTTGTTTAGTTTCCATGGAATAGCACCGTCCATATGACTTAGTCAAAGTAAGCCCAAGGGCATGGGCCACTTTTGCGGGCATAACATTATCAGAGGCCCCTGAATCAATAATGCAATTGCTGAGTTTAAACCCATTTATAAGTAGAGACAAATAAAATGGTTCAATCTTTCCTGAGGAAGAAGCAGAAGTCAGATTATTCTGAGGTGTGGGTTGAGTAGGATTTGAAAGGAGACCTTTAGCAGGTGATGGAACGGCCGCTTTACTTCTGATGAACTTGGCCAGCTTTTCAAATTGTTCGGGATTCGACTGAAGGTATTCTGCTTCTGACATTTGAATTTTGGTTCTCTTTGCATGATCAATAATATCGAAAGCAATGTAAGAAGGAATGATAGTAGGCTCAGTTCTAATTACATGAGCTTGTGCTGGGGCACTGGCCTTAGGAGAAGGAGAATAAGGAGCAGCTGTCTTTTTAGTAACCTCTCTTTCAGTTTGCGCCGAAATAGGGGTACCCCTTTTGACTATGGATACGGGAGGTTCCTTATTCTTCTCCTTAGTATTTTCCAGAGGCTTTCTGGGAACCTGAGATTGGGACCGAGTGAACACAGCAAATGATTGACCATCTGGCTCACATTCATCTTCATCATATTCCAAATAACCAATGCTGGAGTCGCCAGCTGACTCATCATAAGACTCATCAGCATATCCTGAAGCTTCGAAATCCTCACGGGAATCTTGTTCTTCTGGTTCATCATCTTCTTCAATTATTTCCACTGCTGCATTGACAGGCGGAGCTTCAATTGCTAATCTCGGTTGAGCAGGAGCTAACCGTGGCCTATCTCTGGCAGGTGCACCATTGTTATTAAAATTCCGCCTAGGGATATCCCGGTACGGAACATTGCTCCCTGCTGAGACACTTGCTTCTTTAAAGCAATCAAATCATTAGCCATTTTTTGAAACATAGGGTCAGTATTACCTTGAGAAGAACCTTGATTTTTGATTTTGGGTATATCTTTCTTGATCCTTCCGGCTAAGATGAGATCATCCTCTATTTCAGTAGCCGTTGGAGCAGTAGCCAGCTTGGATCTGGGATAACCGACCTTCGTAATAAAAAGCTTATATCAGGAGGTTGAGCATTGATGAAGAAGCACTTTTGGTTTTCCAAAGTTGGTACAGCTATAACTGGAATTTTCCGGATCAGCTTATTGAACTTAGCCACGAATTCCCGCATAGGTTCATGCGATTCCTTCTTCATATGAGTAAGCTGAGCTAACAATGCATGAGAATCTTCGCTGGTTTGAAACGTGCCTCAAACTTGGTCCGCATGGTAGCCCAATCTGGAATGCATGCATTCGGGAGGTGATAAAACCATTCAGCTGCTACTCCCTGCAATGTTTCAACGAAGAGTCGAACAGAGACATCTTCGTGGGCTACTCCGAGGACACCGCATGCAACAAAGAAAGCATGCATATGCTCATCGGGATCTTTGCTTCCCATCCCCATTGAACTTGGGAATGTTTTTACGTGATCCACGTGGTAACTCATGCAATGGAGGAGTCAAAGTAAGAGGACCAATAACTGCACCCCAAGGCACAGGTTGAACCGCCATCCTTCTGAAAAGAGTGCGTACAGGGATCCGGGTATCAGACAAGAGTAGTGCACGACAAGTTGCAGATGCTTCCCGTTCTTCAGGGATCCGATTTCTCCGAACAGGTGAAGAACTTCTGGCTCGGTTAGAGACAACGCTGTTGGGAGAAAGGCTGAAATTATGCTGTTGCAGTAACTCGAAGAGTGGATCAATTTCACCTTGAGCTCGGCGAGACCGAGTGAAGATCCTCCTGGCCAGCTTGAACTGAAAGGAGATCTTATTAAAAATAAGGCAAATATGGAGTCGCCAGACACCGAGAGGATAAGCTTTATACTATTGATCCGTATTTCCCCAGCGGAGTCGCCAAAAACTGTTGGTTGGATATTTTGTCAAACCAAAATATGAGGTTCAACCACAGTACATGGGATTAAATCCCTCCTCAAAGACAGGTGAGGCTGCCTGTTTATTGCTAATCTAAAACACAGTAAATAATATATACAATATTCACACTAATCTAACCATTGGGGGTTGGGATGAAATCCCGAAATCCACATTCACACGATTCAAGGATATTGCTTTCGTAAGTGAAATAGGTTAGAAACTGTTACAGTGAAAGAAGCACGGTAGAAAAGAAATGGGAGAAACGTATTTTCTTTCGAGTAAACACAGAGCACGAAATAATCATACGAGTTTTAGATCACAGATATAGTGTCCGAGATAATTAGAAACACTTTGAGATTCTATGAAAGAATAGCTTTAAGATCATGAACATAAGAACACTGTCTTAAATAAGATATATTTCACAACACAAAGTCTGCAAAACAATATCAACTTCTATTCTTCAAAATGATTGAAAGAAAACACAAAGTTTTTCTCCTTTCCAATAGCCTCTTAATGCTTCAAAAATTCTCGACCCTTTAGAATGCACAAGCATCCCTTATTTATAACAAAAGAAGCTAGAGATAAAACAGGACAGATCCTGAAAAGTAGCATGCTAACTAGAGTTCAGCTTTGCATGATTCTCACGCAGGAGATCAAGTCAAAGTATGAATTAAAAATAATGACAAAATGGAAATAAAAGATATGTCATTCTAAAAATAGAAATGTCATGGGACGTTGGAACTTAATCCGAGTCATCATCTTTTGATTCTTCTTCTTTCTCTTCCTCCAGCTGAGACTGTTTGTTCCGGAACTCCTGGAACTTCCGAATAATGCCTTGCATTTCATTTTCCTCAGGTGCAGTGGAATGATCATTCCACATTTCGCAGGTCTCATGGATATCACTGGCACTGCCGGGAAGCTTTTTCAACCTTTTGCTGAGCTTTCTTAAGGCCTCCAACGTATGTTCAATCCTCACAAACTGACCAATGACTTCAAGGTCGAATCCATCTACAGGTTCATGCTGAACAGTCTCTTGAACTTGTTTGAAGAGATCATCTGCTGATAGGGCACTTGAGTTCCCAACTGACACCTTTGGACAAATCTTTAGCAATTCTTCTTCCAGATCACTTTTCCCATCGATCAATTTATCCCTTGATTCTCTCAACTTGCTGCAGGCTTCGTTGAGGATCTTTACTCTGAACTTGATGGCCTTGATCAGCTGAAAGTGTTTATCTGTATGTGGAAGAACGCCTTCTTCTACCAAGAGATGTGCTGGTATTTGCTTTAGCACTTGGAGAGCTTCACAAGTCAAATCAAGCTGTCCAAGTTCTTCAGTGAATTCCTCATCCATCTTCTCTCCTTCCTTCTGAATCTCTGCCAAGGACTGATGAACTTTCACCACGTCTTGAATTACTTCCTTCCCTTGTTGGAGCAACTTTTGGATCCATTCATCAACCACTCTTCCTTTTTTGGCAATCTTCTCAATCGTAGGCACCGATGAGAAATCAAATCCGCGAGATAGAAGCGAGAAGAAGGTGGTATGGATTCAAGGGTTTTGAGAGTTTGATCAAAACCTCTCAATTGCTCCCACTTTTTCCTTAAGCTCATTTCTGCTTTGTCCTTTGTTTCTTTCAACTTTTGGCACAGGACGTCTATGGAATCCTTTGCATCTTGTTGCGCCCTTTTCTTTATTACTTTCCCTAGAGACACCACAGTTACACAGTAATCAGCAGTTGTTACATCATCTCTAGTTTTGTCACCGAGGGAGTGGCAATCTCTGCGAACTTATCTCTGAAGCATCCACCAAAACCCTTGAAACTGCTTTTGGGTTTCTTGGCTGATCTCGCAGTAGAAGCCTTGAGTGAGCTGAAATCAGGCTGGTAGAGTACAATCACTTTCCTCTTCCTCGGAGTTTGCTCGAGTAGCCATTGTGGAGTATCGGAGAAATTGCCAATGTTGTAATAATCGGTATTCTACTCTCAAGGGAGAGCGATTCTACTATTGGAGGGGGAACAGTAGTCAACGTGGTAGTAGGTGCAATGAATAGAGGCACGGGTTGTGGGGGAGTGTTGGTGATCACTTGGGTTCCAGCGAGAGAGGGGTGAGAGCCGGAGAAAATATTGGCCATACTTGAAGAAGTGGATGGGGAATGAGGAGGTGAGTGGTTGTTGAGGGGGAGGCACGATTCGGTTTCCAAAGCCTTGAATGCAAGAGATAAGGTCTCTCAATTTGATAATCAGCAAATGGTGAAGTCAAGAGTGGCTTCCTCCTTCTTCTAAATTAATCTCCCCTATTTCTGGTGGTGTTGGTGATTCTGGCACAACCACCGTTTGAGCTGGAGAGACAATTGAAGAGATTTGTCTTTCTTTCCTCTTCTTAGGGAATCCTGATTTTTATAGACCCCCAGAGATTCTTTGTCCTTTTTCTTTTGGGAGGGCCCCACCTCCGTTTCAGCCAACTTTGGAAACTTGTCATCTTTAAAATTCATGCCCCAAGAAGAGAGCCATTTTTTGGTGCGAGCAAGAATGAGAGCCGACCTATCTGTGATAGAGGCTTTTTCGCTGGCCGACCAATCAATAGGCGGGAAAACGTATCGATCTTCATTAAGCCCATCATAGGACATATCCAACACACTTTCATTGTCAGTTGTGCCATCTGGCAAATCAGAAAGCTCTAGCGTCTGAATCTCATTAATAGTTAACCTACTATTATCTTTTCTGCGAACTGCAACTTCGTTACGCAGATCCACCCAGATATCCTCAATGTCGGGCCTGTGCAGATGTAGGGCTCCATAGGTTCTAAGTACTCCTCGGATGTCAAAACCATCCCGAGACTTCATATGCTTCTTTAATTTCTCCTGGAGTTCACATTCAACATTTTTGGCCTTTGCCACTGTTGAGCAAGTATATCTCCCAATAGAAATTGGGAAGGATACTGCTGCCTTATGCTTGCTCTGTTGGAATTTGTGAAAATCCAATAGCTGTCTGACCAATTCTATTAGTATCAATCTATCCCCTGGATAGCGAGGCAGACGGAAAGGCTCTCCCGAGTACATGACCGTTCGAAGGTAGGTAAACTTCTTGAACTGTAAGAAGATACATCCCCATTTAGATACCTCAGTCCAAGCTTCGTCTGATACCCTTGTCTTTCTTAGCCCTGGGTTCAGCCGGCAGATGTTCTCGTAGAAAAAGGCGTCATTTACCCTCCTAAAATGATCCTTGGACCCCTTCTTTGTTATTTGAGGATAATACTTATAGACTGGATTTGTCGTTCTGCTTCCTTTAGTCTCCAGCCCGGGATAGCTCCTCATTCCAGCTGCTGCATAGGCCACATATGAGAACATATAAAACTTTCCGGTTGACAGGACCGTCGTCATCTGGGAATCAATTTCATCACTGATAAGGGTCCCCCAGTCAATCCCTTGCTTGTTCTTCTTGATGGTGACCATAAATTGGTACATCCATCCATGAAATAAATTTGATTCCGGCAAGCCAAAAACCCGGCTCAGTAGGGTGATAATATCGTTGATTTCTTGTATGAAATCCGATCTAGGGATAGTTCTTGGAAATCTAGATATTACTGGTTTTGCCTTGACCAAGAACTTCTTATTGACATCCCTAATGCAATTTTCCTGGTTACTGTCCCAGGCCTTCTGAGCCGACTTGATGTCTAGGGCCCCATACTCTTCAAAATTTGGTAGTTTCAGGAGATCATCAAAATAAGCTCCATCTAGTTTGATAACTACTTCACCAGCCTGATTCCTTACGGAACGAGAAGCTGAGTCGTAGCTGGATGCACACGCCAAAACAAACTCTGGACATTGGGCAGACATGGGGAAGCCTGCTGCAAGGGGCAAGCCACTGTTAGCTAAAGCCACCATCCATGGGGTTTGAGAAGAACTCTTCACCCTATTCCAAAAGTCGTCCATATCTATGTTGCCCATTTCAGTATCCCTGATATCATAATTACAGTCGATATATGACGGGGATTCTGGTTTCTTAAATTTGTATTTCATCCTGCTAGATTTTTCGGCCTTCTCCTGTGATGAACCAGGATCCGACATGAAGAATATTGGAAGGAGAAAGGCTCGGAACTCCGGAGATGCTGTGCACACTGAAAAACCTGATTGACTGAATGCGTCGGAAGAAGAGAAGAACCCGACACGCAGAAGAAGATATCGGAAAACTTTGAGAACCCGACAGGTCTGATATGTCGGAATCTTGGCGAAACCCGACACTTGCTTTCAATGGCGGAAACAGGAGAAAACCCGGCACCCACTTTCGATGACGGAACTTAGGAGATGCCCGGCACTTAGTGTTGAGGTCGGAATGTTGAGAAACCCCGTCACTTCGAGCTTCCAATGTTCTTCGGACTTTTGAATCTGCAACACAACCTTCAAAATCCGGGAAAAAACAGAGTCTTTCCTTTGAATTTCTACATACACAACTTCCTTTCTTTTTTGTTATTCATATTCCATACATCATGCAAGTAATTGGAATTTGGAAGGAACAACACCAATTGATAATCTCAAAAAGAAAATAAACCCTAAAAACCCAAAACCCCTTCCAAAACAACACAGAAAGAAGAAGGAAGAAAAACCCTCAACAACTGGCAAGAAATTGGAAAGAAAATACACGCAATGATCGATCCGAAAAATCAAGAATAAAGAAGGAACGAAAAATACCTTCAATTGAGACAGTAAAATCGAAAACAAACGATCCGATCGTAACAACGAGTTTGCGGGTTTTGGGAGCGGAAGAGCATGCGAAAAATCCACGAGTTAAAAATATGAACAGTAAGAACGACGTGGAAATCCGCGTTTTTATACGAAAATGGCAATAAATACACTTCAACTCGGCACGTGCCAACTCACCAACCATTCGGCTTGAATGCCAGGTCAGTATGTTGGAGGAGTCCGAAAACCCGACACGAGGAGATTTAGTGCATTTCGGGTTTCGGGCTTCGGAAAACATGGAGCACAAAACATGTTTTGAATCACGAATGTTCCGATGCATTGAACTTCCGAAAACCCGATTACAAAGGCTTGAGCGGACTTCGGGAATCGGAGAACATGGCGCATAAAACATGTTTTGGAACATGAATGTCCCGATGCTTTAGAGTTCCGAAAACCCGAATACAAAGGATTGTCTTAACACAAGGCGGGTCTCGGGTTTCGGAAGTCACGCGACACAAAGCATGTTTTAACTCAAGTATGTTCCGATGAGTTGAATTTCCGAAAACCCGATTACAAAGGATTTTCTCATTGCAAGGCGGGTTTCGGGTTTCGGAGGTCATAAGACATAAAGCATGTTAAAACTTATGTCAAGCTGTTAGTAACACCCGAAAACCCGATTTTCTCTAAAAGAGGTCATAATGCAAAATCACTGATCCGATCGCTTGGTCAGAACAAAGCTGATAACAATCCCAGAACCCATATTTCTAAAATACATTATTCTCCTTACCAAAATATCTCATTTGTGGTTGAATAAACAAATTGTTTCGTGTTCTTCAAGACCCGTTAAATTCGTGAAACATTGAATTTTTTTCTATTTTTCTTAATTTTTTGGATAATTATAGATCTTTTAAGAGAAAGTAGGTGAATACATCCAAATAATTCCAAGTACCCAAAACATTAGAACTACCTCAACTTACATATTCACAAGATCCCATGAAGTTTCCCAAGTCCAAATTTATCAAGGTAGCCAATTTTCTAGAGGGGAAAATTAGATAACATTTCCTAATCGATCCATAAGAGTGCACTCTTGATAAATGAGTTGGGTTTACAAAGAGTCAAAGTGCTACATTGTGATTGCAAAGTTGTGTCCTCATTTCTTATAATTATATAAAATCTTTGATAGTGATTTAATTTTATGAATTAGTCGTTGATGAACCAAATTCAATGGGGCAATTAACGATGGTGCAAATAATAGAAGAATGGAACGCTAAATGAATGTCTATTTATAAGTTCGCTAAAAATGGTGCCAATTACCTATGATTTTTTATTCTCACCATACTATAGAATTACACTTTTTTATTGATATAGTCTCTTAGTTTTGTTTTTGATATCCTCTTCACTCTTCTTCATTTTATAAATTTAATGTTGATATAGCCATATCTACAAATAATAATAACAATGTATATTTTTTTCTCAATATTCATTATATATAAAAACAATATCAATATAAAAATAATTTTAAAATATTAAAACATAATATTAAAATAAACCCTTAATATTATTTACATTTAAACAGATTGTAGCCTTAGTTTTCCCACTCATAACCCTTAGAACATTGACACTTCATTCGTAGAGAACCAAACACTCACCCAAAGCACGTAAAGGTACCAAGTTCCTCTTTTATGGAAGCCTTGTCAAGATGTTAACATGCATACTCATATATTCCATATCCATAACAAGTAATTAAAGGAAAAGCATAACAAGAATCATATCACAACCATAGTGCATAATGAATCAAAAAAGGATCAAGATCATATTTACCATACAATAACCATGAATAGAGACATCAACAATCAATATCCATCCACAAAGATCCATCATATTAACTCATCACAAACAAAAGTTGAATACATAATCAGAGTACTATCATAAGTCATAGTGCGCTAAAAACAAACATAATATCTCTCTAATACATCTAGGATTACCAAAACCATGTAAATCAATACATATATAGAGGAATGGGGACTTTCCCTTCACCACGCATGTACTCTCAAAATAGGCCACATGCTCAAAATAGCCATGCATGAATATAAAGATAACTATGAAGCATGCAAGCTTTCAGTGCATAGTAATAGATTGTCTCTATAATTAAATCCAGATCTAATCCTATCATTATCTTGAACTTTGCATGACTCTTGATCTCCTCATGCATGTGATCTTACCAAAATATCATTTTCTTCATTCACAAGACTCCATACATCAATATATTCTAAAAACATTACTTGAATGACACTCCAACTATCCACTATTTATTTTTATCCAATGGCTCAAAATTTAGCTAAGTCCTGAATATATTCTTCCTAGGTGTGAACCTTCGTAATCGCTTTCCTATTCCTCGGTTTTGAATGTTCCTTCATGCCTTCCTCTCGCACATCAAAAAATATCACATGCTTCTTATATTTAGCACATTTTGGGGGTGAAACATTACCCCACACTAAAAGGATTTCCATCCTTGGTAATACTTTGATTAACTTGCCACCAAAAGGATGCATAGATTATAGGAAATAACTAAGAATTCAATTACCAAAAATATGATATTGTACTCCACCAATAATTGACTCAAGGCTATAAAGTAGGATGGAAGAGCTCTGAATCTTTACATCTATCTCACTCAAAGGTTGGTTATTCAAAATATGGCACTTAGCGAAAAAAATAGAGAAGGTTCACATGGAAGAGCAAAGCACATTCAAAAATACGGGAGGATCGAGAAGGAATCATGCACTGAGGAGAGAGATAGATTTAGGACTTAGCTGTTTTCATGATGATGAGCTATTTTTGGAGATAAAGCGTCCCAACACACAAATCGGTTATAGACTTGCACTACACACATTGGCTATTTTTTGAGGATTGGCTACAAAGCACTTTACACATGTACAAGCTTATAATAGATTTACTACTGATTGTTAAGTAGAAGAATTATATTGTTAGTGCACTTGCATGTGAGGCTATTATTGTAATGGCGTGTGGCTAATAATAGCATGTGACCTATTTTGGGAATAGATAAGCGGTGAAGGGAAAGTCCCCACCCTTATAAATATGTAGTAAACTGTGTAGCATAGGATAACATGTGAGAATTGAGTTATTATGAGGTTATGCTGCAAATTGTGATGTGTGCATGAACTATGGTATTATCTGTTGTAATAAGCTTCTATGTATTTATCATGTTTAATGCAATGGAGTGTATTGGATGAAATAGAGTATCAAATCCTATGTATAATTTGTTCTTGCATGCTTGATTTCATCATGGTTATCATTTAATTCTGTTATTCTCTAGATCTACGTCTGAACATGCACTATAGAATGATACATTAGTCACGGATCTGAATAATTTGAGTCTTCATCATGCTAACATCTTACAACAGAAATCCTAAGAGGAGCCTAGTACCTTTGCATAATTTGGGTGAGAACTTAGTTTAGGATGAGTGATGCACCAAATAAGCGCACTGGGATTTTACTCGTAAATTCTAGGCAGCATCATTGGTTCCATTACTGGGAATATTTTTTAGTTTTTCTTCGTGATGATTCATGATGAAGACATACCGATTGACCCTATAAAGTTTTGAGGAGTGGATACATGACTTAGGCAGAAGAATATGCATGGAGGTTCAACACTGAATTCAGGTTTAACACACGAACGTGGGTGGAGTAGAATTTGTATGATTATTTGTATGAGAGCTTCTTCACTATCTTTCCGATAGAGCTATATGAGTGTCTAGTTTCTTATACATCTAAATGGAATTAGAGGTATCACACACTTATCTAGTTGCATGGTGTTTTGAACAACTATATCTTAGAGTACTCAATTTCCACTTATTCATGCCTAAAGGTAGCTGAATTCCAAATTTTATGATATCCCAGTGGGAACTTACATTCACGACATTTCACTTGCAATCAGAATTTTGATGGTAACTTTGAACTTGGAGAGCGTACTAATGGCTAACTAACCCCACCATGTGCGGGGCAGGAGCAAGTTTGCTGAAAGATGGAAAACCTAGTGATAGAAAGGAAAAGAGAGGAAAGGTGGCTTAAGTATAATGAGGCATGCGAGAGGGAGATAGAGAAGCAGTGGGATGTTGTAGAGTGAATGGCATTATGGAGAGAGATAGTTTAGGAATGGTTTGAATTTCATGTAGAAGACGTGGAACCCAAGCATCAGGAACTCCCCCATTTTGGAAAGCATGATAGGGAACCCTCCTTAGCCTCATGTAGAAGCATGCCATCAGAGAAAAACTCAGCCATAGGTGTGCATCCGAATCCTCCTATAAGCCTTGTCCTTGCACTTTGTTTTTGAGTATCTAGTACAATAAATAGTCAACAAGCTAATTTAAGTAGTGGGAGAGTAGGATTGAGCCGTATAAAAATCATAACGATGGTAACACAAACAAATTCATTGTTATATAGGAGTACCTTTTCAGTGTATCATCCACACAAAATTCAGCCACATGAATTTTTGGAATCTCTTCTAGGGGTAGTAACATTTCACAGACGACGGGTACAATTCAAGATTACTACTAGTGGGACATAGGGGAGTACATCTTCTATTCCAACCCTAGCTACATGTTTGGCATTAGGAGGTATAGGTGGCTCTATGTCCAAAGTGGATCTCGGTGGTTCCATGGCAGAGGAAACATAGGAGGTGGATCAAGTGGGAAAGGTCCGCACTAACCCTAAAATATTTATATGGAGATGTCTCTTCGTCTCCTAAAGTATAGGGGTATGAAGATGCTATTGAACATGTGCACATGTGTGAAATAATATGGTGCACAAAAGGAAACAAGGCTTCGAGCATAGGAAAACTCCATTTTCTACTACATTACAAGGGCGCATACACGTTGGTACAAATTTTTTTACCCTAATCGACTTGCATGAGACTATACAACTTTAAAATATGCTTTCCTTAAAGATTTTCACATCCCCGAGTTCGAGCGTAAGATTATAAGTGCGCTCAAGGATATTAAGCAAGGAACTACCGAGGGTTTTAGAGTATTATTCCCATTTCAAAACATTGTTATCCAATTTTTCTTATGATATCCATGCAAGCAATCATGCACAATGGTTTTTGGAGGTCTGATTACACCTTTTAGAGGGTGCTATCACATAAAACATACATTGATCAGCATGAGGCACTTGAAGAATCCTTATGTGTTGAGATAGTTGGAAGTATGAAAACTGGGATGAGCCCATTTTTAGAAGCACAAATCACAACGACGGCAAAGAAGTTGGAGAAACTATCATAAAATTCAGCACATAAGATGAACACGAATTTGGTGCACACATTGTGAAGTGGAAGGTCACACAAAGGATATTTATCCCCACGCATCAAGTATGTTCATTGCTATTAGACCGTGAGATATTTGAATTGAACTATGATGCTAGTCATTGCCCATTACTAGTGTGATAAGGAAAAACATATCTTGTTATTGTAAAATTTATAGGTCCACAACTCATGACACGAGAAGACCACACCTGATTGGTCGATCAAGGATGCTATAGATATTGGTGTATGATAGAGAGGAGTTTCAGATAACTCTAAAGGCAAGAACGAACATCGGATTAGGATCAAAATCAAGTGCATTATGATCTAAGTGAAGGGTGTTTTGAATGTGGCCATGTTAGAGGTCGAGGGTTTTGAGGAGGATATATAGTATGAGGTCATGGTGGTGGCGGAAGAATCAATTTCCCTTGTAGAATGTGTTACACATGTGGATATCCTGACCACTACAAGCGTGAATGTCCTCATAATATTACATGTTCTTTCTGTGGAAAGAATCATAGTTATGAGTAATTCCTAGAATTGTATGAGCATCTTAGCAAGCAACATAAATAAGAAAACAAAGGCGTAGGGATGGTTAGGATACAACACGCTATGGAAAATTAGTGCATGCCCAAGTTCGAATGAGAATCCGAGGAATTACAGGTAAATATCACTAACCATGCTTAAGTATCACGCACCAAAGAAGCATTGTAGCAGAAGCCTACCATCACTAAGGAGGAGGTTCTACATGCACAAGACCTAGATCCTATCCATCAAAATAAATTTTACAAGGAAACCATGGAGGTACTCAGAATATTCAGGGTGAAATACAATATTTAAAGGAGAAATCACGAAATATGTAGAAAATAAAACATCGTAGATGGTCAAAACTGATATGGATGACTTGGGAGAAGTATGTAAATTGTTACGCTAGGAGAATATCATTCCACTATTAGGGAATTGGTTAAAATAAAACACTTTGTGTGTAAGTAATGAGACTAGACAATAGATCCTGCATGCAAATCTTCCCCCTCATAGCCTATATTATGCAAAGGAAATAACTTTGTATGTTGTTGTGGATGGGTGGATTTTGAGTAATATACTAATTGATACACAGCACGAAAGTCAATGTTCTTACCTTAAATGCATGGGTACAAATGGGGAATAACTTATTACAGTCATCCTCTAATGTATTGTTCATGGCTAATTGGACTAAGGCCACTCCCATCGTAGTTTTAAAAGATGCATCCATTACCATATAAGGAGCTAAGTTCACTGGAGATTATGAGGTTTTAGTGCTAAGAGTCACATATCTTCCTAGATCTATTGGGGCATCCTTGGTGTTATGCAAATAATGTTGATCTTTGGTTCAATAAGGGTTATATCAGTTTGATAACAAGGAGGAAAGAGTTATTATCCCCTTAACAGATGGAAAATCTGCACCCTATGTTGAGCCCTTGAGTGAAGAAGCCCGAATAGGATTTTTATACACGCCATCATGGATCCATAGGTGATTGCACCATGTAAGGAATGAATCCTTTAGTGGGAGGATGCACATGAGATAATTAGCGATACTTCAAGTGTTGGTTGTGATAATTTGGATCATAAAACTTATGAGTTGGTAGGGCATGCAAGAAAGAGCATATATCCTAAAGGCATCAAACCTTGTTATATCGAAGAATAGCAAAAAAATCGGTACCTTGTTACACCGTGCAAAAGGAGACCCTATGGTATTCCTACATGCCATGGAATAACAATGGATATATCCAATGGAAAGAATACATATGCTAGAATATACACTACATGTGACAACAACACCTTTGGTGGATGGTCCACCAGGATAATCTCTTAAGATGGAATGAAATTAGGATTTCTCTTGCCACTAGGATTTTTATGAGAAATGCACCTACTCAAATATGCACTTATCATGGTAATCAACCCGTTCAACATTACGCTCGGTATTGTGAGAGACTATAGACAAAGGGGAAATAAGCTTTACTACTTTTGCTTTGGGTGAACAAGTTTTATTCCACTTTACATGGCTTCCCACCTACTTGGTATGTATATGCAGAACTGCATAGAGAGACTAGAAATTGGAAGGATTTAATTACACAAATGACCCTGAATTTTACTTCTTCTCTACCAATCCTCTAATGGAAGAAGCATTAAAATTCATAAAGTGCTTAACTATGGGAGATAGTGTCAAGGCTAAGGAAATTCTTCAGAGTTATTGGTGTTGACTTGTGGAGCTCAATTACTTTAGTTTAGCATGCAATGGAAACTTGCTGGAAAATACAATAACCATCATCGGTTAGGGGGTAATCGATTGTTTCACCCGATTTCTTAGTTTTCTGAGAAGTAATTAATTGACAAACAGATAAGGTAAATGTGGTAAGAGGAATACCTGATTTGGGATGGTTGAAGGTTGTATGCATGCGCGTATCCGGATTCTCGAATCAAAGTGATTGAGATACCTTCCTTTTGGCTAGGAGGAACTGCCTATACAAGAATCAAAACAAGACCACCAAAGTGATTTAAATAATATATGTAGTGGACTGCCTAGCATGTGATAGATCCCGTAAGTGTGATACTTCCTAGATGGTTGTCGAGTCACTATTTAAAACAATTCAATGTTTAAACAAAGTAAATATTTTCCTACTGTAGTTTAATATGATTTAGGCATCTCATAAAAAATGCAATAGGCTAGATCTAATCTAACAGGCTAGGCTAGAAGGATATCCAGAGGTCAAGTAGGTTGGTTATAGGTGAATTTGAGCTAACAGGCTAGGTTAGATACAAATCTGAAGGTCAAATAGGTGTTCAGGTAGGTATAGGCCAGGGAACAATGAGGTCAGGTTGAATGTGAGTCACAAATAGGTTACTGTTTTGGCAGAGATAAGGGAAAACAGAGACCGACCATGGTTCTACAAAACCGATGACGGTCTTACCGTAACTAGCGACGGTTAGAGAGAACTGATGATGGTCAGGTCGGGAACTGGTAAAATCACACAGTCCAAGTTTTGGGAGTTTTGGGGAAAAAGTGGAGTTGGTGGAAGGTAGGGATTGATCACAGAGGGGGTGTAAATATGTTGCGAAGGTTTGAGATTACTGAAGAGGTCAGATAGATAATTGGGCAAGGTATTAAGATGATTGGGTATAGAAGGTGGCTGAAACTAGAGAGAGGGAATGGATGAAGGGTGAAGGATTAAGTTCCTTTACCAAAAGTATTATAGATGTTGATAAGTAGATGAAATAGGTTGGAGGAGGATACTTACTCTTCTATGAGGTACGGGTCTGAAGAATGATGAAGAGGTTGTTGTGTTGGAGAATGCTAGGTAGAAAGTTTCACTATTGTGCCAGTGTATTTGGTTACCTTTGTTGATCTCCAATCAGTCTTCGTTCTACTACTTTGCCTGTAGAGATCGAACTCACGATAAGAAGTTTCAAATCAACGATGAACAACCAACAATCAACAACCCATATTACAAAGCTGTAGATGGGTCTAAATAGGCCATTTGGTCCATCTCGGTATAACCGGCATCGGTTTAGGTGAACGGCATCGGTTTAGGGTAAACCGATGTCGGTTTGGGTGAGATATCTCGGTTGTTCAAAAGTTGCCTAGGAAGTTGTTCCACCATTTGATAAGGGTCTCTTCTTTTTCTCGGGGTGAAAACCGACCTTAGGAGGCTTTTAATGTGAGGTGAGGGGATGGGTCTAATGTTAGGTTTTATTTAGGACATTGGTTTAGGGTTTAGGTTAATGGGTCAAATGATGGGGGTGGTTAGGTGAAGTGTATTTAATAAAGGAAATTATATTAAATAGATGTGTGAGGGTAGTGAATTAATTTAATGTGAATAATTAAATCAATGTGTGTGTGGGTAAAAGGTTATTAACTTAATTAAAATAATTAAATTAATATATATGGAGATAAATGGCATTAATTTAATTAAAGTAATTAAATTAACATGTGTGGGGTGCAGGAGGTAGGTGATAAGGTGTTGAGGATGAGGAAGTGATTATAGGGTTGCACTAGGGGACCAAGGTGATTACAACATGATTTCGGTGTCTACATTTTGCCCCTTCTTGTTGTGTAGCTTGTATTGGTAAGCAACGTGAACAAGAATAGACTGTGGTTGCCCCAAGTGGAAATGAGGGTGATCCCTCCTCGAACCAGAACTGATGAGGTGAAAAATCACATCGGTGAGTGGTTTGATAAAAGTGGATGTGAAGAAGAATAGTGAAAAATGGGGAAAGGAGTAAAGGGCAGATTGGGCATATAGGTAAATGGGTAAACAGCCAAGGTTAAAGGTAGTGGCAATTGAGCGCACGCACACATATAAAATGTGACACAATACTAGGTCAAGAGCGTGCAAACTCTACATCGTCTAAGGTCGATCGGTTTATCCAAACAAGGTCAAGTGATTATAGTATCCAAGGTATAAGATATGGTCGAAGCACAACGTAGGTTAGGGAAGAAATGGTTAGGTATATTCCGACACCAAAGGTTGGGTTAGGATAAACGGTCACCGTAATAGGCAAGGTAAGGTCATTAGGTTGATCAACACAGGTGTAACAGTTGCCACAAGGTATAGTGAGCACATTGGTTCAAATGTCACAAATAGTTTTTCAGGTCCAGGTAGATAGGTCAAAGCACGAGTAAGGCCGAGGTAGGGGTAAAATAAGGAGACACCAATTGGTGAACGAGGTGAGGTTAAAGAAGGTGGAGGGATAGAGGGAAGGTAAAGGGGTCTAGGTAAGTGTAGGGGAGGAAACATTCGTAAGAGGTAAGGAAAATGAGGTCAATGTGATAGCAATGAGTAGGCAGGGTAATCGAAAGCGGTCATCATGAACCAATGATAGTGTAGGGGAACCGATGGTGGTTGGCTAGGGCAACATGACCGGTAACGGTCAATGGGGTTAACCGACGCTACTTGAGTCGGGTAGGGTGTAAAAATTGGAAAACCCGCGTTTAAAATTCATTTGTGCATTGTTAAGGAGAAGAAAAGGACAAAAAGAGAGAAAAGAGGAAGAGGTCAAAAGAGTATGGCAGAGAGATTGGTTAGTGAGCCACATAGGTGAGATTGAGTGGGTGAGAGGTGGGGCCACGAGATCAGATCGAGCGAGGTGATTAGTGGAGAGAGTTGGAGGTCATTTGAGGATGGAAAAGGTCGGAGAGGGATCGGGTTGACCAGTAGGCGGCAGCTTGGAGTACCTCCACATCAAAGGCAACGGATCGTAAGAATAAAACCATGGTTAGTGATTTGTGAGTTAATTTGGTAAAAATATAAAAAAATATGAAAAATGGGGGTTGGGGGCGAAGAAATTTGGAAATAAGGGGAAAAGGGGGAAATGGGAATGGCGAAGGGTAGGGGGTAGGGCTAAAGGGTAATGTAGGGACAATGTGGGGTGTAAGGAGGGATTTGGGTGGGTAGAATAACTAGGAAGGGAAAAAGTAGGGTTGGGAAGTCGGGGTGGGTGGCACGATAGTGAGCCGACCGCGTCGGTGGGTAGTGATCGCACTGGCCACAAGAATAGTGACTGGTGCTGGTCAAAGGGAGACCGTGGTTGTTTGGGGATAACCGGGGTCGGTTAATCCTAAGTGTAAATTGGGATAAAAAAGAGGAAGAGAGTAAGGGTAGGGTGGGAAAGAAGTTAGGTGAGAGGGGAAGGGTTTAGGGTGAGAAAGTAGGGTAGGTGGGTAAGGGTTGAGGGTGGTTTTGGGTGAGGGTAGGGTAGATAGTTTCAGGTGGATGGGTTTGGGTAGGTGTGGGTGAGGGTTAGGGTAGATAGGTAGGGTAGATGGGTTTGGGTAGGTGTGGGTGAGGGTTAGGGTAGATAGGTAGGGTAGATGGGTTTGGGTAGGTTTGGGTGAGGGTTAGGGCAGATAAGTTTGGTAGGTGTGGGGGGTTAGAGGGTTAGGGTAGATAGGTTGGGGTAGATGGGTTTGGGTAGATAGGTAGGGTAGATGGGTTTGGGTAGGTGTGGGTGAGGGTTAGGGTAGATAGGTAGGGTAGATGGGTTTGGGTAGGTGTGGGTGAGGTTAGGGTAGATAGGTAGGGTAGATGGGTTTGGGTAGGTTTGGGTGAGGGTTAGGGTAGATAGGTAGGGTAGATAGGTTTGGGTAGGTGTGGGTGAGGTTTAGGGTAGATAATGTTTGGGTAGATGGGTTTGGGTAGGTTTGGGTGAGGGTTACAGATTTAGGTGAGGTTAGGGTAGATTTGAGTGAGGGTAGATGGGTTAGGGTAGGTTTGGTTGACGGCTTAGGGTAGGTTTTGGTGAGGGTTAGGGTAGATTTAGGTGAGGGTTAGGGTAGATAGGTTGTGGATGGGTTTGGGTAGGTAGATGTAGGTGGATGGGTTTGGGTAGGTTTGGGTGAGCAACAAGGCCAACAGGATGGGGGTGGGGAAAGAGATTAGGTTGGGATGTGGGGTAAAAATAAGGTAAGTTGGGAAGGTGGACTAATATATTGATTTTGTGGGATGCAGGCCCGAGACGAGCTTCGAGATGAGGGCCCGGGTGCCACCCTTGTTATTGATACTACAGCCATCATGACGCATATAGAGTGGAAAAATGTGGCAAAGGTGGGATTGATAGGCATGTGGTGCTACCGGCATGTAGTCTAGAGGCAAGTCTTATGGTTTCCCTCATCAATAGATGGGACTCAATGACCAACACCTTCCATTTGCCGATGGGTGAGATGACGATCACCCTAGAGGACGTCTACAAGATCCTGTGGTTGCCCATATTAGGGGCCCAGGTTTATTCCATCTCTTTAGAGGTGTCTGAGGAGCTATTGGCACCCATTTTTGGTGAGGGTGTAGCGGACCTGATGTTCCATAGTGCTAGCCTAAGCTATGGAGTGATGTATAGAGCTCATCCAGAGGAGATGAGGTTAGTGGTACTCATGATGGAGGCAGTGTGCTACTTCACACTGTCGGATACAGAGGGGGAAGATTCCCGAGGTCACTGATGGGAGTCCTCCATGACATGATGATATAGCAGACATGGTTCACATGGGCACCTGCATTGCTGATGCAGGTGTATAGAGAGCTATGGGCCTATGGGTGACTACGAAGGTTCAACATTTGTTGCATCATACTATTGCATTATTGGGCTTACGAGCATATTGTTTGTGTTCGACTAGTGGGGATGCCTCCGGTAGATGCATTCCCACAAAGAGTTTTGAGAGTGCGGTACAGGCGGTGGGTACTGGCCATTTGAGAGGCCCAAGGTGCCAGAGGTACGCATAATGTAGCTTATTACAGGAGGTTATTTGAGGGACTGTCCATGGTGGACATCATTTGGAGGCCGTATGTGGGCTTCCCCTCATACAAATAGATGGCCATGGAGCTAGTTGGGCTACAGATACATTTGTGGATAGAGGGGAGGAGAGTGGGAGAGCATGAGTAGATACCCGTAGAGTGGGTTAGATGCCAATTTGGATTGGTCCAGGGTGTACCACCTCCGTTCCCTCAATAGAGAGATGATGTGGAGAGACCTATGTCTCCACCACAACCCATAGTGCCGACTAGATAGGAGGAGCAACCAGTAGATGTACAGATTGATGATGTTGGGGTTGCAGATGGGTATAGGTAGTGGTGGGTGGCACAACTGAGAGTCATACCACCAAGGCCAGGTAGCTAGAACTTAGCCACCATCACAGTATAAAGGGATGCCCTACAGGGCAGGTGGCTACTTTGGTGATGCAACTTGGGATCATGTAGGGGCAGCTTATAGGTTCAGAGGCATAGGTTGCCATCTTACAGCCCAAATAGCTATGCTACAGGCTCAGGTAGGGTAGGGATAGGTACCTACACAGGTGGAGGTAGGGGGAGATGGAGATGGAGAAGAGGTAGGCGGAGATGGAGGGGAGATGGAGATGGAGAGGAGGTAGGTGGAGATGGAGGGAGATAGCCTCTCTACAAGTGTAGATATAGGCTTTACAAGGCTAGTTGGCCATAACACAAGGGCAGGTGTGATGGGTTTATAGGGCATAATTGACAAAGAACAGTACATATTACTACCTGCGCAGCCGATATACGCACAGAACATACTCTAGGGCCAACTCGTGCTCTAGTACCAACATAGGATCTGGCCAAAGTTCAAGGACATGGTCCCATTGTATAGGTACCCACGTAGGTAGTGGGACCCATGGCACCTTGACAGATAGTTCCCATGGCTAGGTTCAGAGATTCCTTAGGAGAGGCATGGTATTACTAGGATTATTTGTTAGTCATTGGGCTATATGTGCCCTCCTATGCCAATTATAGAGCACGAGGCCTCCCGGTGAGAGGACCAGATCCCGCACTCACAGTAGTGGAGAGTATAGGGGTTGGAGAGCCCATGGACGGTGGTCATGGTGAGGCCACTAGTGTGCAAAGGCCAGCCCCAGGTGAGGGGCCATTAACGAGAGGTCGAGGCGAGTTCCAGACCCCGAAAAGTGTGATAGAGGGGTCCGAGAGACACAGCACATACCTTGAGCATTCCTTGACATTAGATGGGGAGATGATTGACTGGCCGTGGACCGGCTTCGCGTGGCTTTGTGTCATTTTTTTATGTATGATATATGAGACTGCCTACGTGTCAAGATATTGTGTATTTATTATTGTTTGTACATGATACCAACTGCGTCTAAAGATTTTTTTATTGATTCGTTCATTCTTTTTATATATATGAGACCGCCCGCGTGCACGATGAAATTTTGTATTATATATTGGCCTATGTGTTGACATTTTTAGATGATGGCCATGATGAGATAGGCTTGTATTTTGAGATACACATTTATTGATGTATATGATGAGATTCATGGTATTTGGTGATGTGTTAATGTGTTTATGAGATATCGGTGTTAAATGAGATATGCATTTGTTACATTGTATGAGATGAGATATGGATTTACTAGTTTGATATGGATGGAAATTAGGTGAGTTAGGCATGATTGAGTCAAAGTTGGTTAGGCATGGTTGAGTCGGGTTGGTTTAGGCATGGTGGAGTCGGGTCAAGGTTTAGGCATGGATGTTCATTTCGGTATTTTGATAACAAAAGCAAGATAAATGCATGAAATGGTGAAAATGTGGAAAATTTTGGTTATGTATGAAAATTTTAAATAATATAAGTGGTAAAAGTTATGTGGTATATGGGTTAGATGTCGAGGTTTTTGATATGAACGGGAAATCGTAGTAAAGGTGGAAAAAATGGTTAGGGTAAAGAGTAGCTGAGCTAACCTTCCAGGCCCGTGTGAAATGCACAACTTTTGGTTTGGTGGTAGTAATCTAGAAACACAACAACAAACATAACACAAGAATACCATAGACTATGATAAAAAAAAAATGATGAAAAATCTGAAATACAACTGTAGAATATATTATTAACATGGAATTATTACAATCTCACCCATGAATTACTCCAAGTGTTACCAACTCCACTTGATTCCAACAATGGTTATGGGAGAAACTTCACAATTACTCCTCTTGATGACTTCCTTAACACACCTTCACAAAGAATCCTTTATTCATAAAATAATTATTACAACTTTGCTCTATGATAAATGAGAGGGGATGGCCTCTCTATTTATAGGAATTCAGGCTTATCCACCCTATCTCTAAGATAGGATAGGAAATCTCTTCCGGCCAATCATATTCCATGCCTAAACTCTTTCCTTTACATGTAGGCTTATCTTCTAAGATAAGATAAACCTTATCATCTCACATGGGTTCCACCTTTTTAGACTTTTCTACAAATAAAATACACAAAATATTTATGACATCACTCCTTGTCCTTATTACAAATATAATATTTCTAATTCCTAATCATGTAGACCCTACTTCTCTACTTACCCCAACTTTGACATTTTAACATTACTGGACCACTTACGACAAATATTTACTTTTTACCACAACATTCCTTTTGTACTTTGACTATTACCATACTCTACTTTATTGGCGGCACCGTACGATGACAGTGCCATTATCTTCTATTGGACACCACTACTAATTATACTTAACAACATCCTATTCCTAATACATACATTAATAAAATAGAAATTACGGAGGAAAATTTTAATGTCGACATTTTCCCCCTTCCTAGCTTCTACTCCGTCCTCGAGTAGACTCTTATGGACATTCTAAAGCTGGTGCTTGGAAAATCTTTAACTTGTCATGGTTGACCCATTTCATAATGGGAGTACCATCCAATTCCTCCAGTCGATATGTACCATTTTCATGCACAACTTGCTTATTTTGTAGGGCCCCATCCATTTGGGAAGAAATTTTCTCTACCTTCTTTTTTTTGTATCTGGAATCATATACTAGAACCAAGTCATTCACATGAAATGGAGACCAATGGATCTTTTGATCAAAGTATTCCTTCTACTTCATTTTCTTCTTATAGCTTGTATCCTTTGCTATTTCCCTCATTTCCTCTAGCAAATGAAGATGCACCAACCTTTCTTTTACTAAATCACTTTCATCCATCCTTTCATTTTTCATAACTCTCACAGTGGGAATATCAAACTCAATAGGAAGAACTAGATCAATGCCATAAGCCAACTGAAATGGGGAGTATCTTGTTGCTGACTTTGATGTTGCCCTATATGCCCACAATGTTGCATGAATCCTTTTATCCCACTTATGTACCTGCAAGGCTGCATCTTTTGCTAGAATTTGACATAACACAAAATTTGTTCATTCCACCTATCCATTTGTGCTTGGCTTGTATGTTGTTGCCTTCCTGTGCTTAATAGAAAACTTGTTGACTAGGGCTTCTACCACCTCATTAATGAAGTGGCTTCCTTGATCTGTTACAATTTCTAATGGGCAACCAAATCTAGTGACAATGCGTTCATATATGAACCTTGCCACTTCATCCATGGAAGTTGTTTTCAATGGCCTAGCTTCAACCCACTTGGTTAAATAATCTATGGCAACTACAATATACTTATTTTGGCATGGGGTAGTTGGAAGTGGACCTACAATATCTATTCCCCACTTTTCAAAGGGACCAAGTGGAAGAATAGGGCATAATGGAGCTGATGAAGTCTTACGGTTACCATGTGTTTGAAAAATATCACATGTCTTACAATAATTATAACAATCTCTAAAAAGAGTGGGCCAGTGATAACCTACATCCAAGATCCTTCTTGCTATAAGTTGTCTAGAGAAGTGTCCTCCACATGTACCATTGTGGAATTCTTCTATCAGCTCCTTCCCTTGATCATGTCCAACTACCCTCTTGTACTGTCCATCAGGTCCTATTCGAAATAATACTCCATGCAGAATAGAATATGGACGACTGGCTTGAGTAATCTTCCTCTTAGTCTTTGCATTGGCACCATTAGGAAACTTGAATTCATTCAGATAATTCCAAATATCTATGTATTCACTAGGGATTGTGTCAAGGGATAACAATGTTGCATCTGGGAAATCATCATCATCACAAGATGAACCTAAACCATCATAGGCTCGAGAGAGTGCATCTACATTGACATGCTTCTTTCTGGCCTATCTATAATATCAAATTCAAATTCTTGTAGCAAAATTATCCATCTTACTATCCTCCCTGATGGGTTAGGCTTATTTACAATATATTTTAGAGCCTGATGGTCTATTACAACTATAAATTTCTACCCTAGCAAGTAATTTCTAAACTTCTTTACAACAAAAATGATAGCTAGAGCCTCTTTTTCAGTTATAGTATAATTTACCTCAGCACTGCTCATTTGTCTGCTCCCAAAGTAAACTGGATGATCATTCCCATTTTCATCCTTTTGGCTCAGAGTACTTCCTAGTGCTGCATCTGAGGCATCAAGTATACACAATGAATGGCTTGCTCCAATCTGGATTCTTTAAAATAGGTGAAGACACCAAAGCTTCCTTCAGTTGTTCAAAAGCTTCATGCGCCTTATTTCCTGGTTCATAAGTAACATCCTTCTTCAAGAACTAGGTTAGTGGCTGTGTAATCTTTGAGAAATTCTTGATGAACCTTCTATAGTAACCCACATGGCCTAAAAATGATCTCAACTTACTTCTATTCATAGGAAATGGTAACTCTTTGATTTTTGAAACTTTATCAGGATCAGTACCAATACCATCTCTGATACAACATGCCCTAACAAAATGCCTTTAGAACATCCAAAGACACACTTTATAGGGTTTAGTGAGGCTTTTGCTTCATCTAACCTTTGAAATGTTGTCTCCATCTAGTGCAGGTGGTCCATCTTACTCCCATAGATGCAAAAATCATCCATAAATACTCTGATGAAGTTCCCAATGTAGGGTTCAAACACCCTATTCATCAAGCATGGAACGTTTCTGGAGCATTACACAACCCAAAAGGCATAACTCTATAAGAAAATGTTCCCCAAGGAGTGGTGAACGTGGTCTTCAACTGATCTTTCTCTGCTATACGAACTTGGTTGTATCCATTATATCCATTAGTAAAACTATATCACTCCTGGCTAGCTACTTCATCCAAGATCTGATCTAGAGAATGGAAGAGGGTAATGATCCTTCTTTGTTTCCTTGTTGAGCTTCCTATAATCAACACAAATGCGTAGTTTCCCATTCTTTTTATTGAGATCACAATGGGAGAAACCCATTCTAAATTCTCCACAGAAAATATGAATCCTGCATCAAGCAACTTATCTATTTCTTCTTTTACAGTCTTGGAAAAATTAGGATTCATTCTATATGGCATTTGCTTTATGGGCTTAGCACCATCTACCATCTCAATAGAATGTTCTACCCAACTTACTTGACGGAGTTCCTTGTAATCAAAAGTGAATAGGTGTATGTACCTTTGAAAGAGCTAGAGGTAGGATTCCTTCTCACTTCTCCATCACAACATCACCAATCTTTATTTGTTGGAGATGATCAATCAATTTCTTCTTCAGATAATTTATGGGTTCATGAGTCAATGTGACTGGAAGGATATCCATGACCAAACATCAACCTCACTTTCTTCATCTTCTGTGTCCACTTCACTAGGTACTAGAGTAATCAGAGGATGTCCAATCATCAGTTTCATCACTTGAATCCACAGGTTTTGCCTTATGATGTCGAGGGATCACATTTATCTTCACCCTCTCTCTACCACATCCAAGTGTCATGAAGCCTTCATTCCAGTAGTTTCTTGCATGAACTCTCCTTAGCCATGGCCTTCCCAACAACATTGGGTACGCAAAAATACCATTCATCACCTAAAAGTCTACCACACATACAACACCCATGATAGATATTGCCACATTTGAAACAACACCTTATGGTTTAGTTTTTCCTTATTTAATGACCTTAACATAAGTGTTGAGGGATCAATTTTTAAACCCAACATATTCATTACAGAAACCTGGTCATTACATTAACTTGTAGCACCTCCATCAACTAAGACATCATGAATTGAAATACCATTACATAATACCTCATCTTGTGGAGCGTAGAGGATCCACCTCTGCCTCCAAAATAGGGACCTCAACCTCCTTCCTTCGTCGAGCATTGAGTCCACTTCGCAGCTCCCGCCTCTTCTCAGAAGACATAGCTAGAAGTTGACCATATGTAATATTTGTAGGCCTTTTGGACAGATCTTCTAAGATGGAGTATGGTCCTTTCCCCTGAAATCAGAAAATCCTGCACACCCAACTTTCTTCTCCTATGTTTCTTACTAGTTTCTCCTTTCATCTTCTTAGGATCATTTCCATCTTGGTTATCTTTTTCTTTCTTTCTTTTTGTTACAAACACATCTGCTTCATTATTTATGCTCCTATCTACTACATCAAAAGAATTCACAGGTGCTTTTCCTTTATCATTATCTCTTGTACCAGATGTAGAAGCTCTATCTAGACAATTATACTTATAATGACCCTTTTTATGACAACCATAACATACAACTTCAGTTATATTTCTTTTTGGACCTCTATCTCCTCCCTGAGAACTAAATTCCTTTCCTTGAAGAAGATTAATAGTTAACTGACCCATCTTCTTGAGCAGATCTTCATACTCAGTAGATGTACTAGGGAAAATATTTGTGCTCACCAAGAGTGGTTGTGGATTCTGGACCAAAGGTGTTGGTGTAGGCTCTACCTTAGCAACAATTTCTTTGGGCTCCTCTTCCATGCTTTCTTCTTGCCTTCTTGCAATCTCCTTTGCTTGTTCAATGGTAGTTGGGTGGTCATACTTCACTCATTGTCTGATCTCTGGCTTCATCCCAAGAATGAAGTGCTTACATAGGAGATTATCCACGCCATTCATCAACCCATCCGCTAATCCTTCCTTCCGGATCTGGGCATCGAGCTTCCTCCTTAGCTCTAGAACATGAGCATGATAATCTCTTATCTTCTCCTTCTCTCCTTGGGCTAGCTTTGTGATCTCGATCATGAGATCTGCATATTTCATTGTTCACCAAATTCTTCAAGAAAACTTTTAGTTAATAAATCCCATGAGTTTTTCACATTATCACCTAGTGTTTCAAACCACCTAAGTGTTGAACCATCCAAAAAGGTAGGAAAAAATTCAGTCCATTATTCCCTTCTTATGAGGCCATTACAAATGCAAGATCGTTTAAACTCTTGAATGAAAGAGGAAGCATCTTCATTAGATTGGGCTGAAAAAATAGAATCTTCCCCATTTTTAAATGTAACCACAGTGAAATACCAACTCACAAGTACAATCAGTAAGACTTATGTGCACAAATAATTGACTCACTACAATAGAAAGTGACTTTACACCTTTCTACAGTAAAATAGGAATGACCATGGTAATCTTACATTTACTATGGTAAAACTTGACTTACTACGGTAAAAACTGACTTTACTGTGGTAAACACTATTTACGGTAAAAATGAAGTTACTGGGGTAAACACTATTCACGGTAAAAATGAAGTTACTTGTGGTAAATACTATTCATAGTAAAAGTAAAGTTACTATGGTAAATACTATGCATGGTAAAAAGTGACTTTACCATGGTAACTACTAGGCACAATAAAAACAAGGTTACCCTCCTATTGATTTATGACTAAGTGGGAATATCTCTCCAGAAAATCCACCAACGAGGAATGGTCCCGGCAACGAACCAAAATGTGAACACGAATCCGGCACTCTGATAATATTTCACCAGGAACTCCTCATGCTATGATTATTTTAGTAATGCACAACTTTTGGTTTGGTGGTAGTAATCTGGAAACACAACAACAAACATAACACAAGAATACCACAGACTATGACAAAAAAAAAAGAATGATGAAAAATCTGAAATACAACTGTAAAATATATTATTAACATGGAATTATTACAATCTCACCCATGAATTACTCCAAGTGTTACCAACTCCACTTGATTCCAACAATGGTTATGGGAGAAACTTCACAATTACTCCTCTTGATGACTTCCTTAACACACCTTCACAAAGAATCCTTTATTCATAAAATAATTATTACAACTTTTCTCTATGATAAATGAGAGGGGATGGCCTCTCTATTTATAGGAATTCAGGCTTATCCACCCTATCTCTAAGATAGGATAGGAAATATCTTCCGACCAATCATATTCCATGCCTAAACTCTTTCCTTTACATGTAGGCTTATCTTCTAAGATAAGATAAACCTTATCATCTCACATGGGTTCCACCTTTTTAGACTTTTCTACAAATAAAATACACAAAATATTTATGACATCACTCCTTGTCCTTATTACAAATATAATATTTCTAATTCCTAATCATGTAGACCCTACTTCTCTACTTACCCCAACTTTGACATTTTAACATTACCGGACCACTTACGACAAATATTTACTTTTTACCACAACATTCCTTTTGTACTTTGATTGTTACCATACTCTACTTTATTGGCGGCACCATACTGATGGCATCGTTATCTTCTATTGGATGCCACTACTAATTATACTTAACAACATCTTATTCCTAATACATACATTAATAAAATAAGTCATAGGTGTAATTAGGTAATATTTGGGTTGAGAATAGGTAGATAGGTAGAGCTGATTTTAGGCTGATTGAGGTGTGAGAAGAAAATCCCCAAAAAGATTGGTTTCGAGGGTTAGTCCTATATAGGAAGATCAAAAGGTAATGAAGAAGAGAAAAGATAAGAGGGTGAAATAAATCAACCCGATGGAAAGGATAAAACATATGAAACACATCTACAGATAGGATAGTGAATTTAAGACCCTAAAGACATTATATGATTGATTACTCTAAAGGTGAAGAATAGTCACAAAATCACCAAATGTCATAGGTTCAACAGGTCCCTTGATGCAAGTATGAGGTGAAAAGATGACGGGTAAGGAGGTGAAGGTAAGTGGGTCATAAAAGGGAAGTAAAATACCTTGAAATGCAATAGAGCTAAGATCATAATAGGCAAGTCCATGATGAAAAATGTTACTTTTCTTTTTCTTTTCTTTTTTGACTTTTTAGATAGATTGATCAATGTGGGAAGTCTATACGGGATGAGTTTATGTCTCCTTGAGGTTTTCACGGCTTGATCGATGTGGGAAGCTTCGAATTTTGATTTTGAGAAAATAGTCCTCTTTTTGGAAAGACTATTTGGAGAGTTGTGAGCTTTTTATAGCTGTCCTTTGAGGGAGTAATCTACTTATAGTGATAATTGAAGGTGGAAGATTTCCTTTTGAGAGATTCATCTTTTATATTAGAAGTTTGACTCAAGGAGTTAATCAATTTTTATTTTGGCTTTTAATTCATGGACGAGACTATAATGAAGCATGTGGTTCTTGTTGAGAAGGAAAGCGTGAACGACGATGGGATCTCATCTAAAAGAAGACGAAAAAGTATCCATGAGAATCATGCCATGTGTAGAGCCATGGTGCACATATTTAAGATAAGGAAAAAGGGTGAAAGTTAATCACATGATGCTTGTGTAGTCATTGGAGATGAGGGGTAAAAAAAAGGAATGTAAATGGTGCTCAAGGGACGAGCATGAACTAGATAAATAGGGATGTAGGAATAGAAGTCAATAATAGAATGGTCGAAGATTCAAGGCATTGAGGGGCTTAGGTTCGGGCTTACCATCAAGTGAAGACAAGTAATAAGCACCTGATCCATAGTCATGGGTCATGATGTATGGTCCAAGCCAATTAGGAGAAAATTTACCCCGTTTACTTTTTTCTGCTTTGGTTACATGTTGATTTTCCTTGAGGATGAGGTCAACAACCTTGAAAGTGCGTTCATGGACACGTTTTCATAGGCACACTTAATGTATTTTTGGTAGACTTGAAGATTGTCGAGGGCATGAAGATGACGTTCATCTAATAACTCAAGTTGTGCTAAACGGTCTTGGAAAAATTCATCATCAGTGAGCATATCTTGAAGGGAGATATGAAGAGATGGGATCTGGACTTTGAGAGGAAAAACAACCTCAATACCGTAGACTAGAGAAAAGGGAGTGGTAGTGGTGGAGGTGTGAATACTAGTACGGTATGCCCAAAGAGTGAAAGGAATATGTGTATGCCAATCCTTACCAGTATCGTTAACCACTTTCATGAGAATTTTGTTTAGGGTTTTGTTGGTGGATTCAGCTTGGCCATTGGTTTGTGGGTAATATGGTGAGGAGAAGCTAAGCTGGATACCGAAGGTGTCACAAAGCTTCTGTAGATTTTTATTTTTGAATTGTTTTCCATTATCAGTGATAAGGCGATGTGGAACACTGAAGCGAAAAATAATGTGATGATTGATGAACTCACATATTTTCTCAGCTTTAATGGAGATGAGGGGTACAACTTCAACCCATTTGGTGTAATATTTAGTAGCGGTGATGATCCATTGATGTCTTAGGGAGGAGTGAGGATTGATCTCTCTGACAAGATCCAAACCCCATTGAGAGAAGGGCCAAAGGTCACGAGCGACCTGTAAGGCATGACTAGGTGTATGATGAAGATTGACATGTTGTTGGAATTTTACACAATGCTTAACATAGTCACAACAATCATGATTGAGGGTCAGCCAATAATAGCCTAGGTGAAGAATGCGCTTAGCATAGAAGAGCCATTAAAGTGACCTCTACATATGCCATCGCGAACTTCTTTAATGGTATAGGGATTTTAGAGATGGTAAGGCATCATAAGAGGATACAATCAAAGTTGAGTTTATAGAGGAGGCCACCGATGATGACATAATGAGACGCCTTTTTGAGAAAGGCACATTCTCCATTACGTGTGAGATCAGGAGGCAATATAGAAAGGGAAAGGTAGTCCAAAAGTTGTTTATACTAAAGGTCTTGTGTGTTTAGTGAGGTAGTTCAATGAGGTTAATACAAAAAGATTTGTAAGAAGGTCTCAATATGCATTTTATGGTAACAAAGATGTTTGAATCGGTAGGTGAAGCAAGTATCGAGATGTGAGGCGAGGCCATGGTATCTATGAATTTATTGTTGGATCACAAAATAGTTTGAATTTTATAGCGGTCAAAGGTAGTCAACATGATGCCTACGTAACGTTTGTATTCTTTAAGTATTTCATTATGACACTGATAAACACCATTGAATTGGTTTACTACCAGCTGAGAATCACCAAAGATATTAATGGATCTCGACATCTAAGGCATAGGCGTCATTAGACCCAATACGAGTGATTTGTATTCGATGATATTGTTGGTGCATTCAAGTCAAGTATAAATGATAAGGGCATGGGTTCACCATCAAGAGGAATGAGGATAATACCTGCACTAGCCCCACGCTGACATTTGGAACCGTCGAAGAATAAGGTCATTTGGTAAGTGTCATCATCCAAAGATAGGTTAGCAATGGATTTGTCAAGGAAATCAAACTTCAAGATTGATTCCCAGAAAGAGGTGCATCAGCAAGCTGGTCAGCAATGGCCTGGCCCTTGATAGATTTTTGGTTGATGAATTCAAGGTCTAGGTCAGCAAGGAGTATGAGCCAACGTGCGGCGCATTGATTTTGGTAAGGTTTAGCATACATGAAGTGTGAGGGGTCAGTGTTGGTCACAACATAGGTTTATGGTTGAGTAGGTAATGGCGAAGTTTGGTGGCAACAAAAACTAAGGCTAAGAAAAGTTTTTCAGGGTGACTATATCATGTATCATAGTCCAAAGGGTACAAATTATGTAATAAATCATGATGAGAGTGAGCATAGCCCCTAAGGAGTGATTGGTAGCAGAGATGTATAGGTAGAAGGGTTGGTCATCTTTAGGTGGAATGAGTATGGGTGGTTGGAGAAGGTATTGTTTTAGGGCCTCAAAATCATTGTGGAAGTGGTCTTCCCATTTGAAGGAGACATCCTTTTTGAGAAGGTGATGAAATGGTTGATAACAGTCAGAGAGTTGGGAAATAAATTGACAAATAGATTGCAATTTTCCTTGTAGGCTATGAAGTTGTTTAAGGTTAGTGGGTGGAGGCATTTTGAGGATGGCCTTGACTTTAGCAGGGTCAACTTCTATACCACGTAAGGAAACAATAAATCCCAGGAGCTTTCCTGAGAGAACCACGAAGACACACTTTTTAGGTGAAGGTGGACCAATATTTAATGAGGCTGTAAAAGATGGTTTCGAGGACTAGGAGGTGCTTAGTGCGACATTTAGATTTGGCTAATAGATCATCCACATAATCTTCCAATATGCGATGAATGATATCATGGAAGATGTAAGTCATAACACACCGATATGTAGCCCTAACATTTTAAGGCCAAAAGGCATGACTCGATAGCATAAGGTACCCCAAGGGGTAATAAATGTGGTTTTCTGTGTATCCTATGGAGCGAGAAAGATTTAGTTATAACATGAGAAACCATCCATAAGTGATAGCATCTCGTGGCTAGTGGTAAGGTTAACCAACCGGTCAATACCGGTGGAGGAAAATCATATTTAGGGTAGGCAAGGTTAAGATCATGGAAGTTAGTGCAAATACAAAGACCCCTATCACCTTCATTACGGGGATGATGTTAGAAATCCATTGGGGGTAATCGATGGGTAAGATGAAGGAAACTAGAAAATTCATTGAAGTTCTTCTTTAACAAGAAGAGCAATGCGAGGGTGCATTTTCCTCAAATTTTGTTTTATGGGTTTGGCATTGGGAATGGTTACAATATTATGGACCACAATAGTGGGATCAATACCAAGCATGTCAACATAGGACCAAGTGAAAGTGTGGTTATGATTTTTAAGAAAAGAAGTGAGGGCTTCCTATTCAGCAGCATCCAGAGATTGGCCAATCTTGAGAATGTGGGGGTCGTCTTGAGTGTGGATGTTGAATTCGATAGTCGATTCATTTAACATTGTTTACATCTCGGTAAAAAAACTAGTGAATATAAGATTCTTCAATACCAAGGTAAGTGAGTATGGATTCATCATCTTGACATTGAACGACATTAATAGGAGTATCGTCCCCTATCATGTCAGGATACAAGAAAGGAAGAGAGGAAGGAGCCTCGCCATCACGGTGATAGGTCAGAGGTCCCAAGGAAATGGTATTTATGGAAAAAAGGTAGGAGGGATAGATTCAGGATCCATCGACTCCGTTGGTGAAGGTGGGGTAGGTGAAGAAGGTGGAGAGGGGTCAATGTCTTCAATGAGTTCAATACGGGATTTTTGGTAGGTAGTTTGGTAAAACTAATTCCACTACAATCATTGTGTTTATGTGTGGTACATGAAATAATGGTGTGATGACCTTGCTCATAAAGGCCAAAGTTGAAACCCTTCCAGGCACAACGGTGTAGGAAAGTGTGAGTGAATCGGTGGTTGGTAAGTGACTGAAGGTCAGCCAAAAAAGGTTGGGTTTGTGATGGTGGTTTGGGTGTGTAAGTGGAAATATCAAGTCCCCCATAGGTAAGATGGGTACGGAGGTGGGGAGGACCATAAAGGAGATGTTCACCTATGTGGTGATCATAGTGAGGATGCTGGTGAAGGTTTCCATACTCTTGTAGACTAAGGAATGTATTGACATTATACAGGTGATACTCTCGCATAGTGAGGCATTGAAAAACACCTTCCAAGGGATCAAGTGGTTGATATATTGGTGGCTAGAATGGAGAAGTGATAGTAGTTAGATCAACGAAGGTGTCGGTTAGAAGCTAGATGTGTTTCGGTAGAAAGTGAGGTAGAATATTTCGGAAAGTGAGGTGGGAATGATGCTGGTGGATGGGGTCATGTGTGAAGAAGATGTAGGCAGGGAGGTAGATGCCTTAACAGGTACAAGGACATCATTGGGCTGGTAAAGCATGTTGCAGGTTTTGAAAGGTGATGGGTCAGCTAGAATGGTATAGGAACATCCTTCATGTTCGAACTTTACACATCGGTGTAAAGTAGAAGGAACATAACCCATGGCATGAATCCAGGTCTACCGAGAAAAAAATTATATTGAAAATCCCCTTCCAACATGTAGAATAGCTCGGGAATAGTACGGGACCCACATAAATGTGGAGGATGATAGTGCCAAGTGTAGAGGTGATAGCGTCATTGAATGAACGCAACATGACTAGATGTTTATGCATGCAGTTGTTGGGTATGCACATTTTTTCGAATGCATGAGAGGAGATGATGTTAATGCTAGCACCCCCATTGATCATAACACGTTGATGTGTATATTATCAATATGGATGGAGATGAAAAGTGCAGGATCTGGGTCATCGGTTTGGTGGGGGACAATTTTTTCATCCGAGAAACTAAGGATAGAAACTTGGTGAACATGTGGAGGTGATGAGGTAGATGGAAATTTGGTGAGAAGTGACATGATGAGGTGTGATAATAGATGCTATAGGTGTGGGGTCATTAGGTAAAACTTCAATAGATTGAAGGACCTCCATGAGGGCTTAACGATGTGACTCTGAGGTTTGGATGAGATCGTATAAGGACATTTTAAGGGGAGATTGATGTAATTGTTTGAGCATGGTGTGATGTGTGATGCCATTAGAAATGGGGTATGTGGGGCCATGGATAGTTATTTTAGGTATGGGTGCAGATGGTATGTTGGGTATAGGATTGGTTGGTGGGTTAGTTGCCTTTTCTTTTCCCTTCTACACATGTGTAGTGATGTGTACCATGTTGATTTGAGGGAAGTTGGAAAATGGAGAAGGTGTAGGGTAAGTGGTATAACGACATGAAGGGAAAAACCTACTGAGGAGAAAAGCCTTGTGAGGTTAGTTGGGCACAATGACATTTAGGTGGAGGCATGGCAAGTTCTTTGATGTGAACCATGTTAATCTCAAATTTCGGTGGTGGCTCTATGAGCTGTGAGGGTGGAGGTTGTGGTATAGGTGTAGGAGGAAGATGTGAAGAAGGTGGTGAGGGTGAAATAGGTTCATCATCCAGGAGGTCATCATCATCAAAATTGGGGTTAGAGGGACATAATTGAATGAGGGAATCCTTTAGACCCTTACAGTTCTCAACATCATGTCCTGGCACACGATGGTAAGTGCAAATTTTAGTATCATCAAACCCTTCCAGCTTTAGGTTTAAGAGGGTCGTAAGGTCTAAAAGGAGGGAGGGTGATAAAGCAGAGCTTTCTAGGAGGTTAGCCAGGATGTTGGCGTATGATCCCACCAAAGGATCACAATGCGAAGTGAAAGTAGGTTTGGTTGGAAGATTGGGTAGTTGTGGTGGTAGTTTAGGTGATGCGCCTTGGATTTGGGTTGTACTTTCTTTGGTGTAGGTGCAACAATAGAAAGAGGGGTAAGTTTAACCACTTCTTTGGAAATTAACGGTTTTTTCAATTTTTGATGCTTTTTCTTAGGTAGAGGTGTAGGGGGAGCACGTGATGTAGATGGCAAGGCAAATGGTGGGAGAGGACAAGTGACCCAAGGGGACAACTGAGGTGCAGCAAAGAGGTTTTGGTCAAGGTCGAGAGGGAGGTATAGGTGAGGTGGAAGAAAATGTCATATGTAGTGAAGGAGGTATAGAAGGTAATGGTGGTATAGGAGGCAAAGAAGTTATAAATGGTGATGAAGGATGCAAGGTTCACCAAGGTAGAGTCAGAGGTCAGGGCGTGGTAAGGGGTCAAGGGACTTTTAGGTTTACCCCTTGGAGAGAGTAGATTTTGTTAAGGTAGAGGGGTGAGGTCCCAAGATGGATGGTAGGGGTGAAGGTGATAAAGGTGTAGTTGGTGAGGTCTTTGTGTGCGGATTAGAAGGTTGGGTTTTTGTTTAGGTTGAGAGATTGATTTAATAGGTATATGGGAAGATGTGGTCAAGTGTATCCTAATAGGAGGATGTGCAAGGTTTGATGTGGGTGTGACCCTAGAACACCGGTGGGTTTAGATATAAGAGATGATGTTGGAACACGTCGGCTAGCAAGTAGGAGGGGGGTATAGATGAGGATGATGTGGTAAAAGATGTATCGAGAGTTATGTTCATGTGCGGTTTGGGTTGTTGGAACATCTTCTTGATAAATGGTATAAGTATCAGTGGAAGATGATTGCATTTGGATCGAGACCAGGAGTAAGAGACTCCCCCAAAGTAAAGACCTATCAACATAGTCTAGGTAGTTGGCCAAACATGAGAATGACATTGTGGTAGATGGGGTAGATGTGGAGCACGCGGGATTCCCTAAAATGTGTCTGAGAAATAGGGAATTCACTAGCTTCGGCCTCTATAGGTAAGAGAGCCAAAAGTAGGTCCATATGATCTTGGGTAGCTAATGGAGAATGGTCACCGAGCGGTAACGACAAATCTATTAGATCCTGAATAGGTGGAGAAGATGATGGGTACTCCTCTATGGGTGAAGGAGGTACAATTGGTAGTGGTTCACTAGGTAGGGAAGCTGAAGGGGAAATGATATCGGTGCTAACGAGAGACTCCTTCACAGGTGTATAGGGAGGTGAAGGGATTTCCTCTATGGGTATAAGAATGAATAAAGTAGGTTCCTCGTGTGAATAGAGGATTTCAGGGCTAGGATTTCCTCGATAGAGGGGATAGGAGATATTTGGGAAACAAGTGGTAATTCGGTAAAGATAACATGTACCTCATGTGTATTACTTTCATTGTGTGAGGCATTACTAGTTTGATCATTAGATGGGGAATGGTTAGGGAATGGTTTCTTGAAAATATGAAGGTCTTGATTGGTAGGTGCATTAGGGTTATCCAGACTAACTCACCGCTCTCGAGCATTCCCTGAACAATGTTTTTAAAGGTGATACAATTGTCACTATGACCATTTACACGGTGATAGTTACAATAGTCATTTTCCTTGTACCAACCTGGTATGGGGTGAGAGGGGTCAAAACCAATATGTGGTTTGATAGGAGGAAGGGTGATGGCATTAGATTTAATAAGCTTTTCTAAAATGATGAATATGGTTCCCAATTGAGGTGTATTTCGTTGTTCTCGTTTGAATTGGAAGGCTTGGACCGGTGATAGATTGGATGAAGGTTTAGCATGATTGGATGGATGGGTAGGGCCAGCCTTAAGTACCACTGCATTGGTAGTTCCCTTGGCTTTGGAATAACTTGTCTGAGGTTTTGAGGAAGAGGAAGTATCGTGTGATTTAAATGAGGAGTTCTTGTTTCGTAATTATATCTTCTTCTCTTTGATGACACAAATTTTGAGGTTACGCACTAGGTGAAAGCCTCATCGAATGTGCAGAAAGATTTACACCTGTAAGGTAGGTGAGATATGTCTAGCACATGCTCATGTGAAGAGCTCTATGAGTTCAGTTTGCGGTAATTGGAAAGTGAGTTGGTTGATTAGGCTACGCCAATGAGCGACAAAATCATGATAGATTCATCATCATATTGATGCATGGAATAAAGATCTGTCATGGTAACCTTCTTGATGACGTTAATTAAAAAATGATCTAAGAAGGCTTGGGATATTTGGTTGAATGAGAAAATGGAATGTCTAGGTAATCCACTATACCACCCAATGTTTGGACCATTAGGGACATGGGAAAGGTTCGCAAAAGCAAAGCATCATCATGGGTAATTAAGTGACACCCATGTTTGAAATATCAAAAATGTTGTTGTGGGTCTTCTTTACTGTTAAAGCGGTTAAACTTAGGCATCTCCCAATGTACGGGATATGGGTGAATGGGAATGGATGGGTGAATAGGCTCATTACAAATCTCATCATAGGTGAGAGAATTACGGGAGCTAGAAATAGATACTTCTAATGTCTACATCTTATCTATCATTAACTTGATAAAGTCATTGTTAGGTTGTGAAGATTGGGTACCCCTGGAGCGAAAGGAGGTTGTTGTGGGACAAATGAAGAATATGACATGCCCGAAAACGGTGGTGTCAAATAAGGAGGCATGAATTGAGAGACAGACATAGAGGGTATATATCATGATTAGATGACCAATGAAACAAGAGGTAGCTAGTAGTAGGTATGTGAGGGTGGGACACTCGTAGTGACCTTGGTAGAGATGGGAGGTAGAGATTGGGGAATAGAAAGGACAACGTTTTGAAATGGGGTAGAGGTTACCAACACAAAGGGTGGTAGCATTACGGCCGGCATATATGAGACAATAGGTGTGGATGATGCTTGTATTTGGGTGGTGGATGAAGGTATGGTGGAGAATGCGGTGCAATAGAGCTAGCGGATGTGGCAACAAAAAGCTAGCATGAGACCTAGCTATGATACAACTAGGGTAAAAGGGTGAGGTCACCATGGTAGGAGGTGGAGTCGATGCGAAAGCAATCATTAGGGATGGAGATAAGGATACAGGCATGCCATAGATCAATTGACCCGAGGCATCTCGAGTGGAGGCATGGGTGAGGTAGTGGCTCAAAGCAGTGGGATTCTGATCTAGGAGTCATGCAAACTCCATGTCGCATGTAGGAATGGTGATAGGTTGATTGGGATCCATGGATGATGAGATGGAAGGTGGTGAAGGACTAGGTGATGAAGGGCTAGGTGGGAGTGGTAGTCAACTAGTGTGAAATACAAGGGTGCTTTCCTGACTATGGGTTAGCACCATGTGGATAGGAACTGATTTTGGCAAGACTGTGTTATGTCTGAATGACACAGAACACAACAAAACTAGGAAAATAGTTAACGGTAAGTGAATTAGGTCACCGATGAACTGTAAAACAATATAGGTGACCAAATCCTGAGGTTTGGGTAAACCAATGCCGGTTAGGTTTAATCGGTGCCATTCTTGTGAAAAAAACTAATAGTTTGTTAAATGATGGTCCCAAACTAATAATTTTCACACAAGATGAGATGTAAGGTGACTGTGATTGAAGTAATGACAATATGAAAGGTGATAGGAACCTTTTACAACTCAGAAAGTGAAATAGGTGTCTTTTGGATAGGTATCCAAGAAGACTTCAGACTGATGCCAGTTGGGTTAAACCGATGCCGGTTAAAGATAACCATAGCTGCAGTTACTATGAAATTGAAACAGAGAATAAGAAAAATGGTTGTGATTTAAAAATCTGGTGTTGAATCAAACCCAGAAGTCTGAGAATGATGTAGATGTGGTCCAGGCACACTCATGAAGTCATAATACACCGAATATGATTAGGAGTGTGTAAGGAAAGAAAAAATAATGATCAAAGCTCTCACCTCAAAACGAAAATCAAGCAGAACACTAAGAAAGAATGTTCCTAGAGTGCCTATTCTATTACGTTTGTTCAACTTATGCTATTTATATGGACTGACTGTTATGAACATAACAATAGAATTTCTTAGTGAGGAAGGCTTCCTACGAAGAAATAATTCTAAAGGGTGAGGTTTTAGGAATGTTATGGTGGGGGCAGGCTTCACTCTGAAGTATGACTCGACAGAGCAACGAGCTGGGTGCCCACTGTACCGTGATCGTGTGATCACCTACAACTTCTTCTAAGTAGGATGTTGTTTAAGAATGTGTGTATTTTGAATTTTTTTGTGGTTTGGTAAGACTCGGAGAAAGAGAAAAGGATAGAAGTGCTTTTCTACGATTCGTTTGTCAACCATCAGCTAGTCATGACTTCCAAGCGTATAGGTTGCCCTCAATTAATGTGAGCTAATGAGTTAAATCATAATGCAGTGCACTTGTGTTAAACCCAAATCAAAAGTATGATATTTGATGACAGAAATAGATGAACAGGAAGGGGGATGCTCTTTCACTAAAATGTAGAAAACAAGAATAAGAAGGTTCATTTTAAATACACCAAAAGAAATGTGTCTTTCGGAGAAAGTAGAAAGAAGAGAATGTTAGCAAGGAGAAATTTTTAATGTGAATGCTACTAAAAGGGAAACAAACACACACAATTTTTCACCTAGGAATGAAGAAAGATGCAAGGAACCCGAATGGGTCCCACCAGGGGTGCCAAAATGTTTCACCTGATTTCTTAGTTTTCTCGAGAAGTAGTTGGCCAAACAGAGATAAGGTAAAGGTGGTAAGAGGAATACCTGATTTGGGATGGTTGAAGGTTGTATGCGTGCATATCTGGATTCTGAATCAAAGTGATTGAGAGATCTTCCTTTTGGCTAGGAGAAATTACTTGTATAAGAATCAAAACAAGACCACAAAAGAGAGTTAAACAATATATGCAGTGGACTACCTAGCATGTGCTAGATCTTAGAAGTGCGATACTTCCTAGATGGCTATTAGAATCCACTGTTTAAAACAATTCAATGCTGAAATAAAGTAAATATTATCCTATTGTAGTTTAATATGATTTAGGCATCTCATACAAACACAATAGGCTAGATCTAATCTAATAGGCTAGGCTAGAAGGAGATCTAGAGGTCAAGTAGGTTGGTTATAGGTGAATCTGAGCTAACAGGCTAGGTTAGATATAGATCTGAAGGTCAAATAGGTGTTCAGGTAGGTATAGGTGAAACAATGAGGTCAGGTTGAATGTGAGTCACAAATAGGTTGTTGTTTTGGTAGAGATCAGGGAAAATAGAGACCGACCATGGTTCTACAAAACCGATGATGGTCTTATTGTAACAGAAATAGTTAGAGAGAACCAATGATGGTCAGGTCGGAACTGGTAAAATCACACAGTCTAAGTTTTGGGAGTTTTGGGGAAAAAGTGGAGTTGGTGGAAGGTAGGGATTGATCACAGAGGGGGTGTAAATATGTTGCAAAGGTCTGAGATTACTGAAGAGGTCAGATAGATAATTGGGCAAGGTATTAAGATGATTGGGTATAGAAGGTGGCTGAAACTAGAGAGAGGGAATGGATGAAGGGTGAAGGATTAAGTTCCTTTACCAAAAGTATTGCAGATGTTGATAAGCAAATGAAATAGGTTGGAGGAGGATACTTACTCTTCTGTGAGGTACAAGTCTGAAGAATGATGAAGAGGTTGTTGTGTTGGAGAATGTTGGGTAGAAAGTTTCACTATTGTGCTAGTGTATTTGGTTACCTTTGTTGATCTCCAATCATTCTTCATTATGCTATCACTTTGCGTTTGTAGAGATCAAACTCGTGATAAGAAGTTTCAAATCAATGATGAACAACCAACAATAAAAACCCATATTACAAAGTTGTAGATGGGTCTAAATAGGCCATTTGGTCCATCCCAGATAATCATCATTGGTTTAGGGTGAACAGGCGTCATTTTTAGGGTAAATCGATGTGTCGGTTTGGGTGAGATATCTCGGGTTGTTCAAAATTGCCTAGGACGTTGTTCCACCATTTTATCAGGGGTCTCTTCTTTTTCTTGGGAAAAAATTGACCTTAAGAGGTTTTTAATGTGAGGTGAGGGGATGGGTCTAATGTTAGGTTTTATTTAGGACATTGGTTTAGGGTTTAGGTTAATGGGTCAAATGATGGGGGTGGTTAGGTGAAGTGTATTTAATAAAGGAAATTATATTAAATAAATGTGTGAGGGTAGTGAATTAATTTAATGTGAATAATTAAATCAATGTGTGTGTGGGTAAAAGGTTATTAACTTAATTAAAATAATTAAATTAATATATATGGAGATAAATGGCATTAATTTAATTAAAGTAATTAAATTAACATGTGTGGGGTGCAGGAGGTAGGTGATAAGGTGAGGATGACAATGATTATAGGGCTGCGCTTAGGGACCAAGGTGATTATGACACGATTTTGGTGTCTACATTGACATCGGTCACCTAGGACTGATATTAGTTGGGTATGACCGCATCGTCAAGCGAGGAAGGAACCGGTTGCATAAGTTAGGTCTAACCGACATCGGTTACTTGTGTAAGGATTTTTTAATTAACTCTCGGGAATTAGCTCTATTTTAGCATTATCGCATTTATATTCATCAGTAACTACATGGATAAGTACCCTAAGTATATAAATGACTATATAAGCATAAAAGATAGGGTTTTATGAAAGAGAATTAATAAGAATTAGAAAGAACTTGAAAAAGGTTTGTGAGAGAGAATTCTTCATGATGAAGCAACAACTTGAGTGAAAGAAAGTACTGTACATCTGAGAGGTGTAGAAGATTGTAAATCTTCATTGTATATCTTGTTAAAGTTTTGGATAATAGATTGGCTTGTTTCTTCGTGGACGTAGCCCACACTAGGTGAGCCATGTTTAATCTAGTGTTGATTTATGTCTCTTGTTTTGTATATTTCTTATGGGAGAATATCCGCTTTTATTTGCATGTATGCTTAGATATGATATATTGTCTATACAACCGGTATGCTAACCCCAAAAACTGGTATCAAAGCTTTGTTTGAGGGTTTTATGTGTTGAAAAATTTACTCACAGAGGGTTTTCTGATTGAGTGGGAGCTATAGAAATGATAGAAGAAAATTAATACAAGGTAAAGAAATTTGACGACTAAAATTATCAATTATGGAAAATGCAGATTGAGGATTATCTATATCAAAGATATTTTTAGTTATTGTTGGATGAGAAGTCTAGAACTACGAAGATCACTAATGAAGAATGGAATATTCTTGACGAAAGGATTTGGGATCTATAAGATTGAGCCCGACAAAGATCCGTGGCTTACAATATTATAGAAGTGGATTCTATGGTAGACTTAATGAAATCTCTTGCTAATTTATATGAAAAACCTAGTGCTTCAAATAAATTTTATTTGAGGAAGAAACTATTTAGTTCTAAGATTCATGAAGGTGAATCTCCTTCTAGTCATTTGAATGATTTCGATCTATTGTAAATTAGTTAAAATCAGTTGCTATACCATTTAATGATGAAGTAAAAGTACTTTTATTCTTTTGTTCTTTTCACCGATAGTTGTGACAACTTGCAAATGGTTTTTACTAATACATCATCTACTAATAATATTTTGAAGTTTGATGATGTGGTTAGTATAATCTTGAATGAAGAAATTTGCAGGAAGAGTACAGAGGAATCATCATCTAAAAATGCTTTGAATGTAGAAAGTAGGGGTAGGAAGAAGGAGAGATCCAAGAGTAAGACTAATGGGAAATCAAAGTCAAGGGATAGCATATCTAAATCCATAGAAGTAAGGGAATTACTTGTTGGAAATGTGGAAAGAAAGGACATGCAAAGAAATATTATCGGTCAAAGGATAAAGAGAACCAACAACCAGAGAAAAGGTAAATAAGAAAATCTTGTTGCATCACAGGTAATGAAAGATGCTCTTATTCTTTCTTTAGATAATATAATTGAATCATTGGTTTTATATTCAAGAGATTCTTTCCATGCAACCCCTAATAAGGGTTATTTCAGAAATTATGTCTAGGGAATTTTGGGCATATTTATTTAGGTGATGATGAACCTTGCAATATTAATGGTAAAGGGAAGTTCATCTAAAATTGTAAAATGGAAATACATGGGTATTAAAAGATGTGATGCATGTGCCAAGCCTCATGAGGAATCTTATTTTTGTAGGGCAACTAGGTGAATTTGGTTGCATAGTTACTTGTACTGAGAGACTCTTGGAAAGTCACAAAGGGTGCTTTTGTTGTGGAAAGAGGTAAGAAGGTAGGAGCGTTTAATTTATCTACTTGTATTATTGATTCCTTTTTCTACATTATCTACTTGCACATTGAATCAGATGCATGCATGTGACATTATTGGTTGGGTCATATGATTAAAAAAGGAATGCATATCTTAAAGGCTAAGGGTAAGTTATCGATTTGAAAGATTTAGATCTTGATTTACGTGAGCATTGTATCTTTGGAAAGAAAAAGAGAGTGAGATTTCTCAAAGTTGGGGAAACTAAGAAGGAGCATAATTGGAGCTTGTACACTCGGATGTGTGGGGACCAGCTCGGGTAGCTTCTCATGGAGAATCCAGGTTATTATGTTACTTTCATTGATGATGCTACAAGAAGGTATGAGTTTATATATTAAACGTAAATCGATGTTTTTGAAAATTTTATAAGATGGAAATACTTTTTTGAGAATGAATTAAAATATAAGTTATAATGCCTTAGATATGACAAAGTGGTGGTGAATAATGTAGCAATGCTTTCAATGATTATTGTTTAGTGAATGGGATACGTAAGGAAATAATGGTTCTAAGAAAACCATAGGAGAATGGTGTTGTAGAAAGAATGAACATGAAAGTCATGGACCATGCTACAGTATGAGGATATATTATGGATCACCCTTGTAGTTTTGGGAAGAAGCAGTTGAAACAACAATTTATTTGATTAACCATGGGCCTTCAAGTTTACTAGGTGTAGGGATACTATAGGAGGCTTGAACTGGAAAAGAGATAGATCTTTCTTTTCTTAAAGTTTTTGGATTAGAAGCTTTTGTGCATGTTGATAAAGAAAATAGGAAAAATTTGGATGAAAAATCCAAGAGGTACACTTTCATTGGTTATGGATTTGGTGATTTCGGTTTCCGTTTTTAGGATTTAGAGATTTCTAAAATTATTAGGATTCATGATGTTGAATGGAATGAAAAGAGAATGTACAAGAATCAGGTTTTAGTACCCAAGGATGAACTGGTTGATAAGTTTATGAATGAAAATGAATTCTTAGATTTAAAAGAATTACCAACAGGGTTACACACTAACCGGTGTTGGTTGACCCTTGACAAGCACTCGGTCGAAAACCGGTATCGGGTTACAAAGAATAAAACCAACATCGCCAGCGTAACCGCATTGGTTAGAGGTGACCGATGTCAGTCACTATTAGATTTGGATAGGAATTTCTGGGAGGCCTAGATTGTGTCTCCTGACCCCAAAATCCTGTGAGAAGGTCACAAAGGGTAAGTAAACTTCCAGAAAGATTTACACCTTCTCTATTTTATTTATTGTTGACTGATAATGGTGAACCGGAGAGATTTGAAGAAGCAATGCAAGATAAGACTCACATTCAGTGGGAGCATGGCATGGATGAGGAGATGGACTCCTTGAATAGAACTAGACTTGGGATTTGGTTAAGTTTCCAATAGGTAAGAGAACATTGCAAAACAAGTGGGTTTATAAGATCAAGGAAGAAGAGGGTGGACAAAAAGGTACAAGGAAAGACTTGTAGTAAAGGTATTTGCACAAAAAGAAGGTATTGAATTTGGTGAAATATTTTCTCCTGTTGTTAAGATGACTTCTATTTGTACTGTATTGAGTTTACTTGCAATAGAATATTTTCATTTAGAGCAACTAGATGTGAAGATAACTTTCCTTCATGGTGATTTCGATGAAGATATTTATACGCAACAACCGCTTGGGTATGAAGTCAAGGGTAAGGATAAATTAGTGTGAAGGTTGAAAAAGAGCCTATAAGGGCTTTAAAAAGATCCAAGGTAATGGTACATGAGGTTTGATAGTTTTTGCATGAGCATGGTTACTTGAGATGTGAATCCAACCATTGTGTTTATTTCAAGAAGCTTGAAAATGGGAGCTATATTTTTTTGTTACTATATGTGGATGATATGCTTATTGGAGGATATAATATGTAGGAAATTTGTGTGAGCTTCAAGGATAGATAGCTCACACATTTTCTATGAAGGATTTAGGAGCTGCAAAAAATCCTTGGCATGCAAATACATAGAGACAGAAAATAAAGAAATTGTATTTGTCTTAGGAGGATTATATCTGCAAGGTGTTAGAAAAGTTCAACATGAAAAATGCTAAAATTATTAGTACACCTATGGCTAGAAAATTCAAATTGAGAAAAGATCATTGTCCTTCATCACATGAGGATGTCAAATACATGACACGAGTGCCACATGCTTCAACAAAGTTGGAAGTCCCATGTATGTTATGGTTTGTACAAGACCGAAATTACAAAAGAAGTGGGAGTTGTGAGTAGATACATGGCTAATCTAGGTAAAGAGCATTGTAAAGTAGTCCAATGGATACTCAAGTATTTGAAAGGGACATCTAGCATGTAGTTATGCTATGGAGGTTCATATATTTCATTATGTTGCTATGTTGATTTGGATATGGCTGGAGATATAAATGGTAGGAGGAGTACTACTGGATATATTTTCACAAGAAGTGGTACAAAAGTTAGCTAGATTTCAAGATTGTAGAAGGTTGTGGATTTGTCTACTATAGAGGCAGTAGAATATGTTGTAGCTACAGAGGCTAGCAAGGAGATGATATGGATGAGTAGGTTCATGGAAGAGTTGGGAAAGGAGAAAACTAATTGTAAATTGTTCAAGTGATAGTCATAGTGCAATTCATTCGGTAAATAACTCAACGTTTTATTTGAGAACAAAACACATTCGGGATGAGGTATAACTTTGTATGGAAAGTATTAGAGGATGGACAGATTGAATCTATAAAAGATTCATATGAAGAAGAACTATACATATATGCTAATGAAGCCATTAGCAAAGAAGAAGTTGAGCTACACTCCACTTCTATTGGTCTTTGAGTTTGAGACTTGAAGAGGAAGAAACAAAGCTAAGTAAGGATCCAAAATGATGTTATATAAGTATGGTGCAGTAATTAATCTCCAAGTGGGAGATTATTGAGTTGTGGAGCTCAATTACTTTAGTTTAGCATTCAATGGAAAATTGCTTTGGAGAAAATACAGTAATCATCATCGAGTTAGGGGGTAACTGGCATTGGTCACCCGGACCAACATCGGTCAGTATGGTCATGTATTGGTCAATAAAGGAAGGAACTCACCACGGTTAGGTCTAACCAGCTGTTGGTTACTTGTGTGAGGATGTTTTAATTAAATCTCAGGAATTAGATCTATTTTTAGCATTAAATTCTTTCTATTTATTGTAATTCCATGGCTAAGTGCCCTAATTCTATAAATGACTATATAAGCATAAACGATAGGGTTTTAAGAAAGAGAATTAAGAATAATTAGAAAGAACTTGAAAAAGGTTGGTGAGAGATAATTCTTGGTGATGAAGCAAAAACTTGAGTGAAATAAAGTACTATACATCTTAGAGGTGTGGAAGATTGTAAATCTTCATCGTATATCTTACAAAGCTTTGGATAATAGATTGGCTTATTTCTTGGTGGACGTAGCCCACACTAGGTGAGCCACGTTAAATCTGGTGTTGATTTGTCTCTTGTTTTGTATATTTCTTCTAGAAGAATATCCACTTTTATTTACATGTATGTTTAGATCTGATATATTTTCTCGTACAACTAGTATGCTAACCCCAACAATTGGATGAAGGAAAATCAAGGAGCATATTTTGTTGTTGAAGAAATAGAGGCCGATGCCACACTACTTCATGAAGTGTGCTTACCTTGAGAAATAAAAAGGAAAAATGATCTACTTAGTGGATGATAAAGAAATACATAATATGGAGGTAAACCATTCAACAGTAGGCATGAGGTGTTGGAAAGTGTAGATAAGACCACGCGTGCCTATCATGAACCTATGAAGACAAAGAAAGTGAATATTGGATCAGATGTTGAGCCTAAGGAGGCCATAATTGGAGACTATTGGTCAGAATATGAAGTGGAAAAGATCACGAGTTACTACGGGATTATCAAGATTTATTCCCTTAGGGGTACCATAAGCTTAAAGGCATGGATAAATCATTAGGGGAGATGAGGATAAAGCTTAAAGAGGGTGCATGCCTAGTGAGAAAGATACCCTACAGGATGAACCCTAACTTACGCAAAAATTTCAAAGAAGAGATTGATAAAATGTTGAAATATGGAATAATCAAGCCCCTGACGAGTCGAATGGGTTAGTCCAATGGTGATCATTATCAAGAAGGATGGTTGGATTAGGATATGTGTGGACTATAGGGAATTGAATACTTCATGTGTGACTAATCCCTTTCCCATGCCATTCAGTAAGGAAATACTAGAAGGTGTTTCATGGTGTGAAATCTATTTTATTATAGATGGGTTCTCTAGGTATCATTAGGTTAGGATTTCCCATGAGGATCGGGAAAATACTACGTTTACTACTTGAATCGAGTAGCTTCACCTATCTTGTAATGCATTTTGGTATGAAAAACATGCCTGTTGTATTTTTGTGCATAATTGTTCAAGCATTCAAGGACTTTATTCACAACTTCTTGCAGGTCTATTTGGATGATTGGATGGTGTATGGATTAGTTAAAGATCATTGTGACAATTTGTGCTTAATGTTTGAAATATGTAGATAGTTGAGTATCTCTTTGAAAATCAAGAAGGGCATATTTTCTACAACATTTGAAATATTATTAGGACACATAATCTTCAAGGAAGGCTTGTTGGTTGATCCAACTAAGGTTTCATTCATTATAGGCCTAAAAGAGCCTACCAATCAAAGTAAGGTGCGTGGATTTTTGGGTCATACAGGATATTACAAGAAGTTTATCAAAGGATATGCCAAGGCTACCACACCTTTGGAGGAGTTACTAAAAGAAAAGGTACTATTTACTAGGGAGAACCGCATCAATACACATTCAAGACATTAAAGGAGAAACTTACTACCACGCCTATTTTGTTTTTTTCCTTTATGGAACCAACCATTTCATGTGCATGTGGAAACCTCTAGCAAGACCATTGGTGTGGTATTGGCTCAGCATGGAGAAGATATTATAGATCATCCTATCTACTTTTCTAGTAGAAATATGACTCTATAGAACATAATTATACAACTACATAGGGGAAAGCTTTATCAATGATCTATGTGCTACATAAATATAAAATAACTCTTAGCTACACCATTTGTATTTTATAAAAATCACATATAATTGAGACGATAAATGATCGCGTGGAATAAGTATTTTGTAAACAAGTCAGTTTTACAGGGGGCATATATGCAGATGGGTACTCTTATTTCAAGATTTTGATTTCAAAGTTATGGTAAAACCGGGAAAAGTAATTCTAGACCAAATCATTTATTTAGAATACATCGGAGAAGAAGAAAATGAAGATGATGATACCATACTAGATGCACCTGCATATATAGGTTATAATGAGCTCCATCATAATTATAGGACATTATAATTAGAGTACGAATAGGCATGACACCAAAAGGAATGAAATCCTTGGAGAAGAAACAAATTTATATACGTGTGACACCCTATATGTTGATTAGTGGTGACTTGTACAAATTAGGTCAGGATGAAGTATTACATCATTGTGTACTAGAACATGAATGCAAGAATATCATGGAGAAAGTTCATGGTGGTATTGTGGATGGCCACTATGCAGGAGACACCATTACAAGCAAGATTCTACTCATTGGATTATGGTGGAGACCACCGTATAAAGATTATAAGGATTACTACAAGGCTTATAATAATTGTCAACATCTTGGGAAACCAGGTCAATAGGATGAAATGCCTATACGACCTATTAATAGTGCAAAACTATTTGAGAAATGGGATATAGATTTTGTGGGTCCTATTTCACCAGATTTGCACATAGGACTAGATCATGTTATATCATAACTTACAAAAATTATCTAACAAGGTAGGTAGAAGCAACGCCTATAAATGATTATACATCGCTTATAACCATCAAGTTTCTATGGGAAAATATTATTACATGGTATGGATGTCCTTTAAGTTTGATGAGTGATAGGGGCACACACTTTTTGAATGATACAATCAGAATTTTATTGGATGAATTCATGATTGCATGCCATAAGACTACACCATATCATCCTTAGGAAAATGGGACTACTGAGACTTTCAACAAAATTTTACACTAGACATTGATAAAAATATGTGATGTTGGAAGAAAGGATTGGGATGATAAAGTATCTACATTACTTTGGGCATATCAAACAACATATAAAAGGTTGAAAAAAGCCACACCATTTTAGTTAGTTTTTGGTGCAAAAGTATTTCTTCTATGGAATTCATGTTACTATCTTTGCGTATTGCATGCGCTTAGAGGTCTAACTAATGAGCAAGAATTAGAAGAACAAATAGAAAAGTTAATTAAGCTAGATGAGCGATGAGTAATAGCACATTGGAGCCAAAAACAAGAAAAGGCCAGGAAGAAAGCATGGCATGATAGGCACATTAGGGATAAAAATCTTGAGATAGGCCAGATGGTGATTCTCTATGATTCTAAGTTTTTGTGCCATCAAGGAAAACTCAAAGTACATTGGCTTGGGTCATATGTTATCACTCACATACTTGAAACAAACACTTTCCAATTAGAGGTGCTTGATGGAACATTGTTACCTAGTTACTTCAATGGGAGTAGGCTAAAGCCTTACTATAAAATAGTCTTCTTGGTGTTTGTAATAAGGAAGTGTTTCCATTTAGATTAGGTTTTCAATTATATATTTCTTTAATGTATTTCCTTCTTTATCACTATGTTTTGTTAAATTAGTTGGTGTTTTGTGTAATAAGTTTGTTTACGCGCCAGAAGCTAATTACTATTTGAAGAATTTTTATATGCAGAGGACTACACATACCCTTAGTGTGGGGTGGGTAACTATATCCAAGTATAGGACTATCAAAAATAAGTACACATGAAAGGACTAAACTGCTATGCTGGATGCTATTCAAGTCAAAAATTGAAAAAAGTGCTAATGGAAATGAGGACCATAGATGGAGATGAATGAAAAAACAAGTATAATGCAAGGTAACCATGGGCTATGGGAACTACTAAGGGAAGGCATAGTGGTGAGGTACTCGGGTGCATGGAGGTGCACTGAAGAGAAGTCCCACGGCTAGAAGGTAGGAAGGCATGCTAGAAGGTTAGAAATTGGATGCGAAGATGTACCACGTAGAAGGAATGAAAATGGTTGATTAATGAGATGATCGTAGGTAGGTGAAGGAGCAGTAAATGCACTAAATTTTTGAAAATCTATATAAGGACAAGATGTGAGTTCATTTTTACCATTGTAATTGAGAGAATTTGAAAAGAGCTAAGTGCAAACAAGCCGAGCAATCATGTGTTGAGGTGCGAAGAGTTTGAAACTAGATGTGGATAGAAGATTTGTGCATAGGAGAACCTTGTGTTCCCATAGGTGAAGGGTTTAAGTAAGATGCATTACGAAAGAGCTAGGGACATGTTATTTCCACTAGGGCATGAATATTTGAACTACGGTTTCAACTTGCTTGATTACAGAGGGTAGAAAAGAGATATTTTTCAAATGGCACTGAAGAAAGCACCCTAGGAGTAAAAGGGAAGAAGAAGGTTGAAGTGGAAGAAGAAATTGCTCTTGAGAGTAATTTCTCATAAATGTAGTATCCAGAGGGAATGATCGTGGGACAAGAATGGGATTCCAACATCCATAAATGTAAAATCAAATTACAAGATATCTGCTGACCATTGTACATCGGATAATAAGAAGGAACTAGATGTGTTGTTGAGCACAAAAGTGAACAAGTGCACAACATAAGATATGCCAATGTATGATGACACTAATGAGAAGTTACTAAAAGCAAATTAGAGTCTACCAGGTTGTAAAAGCTTCCTATAGACACCTAAAATTGGTTACCCAATTTAGTGTCCCCTGGGTTCGTTTATCCTCTCGGGTAACCCGGGGCACCTTTATATCACCACTTCTCCCTTAGGGTATTAATTAAATATTTAATTTAAAGGCCTATCCTAAGTTTTCTCCACTCATTATATTTCACCCATGGTTAATTAAACATTAACCATGTAATTCTATTTCTACACTTATTCTACTTCTACTTATTTACCCCATATCACTTCCCAACCTCCGTGCTATTATTATCCATCTATCCCACCTATTTCTCCTCTCCTGGAACTATGCAGTGGGATTCTTCCCATATTTGAGTGGGAGGGATACGTTTATTATCCCCATAACTCATTTCTTTTCCTCTTTGAGAAGTTTTCCCTGATCGATCGGCCGACCGATTTTCGATCGACGCTGATTTTTTAAACAGCACCAATTTTATCTCGGTCGGCGCTAATCATAAATTTACGACTTTGAGATCCTCTCTGGTTAGATTCAGAAGAGTTAGTTACCTAGAGATTACTTTTTTTGAGTGATTAAAGAGATTATCAGAGAAAGAGAGTGATTTTTGTGCAGTTTAATCCTTGAGAGGTGTCTTTTACTCTATCCACGTGTCTACAGCTCTTGCGGGTCTCCATAGCTCCCTTGGTCATCATCAATCATCAATCAAGCATTTTTCAGGTATTCTTCTTTGTTAGTTTCTATAATTTCCTTTCGATCAACACCGATCTAGTCCAGTCAAATCTGATTAGTCTTTAATCAACGCTGGTTTATCCAAATTGGCACTGATCGGGCCTTTCTTCGGTTTCTGGGTTAGAATCCATCAATTTCTACCTTGGATCCCCTTTTTTGTCTTTAATCTCTACTTTCTGATCAATCTTCAATAATCTGGTCTTACGTTTAATTCATTTTAGCTTAGCTTGCTTTCTTCTTTTACTCTCTGGCCTTCTATCTGTGTGTGTGTCGAATTGCCGATCATTCCGATCGATCGACACCAAACAATCAATCGATCACTTATCGGTGTCTTCGATCGACACCGACCCAAACAATTGACGCGATTATCGATTAGTCGGCGATATGAAAGCTACAAAATTTAGATAACACAATTTCAGTTTTGTTTTTCTAGTTTCTTGCTTTCTTTTAGTTTCTGCTGTGGTTTTTACATTTTGTCTATTGTTTTTAATCAGAAAACCTAAATATTTGCTTACATCTTTTATCATGTATGTCTTTACTCTTGATTGAAAGTGTGAACTGACATCCATCGAGAAATCTTTTTCACTTCTCGGACCGATTTCGGGCGTTCACCCATATATCGTCTAACATCATCTTTTTCTACCAAGGATTTGTGCATCACAGGTTTCTTGGATCTACTTTGCGGGATTGTTCATGTGCACCTATCTTGTCTCCATCGGCATTCTCTCCATCTACGTCTTTGGATCTTATCCAATCTATCAGGTATCGATTTCATTTGAGTTTTTCAGGGTTTTTGTGTTTAGTTTGGTGCATTAACTTGGATAGGTAACAAGCGCACGAAATTCTTGATCTACATTCTGGCACGCCTGGTGGGACATGTACCAAATCCCTTATTGGTAAGTTCATTTCTTTTCCAGTTTTGAGATTTTGTTCTTTTTCTTCACTGATTTTCATCGATTTTCCTTAAGCATTTCTTTTTTAAAAAATTTGGTCTTGTTTCTTTCATTTATAATTTGCAAAGTCAAAATTATTTCTTCTTGAATATCTAGATTCCCATTTCCATTTCTAATATTAGTAAATCTTTCATTTGATTTCAAAGATGTCACTTTTGATTGATCTCTTAGTGCAAAATTGTCATTTTCTTGAAAGTTTTCTAGTTTTTTAAATAGAAATTTCCTTTCCACTAGTATCTTGTTGGATTTGTTTGCGTGTTTTTCTTAACCCTGTTCTATGGAGCTTTTGCTTGTTCATGGGATTGTTCGAGGGGAAGAGCTCAACAACGTGCTTTTTGAAGTCCACACACCTTGGAGAGCTAAATCTACAGGTATTTCTCTTTTGCGGTGTTTTCTTCTTTTTAAGAACTTAAAAAGAACTTGTTTGTTTGTTTTTATCACACTCAAACACTTCGGTTTTGGTACTTAAAATGAATTAATTGCATTAGGAAAGAACTTGTTTGACTTGTCTTCATTGAAATCAAACACTTCGGTTTTAGTGCTTAAAAAGAACATTTTCTTTTTCATTTCTGTTGTATGTTCTTCACCTAGTTTTCTAAATAGGTTGGAAAATTGATCAAAATCGGTAGTGACACTATTTGATTTTTATTTTCACCCTTGCACACAAAGCCAAAATCACTAGGTATAAAGCATTTAAACAAAAACTCCTTCCTTGGCCTCACCTACTTGGAAGTGACATCCAAGAGGAAGAGCCTACACGGTACTTGGGCCGTGCTATAAATTCACGGAAGTTCTGGTATATATTGGCAAAGCACCTGACTCCCTTATCGTAGCGGTGTGTGAAGTGCGGGGTAGGCCCCTATATCAAGCCATGTACCAATATTTTACTGAAGTGCCTTTGGGACTCCTCACCAAAACATTCCCCAAACCATCCTTAGTTTGGCCAATTGAGTAGTCCCCATTCTAAAAAGCCTTCCCAAACATTTTCTTTCTTAAAAGGCATGAAAATTTAAAAGAGATAATCACCTACGTTGCTTGAATTGTCTATGCATTAGTTAGGTTAATCTCTTTTTGTGTTTTTGCTTGTTTATGACGGTCATCACTGGTCACAATCTAGAAAAATGGCTCAACTAGCCTCTTCTTCATCCAGACCACCACTAATGTGGATGTTTCGGCACCCCTCGGGTCTTCTTTGGGACCACTGTTAGTTGGTTCCCCATCTTGGTCATATAATCCTTTCTATCATCCTAAAGTGATCCCATCATGACCAGCTTCCCCCAGTCCTTCAAAGGTGTCATCTACTTCTGATATAGAGTATGTTCCTCATGGAGATCCTGAATTTCAGGAACTCCTTGACCACAACCCAGTAGCCCTTATGGACTACCTAGTGCATAAATCTACTCACATATCTGATCAGGGACCACCGATCCAACAAGTTTATGATTATTCTCATGAGCCATCCCAGGATTTTATAGAGTAGTTAGCATGTTTCTTCTCACCTCGAACCACGAAAGAAGGTGGTGCATCTATGCCTCCTTTTTCTCTTCCACCGACCATGTCGACTAGTTCTCAAATGACCCTACCTATCCCTAGTGCCGTGGCTACCTCGGCTACCCCACAACCTACTTTTGAGAGGCCCTCTTCTTCAGCTATGATGAGTGCGTCCACACTCCCACAAATTGCTGTTAATTCTTCTATGCCATCTATTACATCTCAGGGTCAATCAGTATCTCTCTGTGAATCAACCCCTCCTATGAGTCGGTCGGTTCCTCCTTCTTGTCCTCCAGCTGGTATTTCTTCTAATGCTCCAGCGATAGTGACCTTTACCCATCCTTTGGCATCGGCACCCCTAATAACTAATCCGTAGTCAAAAGCCTCATTCAGAGTTTATTCCCCACCATATCAAATAATATCAACACCCACATTCCTCAATCCATTCCGATTCAGTCGACAAGTGTAGGAACCCACCAATCACAGGCTCCATCTTTCATTCAACCACCTTTCTCTCAACCAATTTTCATCTCATAGCCTATTTATACTCAGGATCCTTCACAACAAATACCTCACCAGGCATCACCTAGAATGCCTGGTTATTCCTCTTATCATCCCGTTAATCAGCAGATGAATCCCCCATTAATGCCTCAACAAAACATACCATTCACTTCTTATACAGGACATACCAACATGCCCCCTCCTCAATCTGATGTCGTCCAACTTCTTTTCAAGAAAATTGTAGACCTAGAAGCCTCCACCAAAGGGGCTCACCCTTCATACTCTTTTGAAGAAGTATGTAATGAACCGATTCATCCATCAGTGGATTTTAAGCCTTATCCTCCCCAATGGAACATCCTAAGTTCTCAAAATTTCATAGTCGAGAGGATTCTCAACAACACCTATGAGCATTCAAGTATGCTTGCTTACCTTATAGTCAGGATCGGGAGAGCTTATGCTCCATACCTTTCCTATGTCTTTAGCAGGGCCCGCTTTAGAATGGTACAATAACATACCCCAACACTCTCTGTTTTCTTTCTCTTAATTAGCTCAGATGTTTGTTGAAAACTTCTCAATAAACATCACACATAAGATCTTGATCACGATCTTTATAACATTCATCAATTCATGATGAGTCTATTACTAGACTTTGTCACTTGTTGGAGGAATAATAAATCAATTTTCTTTCTCCCTCCCTTAATCTCAAAGCAAATCAAATTTTTACTTGATCTTGCGTCAATCATATTTCTTCCACTTTAAGGATTTAGACCTTTCATACATTTGAAGAAGCCTTTATGATGGCACACAAACTTGAGTCTCGTGCCATTGAACAAGGGAAGTTAAAACTTTGTTCTAAGTCTAAACCATATTTTTCTCGGTTTACAAAATCAAACCCTTCCACTTCTAACAAAGACAAGAATCAGGGGTCCACCAACACTATCATATTAAAAACATCACGAGCTAATAACACTTCTAATCAAACACCTCGAGAGAGACTCTTCATCTTCTCGAAAAGGACCTCCATCATCTCGGTCTTTTACTTCATTGGGGGAATCATATGCTTCTATCTTAGAAAAAATGTTGGAAGTTCACATGATCGAACTTCCCCCTATTAGGAATTTTGATGAGAGCCAAGAATGGCCATTTTGGTATCGTGAAAATGAATTTTGTTGTTATCATAGAAGTAAAGGCCATGACATTGAATGATGTCAGACCTTCAAAAATCTTGTCCAAAAATTCATTGATAAAGGTGAGCTCATTCTGGATAACCCAAATGCTCCCCCAAATCAAGTGCTTGATGTTTTTAAACAGCCTTTTCCAAATCATTCCCTGAACAATGATGCTTGAGGGTCTCAAAAACCAAACACTCATACTATCATCTTCATTTCTACTAATGGTTCTTCTTCTAATTCTGAGCCATCTACAAACATGTCAACTGAATCAGGACTCTCCTCTACTCCTTCAAATTCCAAGATTCCACCATCCTCAGATGGTCCATCTTCGAGTCTTCCTTTATTAGAAATAGAGTCGTCTCCCTCTGCCTCACCATCTAATCTTCCACCTATACCTGAGATAGTGTCATCTTCATCTGTCTCATCATCAAATATTCTTTCGGTGCTTGAGTCATTTACATCCCTTCAAATTCCCACTATGGATACTTCTACTTCTGTCACTCCCATTTTTCCGTAACCATGCCTTTGGTTAATGTACCCATAGTTATACCAACTTCTATGCCTTGAAAGTGTCTTTGATCTTAACCCTTCCTGTCACTTTTCCTACAGTAATTACACCCATAATTACTGCATCTGAAGTACCTTCCTCACAAGAAGTTGATTCTTCATTACCTATCTCTTCCACCATCAGTGCTTCCTTACCTATTAAGGAAACACCTATATACTTCCAACTCCTGGACTCGAGACATAAACAATTGGAGTTTAAGCCTAGGATTACATCATCGGTATCATCTCCTTTACTTCCTTACGAAATGGTTATAATCACCCTATGCGGTCGAAGTTGTCACTATTCCTAAAAAGGGAAAACCAATATTTTAGACCATCAAAAATCTTGGTGCTTTCCCTCAAAAATCCCTCTCTGCGCCTCATAAAATATTGGATTTATCCACTAAAAAGGCATCTTCTTCTACAACACCATCTTCATTGGTGCCTCGTAAAGTGGATTTACCTCTTTGGAAGGGTGTCACCTCTTTTATTAGAACCATCATCTTCGTCACTAAAATCCAAGGCACCCTTTGTGCCTCCTATCAAATCTATTTTGGGAGCTCCTCCCCCATCTAAATCAGTCTTATCTAAATCATTGTCTATTTCGGCCAAGCAGCCTTCTTCATCTCCAAAGACTAAAACACTTGTCATGTCTTCGTCATCTTCAAAATCTATCTTAGGAGCTCCTCCTCCACTAAAATCAATCTTGCCTCACTTGCTTCCATCTCAAGCACCTAAGGTTGCTTCTCCCAATGTCTAGAAAAGCAAAACAGTCCTAAAAAGACTATCAAACCAGATATGTAGGTTCTTTTACCTCGGTAGTCTACTAAGATTAAAGAGGTGCCTTCTTCACCTCTGTCCACATCTTCGTCTACTAGATTCTATACTAAAATCCTTCGCCAACTTATCCAATATTCATCTATATCTCTTCCTCCAATCAAACCCTATAATCCCAAAGGAGTAAAACCTTCATGGTTCAACTCTGATTTGATTTGTGCTTACCATCGCACTCCAGGTCATGACACCAAGGGATGTAAAGCCCTTCAATCTATTATTAATAGCCTCTTGGAAGAAAGTGATCTTCTATTGGAAGAGGGGGAGGAACAAGTATCTCTTTGTCATCCCAACTACATCGAGCCTCTGAATGATCTACTCGGGTACCCAATTCTATTTCTAGCACTCCGGATGATCTTCCACCTTCTCAAATCGACACAATTCATATCACCACTAGAGCACAATGGTATGATAATCCATCATCTTCTACAGCCTCTCGACCACGAGTCATCATTTCTGTTGCCCCCAAAGGAGTTCCTCCTTCCTCATCAACCTCGAGACCTCGGGTCTCTATTCGTGCTTCACCTCGGGCTCAGATTCTGTGTTAGTTGAGGAGAGTGTTATGAAACAACTCACCCATGCTCTAGTCAAAATGTCTCTTTTTGACCTCATTCAGTCATCTCCCCAAGCATCACCAGGCTCGATTGATAATCTGTGTTGTATCGCGGTGAATTTAGATGAGCCCCAACCTTTTGAGATGGTTGTTGGATTGAATAGACCATCAACCACCATCTCCTTCGAGGATTATGAAATTCCTCCCCTTTCTTCTGAGGATTTAGAGGCTCCTCTCTTTATCATAGTTTAAATCAATAACACTACATTAAAACACACTATGATCGACAGTGGTGCTGCACTCAACGTCATTTCCTCCCACACATTTGAGCAACTTAAGTTACTAAAGAATGTAGTGTCACCACCACCTTTCACCCTTTGATCATTTAACGATCAGTTGGCGGTTACTTTAGGAACTATGGTCCTACCCATTTGGGTAGGCAAGAAATTGCTTCATGAGCTTTTTTACATTGTTGAAGGAAAATTCCACTACAATATGATCCTCGGATGCTCTTGGATCTGTACAATGCACTACATTCCATCAACCCTCCATCGATGCATAAAATATCAATATGAGGGAAAAATATATACTCATCCAGGAGACCCTTTTCCATCTCGCACAATGTGACATGACCACAGGGTCTGTCCCTCCAAAAGATAACGCTGATTCTCCTAATGAGGCTTCATCCTCTTCCATACCTGTAACAAAACTACCAAATCTACAAAATTGGAAGAAACGTTGTTTTTTTTTTTACTAGGAGAGCTTCCCTCTCTCTTTTGACACCCATCTCAAACCTAACAAGTATGGTAGGATGAATAAACAACTTGAATATCAACCAGATCTTGGCTGCATTATCACCATTGGTTTTCCCAATCAACAGACTAACTTCATCTACGATGGTCTTGATACACCTCACTATCATTCGATTCTCCTCCTAGGCCAAACCCTATTTGGAAGGGTTTGATTGTCTACAAATCCCACCTTCATAAAAACTTATCTATATCGATGCGCATGGAAGGGCTTTGTCTGGGAAATTATGAATAGGGTATGTATGACCTCGCATCTATTCCAAATCTTAAACCACATCAAAAATTTGGTTTAGGGTTCAAACCTCTCTTGAAAGCCACCATCACCATTCTCTATGAGCCTCTTTCCATTGAGGAGCCATCTTCTCCCATCAGGTCAAAAGCATCACTTGATGTGGATGACACCATTTCCATCCCGCCTAACTTTTTTTTTTAGTCAATACCATTTCCTTAGGTCCACTGACCTATAAGACTAATGGAAAATCCACTTCCATACCATTAGTATTCCTTGAAATAGTTGGAGATGACTCTCCCACTATCAATACTATCCACTATGCGGATGATGATTTTGTCCTTACCTATCTAGGGGTAGAGGATTCTTATCTTCCTAAAACCATTCCTTCTGACACATCTACGCTTCTCAATGAAGCCACTGTCAACCTTAATATAGGGACTTCTGAAGACCCTCGTATCATTAAGGTCGGCCAATCTCTTAACCCACAGGAGTTAGGAGACTTCACCACCTTTCTTTCCCACCATCACCAAGAATTTTCTTGGTCATATGAAGATATCCCATGCCTCAATCCTAACATCATGGTCCACAATATCATTACTCTTCTAGACATCAAACCAATTTAAAAAAAACTATTTAAGATGCATCATTGTGTAGCTCTACTTGTCAATAAAGAGTCGAGTGCTTGCTTTCAGCCAACTTCATCCAACCCATTGACTATCCACAATGGGTTTCAAATGTAATACTTAGTAACTAAAGCTCTTTGGGAAAATTTGAATTTACACAATTTTGGGATCTTAATCTCACTTGCCCGAAAGATGATTTTCCTCTACCTAATATCAATCAACTTGTGGATTTAATCTAGAGTCACGAGATGCTCTCTCTGATGGATGGTTTCTCTGGGTATAATCAAATTCTCATCACACCAGAGGACCAACATAAGACTTCCTTCATAACTCCTTGGGGGAACTTTTTTTATCGCATCATGCCCTTTGGTCTTAAGAACGCAAGAGAAACTTATCAACGTGCAATGACCTACATCTTCCATGACCTCTTACACAAAACTATAGAAGATTACGTTGATGACCTCCTTGGTAAGTCCAAATGCCATTAGGATCATCTTCTCATTCTTGCACCTCTCTTTGAGAGACTCATTCATTTTTGTCTTCACCTAAATCCATCTAAATGTGTGTTTGGCATTCTCACTGGTAAACTCTTAGGCTTTATCATTTCTATTAGGGGCATTGAAGTTGATCCCACAAAAATAAAGGCTATCCTTGAGATGCCTCCCCCTTCTAACTTAAATAAACTCCGTGGTCTTCAAGGATGCCTTCAATCAGTGCGTCATTTTATCTCGCAACTTTCAGACCGTTGTCAACCTTTTCATCATCTCCTCTGTAAAAACATTCATTTTGAATGGGATGAGCATTGCCAAAAAGCCTTTGATGATCTCAAAGCTTATCTTCTTTCTCCACCTGTGCTTACACCTCCACATGAGGGGCCATTCTATCTTTATATTTCTATGATTGACCATGCTCTAGGAGCCATGATCTCACATTAGGATGCTAATGGTAAAGAACAGGTTGTCTATTATATCATTCGCACTCTTCATGAGTATGAAACACGCTATTCTAAAGCTGAAAAATTGTGTTGTGCTCTCTTCTTCATAACTTCTAAACTTTTTCATTACCTCCTTAATCATAAAACTTACATTGTTACAAGTTTCAATCCACTCAAGATAATGCATGTGAAACCTTATCACAATGATCGTATCACTCATTGGCTCATGCTCATGACAAAGTTTGACCTCGAGTTCATCTCACAGAAATCTATCAAGGGTCAGGTCATTGCGGATCAATTAGCTGATGCTCCTCTTCCAGACACTCAAGTCCCCCTCACTCAATTCCCAGATGAGTACATCCAACAAATTGATTTTGGTCTATCTCCATTTAAAGTAAAACTCTTCTTTGATGGGTCCAAGTGTCAATAGGGGGAGGCATAGTTTTGTCATGATTCCTCCTTGGGGTGCACCTATCCCTATCGCACACAAGCTTAACTTTAAATGTACCAATAATATGGCTGAATATGAAGCCCTCATTTTAGGTCTTCAAAATGCCATTAATCTCAACGCTCGCCATATTGACATCTTCAGTGACTATGAGCTCATCGTTAATCAAATCACTGGATTCTATCAGTGTAAAAATGATATCCTTCAAAAATATCACAATATCATTCTCTTTCAGCTTCAATCTTTTGATAAATTTACTATCCAGGATATTCCTTTGCTATGAAACCGATTAAAAGATACGATGGATTCTTTAGCCTCACTTATTTCTCCATTCAATAAAGACTCATGACTTTATGTGGTTGTTCAACATTTAGACCAACCATCTCATCTCGGCGAGTTGAATTCAATCAACACTCACACAACTAAAACTCAAGATGAGTGGTATCAACACATTTTTTATTATCTATCCTATTCAATGCTTCCTCCGATATAACTTCCAATGGTAGAGTATATTTTATCCAATGCGTGAACCACTATACTATTCTAGGTGGGGTCCTTTACAAATGTGGCTTTGATGGTATTTTGCTTTGGTGCCTCAAAACCCCTGAATCATCTAAATTCATTTAGGAGGTCTAGGATGGTATCTATGGTGGACACTTTGATGGTTTGGCCATGGCTAAGTGCATCCTACATTTAGGATATTATTGGCCATCTCTTAATCAAGAATATTGTGACTATGTCAAGAAATGTGTCAAGTGTCAACAACACACTAATCTCACACATATACCTAGTCAAGCCTTGCAACTTGCATCATATTTTTGGCCCTTTTCCAAATGGGGTCTTGATCTTGTTGGCCTCATCAATCCATGCTCTTCGCGAAATATCACTCTATCATTACTGCCATAGAATACTTCACTAAATGGGTGGAGGCTATTCCTCTTTCATCGACCAAAGCCAAACCTATTGTTGATTTTGTCTATCAACACATCATTTGTCGCTTTGGTGTTCCTCATAAATTCATTCTGAGATAATGGAAAGTCTTTCAAAAAAAATATTTGTAGAAACTTTGCAACAACTTCAATATTAAACTTATCTTTTCTTCTCCATACTATCCACAATATAATGGCCAAGCTAAGGCTTCTAATAAAACTTTGCATAATATCCTTGCAAAGGTAACTAGTCGAGCTGGTGGGGATTGGCACTTACACGTCCCTTTTACTCCTTGCGATTATCAGACTAGCATTCGTACCCCTACTAGTGCTACTCCTTTCTCTCTCATCTATGGGTCTGAGGATGTCCTTCCTTTGGAAGTCTAGATTCCATCTCTTCACGTCTCTTTCAGAGAGTTTTGGTCTCTGATGAGGACTATCGTCAAAACCATCTATTACAACTTTAGTTATTAGATGAACATCACCTTAACACTCTTGAACATCATCAAGTCTATCTTGAGCATGTCAAGCATGCTTATAACAAGCATTTGTAGCAGCATGAATTCCAAGTTGGTGATCTTGTTCTTAAAGAAAACCAAAATGTCACTACTCTGGAATGGAGTCAACGTGGTAAGTTTTCTCCTAACTAGATGGGACCATACATTATCACTCATAAGTATGGGTCCGGGGCTTATCACCTATCTTCCATGGATGGTATACCTAAAATGGAGCCTCTTAATGCTTTGCATCTAAGGCCCTTCTACTGTTAAAATCTATCTTACATGATTTTAGTCACAAAATAGATCTTTCATCCATTTACAACCAGTCATGCATTTTGTAGTGATTCGAACTATGTGGTTCTTCACGTTATTTCTTTTATACCTTAAATATGAGTACCGTGGCTCTACTCATGGCATTTTCCTTACGGATTTGTTCCTTCTCATGGTAGGAATACCTTAATCACTACTTCATCTACCCTAGGTATTCATCTTGATCAAATCTACTTGGGGGCATGAGTACATGATCTATCTGGCCTAAACTCAGCTTTTTCCAATGCTAAAAAAAAAAAAGAGAGATGATATCCTAGTCCCAAAAGATAGACTGATCCCTCGAAGGATAGCTATCCATGCCTTATCAAATAAAATAAAAAATATAAACCATTCCTCGAAGGATGGCTACCATCAAAATTGAAATACAGACCACTCCCTTGAAGAATGGCTATTTGTTTTATGGAATTTTTAGCCTTTATAGTAACAAACGTCCTTTATTGGCGGTTTGTTCACTTTTTAGCATCTCTCGAAAGACTTTCGTATCAATCAATCTTTCGTGTCTAGAAAACTTCCCGCATCGATCAGTTTGTGTTTCTATCAAAAAGAAAAAAATCATGAAGCTGTGATATGATACCTTTTTGATCATATGGATATCTTGTTTTCCCCATATGGGCACATATTTAATCCTTCATGTGTTCTGATGAGATGCATACTTATCTCTCATCCTTATCTACCTCCTAGATCTAGTTTGCAACTAACTAGTGTTAGGTTTATTTTATCCGTGTCTATGGCCTTGTGTGCATCATATTTTGATTTACCATCAAGGTCTCTATTTATGGTCGGTTAGGGGCCTAGCTTATCATTCTTTTTCCTATCTAGGTGTAGTGATTTTTATTTCCAAGGGATAGTATCATTACATCACTTTCTTTCAAAAGCCATTTTCCATGTTTGTTTGTTGTTCATCTAGTTAAATTGACATTTAACATGTTAATTTACTCAATCAAATCTATCATCTATCTATGCTCATCTTATCTACTTCATCTAAAAAACATCAAAGCATGTATTAAAAACACATATGAATCCATCTATCTATATCATTTAATTGAATTAACATCTTAAACATGTTTATTTAATCAACCATTTATCCATGACAAATCAATCAAATCACATCTATTCATCTATCATCTATAACATTCATCTATATCCATCAAAATTACATAACATCTATCCATAACATCCATCCCTATCTATCAAAATTAAATGCATGAATCCAATCACATAACACAAAATGATAAATATATATACATATATTTGTCTATACAAAAGAAGGTATGGCTTCCAATCAAGTTCGTATACATCATATCCAAAAAATGCCTTCAAATCGAGGCTACATCATCATATCTCTACATCAGTATATCTCTACAAAGTATCACATCTATATAGTAAAATCGGATAGGTGGAAAACACTATCTCCTCCCTCGCTGGTCCGGGCTATCTCTCTTGACCATCTCCTATAGAGCTGGAGATGCCCACTGCTGTGGCCCTGCCACCTCCTCAATCTCCCCTGGTGCTCACACCCTTCGAAGCACCATTAGCGCGTGCTTATCATTGTCCTCCTCCTCACTCCATCCGAGGCACATCTAGGGTGTGTTGTGTCAGGGCATCCTCATAATATCTCACCTCAGCAAGGAGAGCCTGATAGGTACTTAGACTCACCATGTCGGGTGCTCACAATGGCACTATTACTGGTGGTGGTCCTCTTGCTACCGCACCCTATGCCCCTGACTCTGAGGTGGTGCCTGTATCACCATATTTGGCCCTAAGGGCCTCCTGTTCCTGTGATATTGATCTCTTTGCTGGATCACTGTATCCCACTCCTGACGAGTAGTGTCTCTCTCCTATATCAAGGTGTCCCTCTCCTCTGGCCATTAGAGTCCTAATCTCCTTGAGGGTAGTCTGGTGTGTCTATATCAAGGCAACATGCTCTCCCTCAAGTTTCTCTAGCACTGCTACTAGATCCTCCTTGCCTACCTCTGTAGATACCGAGAGATGTCGTGGCAGCTCCGCGTGGTACCACACCTCGTAGCCCTCTTTCCTCCTACTAAAAAAATCATGCAAAAAAATTAAATCTACGAAGCTAAGGAAGGCCCACTTACCCCTAGATGTGTCCTCTTTCTCTTTTGACCACTTCCAGAAGCTTCCATGTTGCTCAAATTCAATTTTTGACTTTTTCTAAATCAATCGTCACAGTGCAAATGAATTGTTACCGTTCACCTTTTCTATACTTATAGGTTTTCGGAGCGGTTGGTGCAGATTATTTTGATCGGTGCTGATTTTTGTGGTTGACATCGATTGGATCCCATTGATGCCGATTGGGTATAGTTTGATATATTTCATCCTCTAGTCCCACCAGGAGCATTTTTCCTCATTTGTTATCCTGTCTTACGCATGTGTCACCCGTAACACATTCGCCATCATTAAGCCTTTATTTTTGGTACTTGTACCTAGTCACCTTGCATAGCCTCACATGCATCTCGCTCATGGCTTGGATTTTCTTGTCATTCCCCACCTGGGGCATCTCATCATTATATCTTTTGCATGTGCCACCCATAGCACACATGTTCTACCTAGTCGACAACAGTTCTATTACAAAGTCCACTGTAGTGGCCATATGTTGATTTTTGTGGTGGCTCTCCTCTCAAGGCCGTCACTTCATCCTTCTTATCTAAGCATTGATGCTTGGCTTGTTTATTTGATCATTGTTATGACCCTATTTTCACCTTTCGGCAAATATTTTTCCATTATCACCCATTCCAAGGTCTTCTCTGTACATGGGTAACTCACATTTTTTTCAACCTAAAGATAGCGGGTCTGTAGGAACTAACGTCATCTCGTTTGAAGGTCATCTAGTTGTCCCTACCAATGTGTCACTCTTTAGTTGTTGCTTTATGTTGCACTCATCTTTAACTCAACTGTGCAGTAGCCACTTACGTTGTCTCTTAGGAAGACCGTCTAGTCTACCATACCAATGTGACTTCCTTAGGTCGCTGCCCTTTTTGTTTCATCAATGATAAAATCTACTCCATACATCATGCTGGCGCATCCATTCTTATTTTCCTTTTCATCTACCTTTTTCAAACTTAGGATCTGTTGGCTTTTTGGGGCCATCCCATCCCTAGGTTGAGGGGTATCACATAGTCTATATTCTTCCTTTTCTTCAACTCTTTTTTTGTCTCATAGCATTGCTTATCACAAGATACTCGAAAAAAAGGGGAAAATGTAGACACCTAAAATTGGTTACCCAATTTAGTGTTCCCTGGGTTCGTTTATCCTCTTGGGTAACCCAGGGCACCTTTATATCACCACTTCTCCCTTAGGGTATTAATTTAAACATTTAACTTAAAATTCCTATCCTAAGTTTGCTCCACTCATTATATTTCACTCATGGTTAATTAAACATTAACCATGTAATTCTATTTCTACACTTATTCTACTTCTACTTATTTACTCCATATCACTTTACAACCTCCCGTGTTATTATTATCCATCTATCCCACCTATTTCACCTCTCCTAGAACCGTGCGGTGGGATTCTTCTCATATTTCTTGAACGCCACTCCATTGTCCACTTTATCTATTTTTATCCCCGGCTCAAAATTAGGCGAAGTCTGAATATATTTTACCCGTGCAAACCTCCACACGCTACCTATTTTTTGTGTGTTCCATCACTCCTACCTCTCACGTGTCCAAAAATCTCACATGTCGCTTATACTTAGAAAATTTTGAGGGTGTAACATAGACTATAGTTATTTGTTTTTTTTTTGTGGTTTTTTTTTACATTCATTCATATATAGTTCACAATATAAAATACATATATTAATGTTAGAAATGTTTTATTTATTATATGAAATAAAAAATAATGTTAAAATTAAATATATTAGTTAGTATACATAACCTATTCTTCAATTTAGAATTTAGAATTGTTAATTAATTATTTTCTCCATATTATAGTAATTATGCTACTTCTATGAGCAAGAATTTATATAGATCGACCATGAAAATAATGATCAAGATGTGATATTACATCAATTGAGTTATGATCTCTCATGCATATGTGAGTTGACAGTGCTAAGTGCTAAAGGAGAACTCCCTATTCCAAAATGTCTAGCATTGACCCCCTATCTCACGCTTTAAACGGATCAAGCTCACAAGTCATTGGGTGAGCCATCCGAGAGCTCCCACACTCCCTTGAGATGCTCCTTCTTGTTGTGTCGACATGTTCTTGCACATAAAGGTTGAGCTATCACAATATTGAATTTTTACACATTGACCTCCCAGAACAAGTGTTGAAACAAATCTTTGAGCATCAAAATAACTTCATGTAGCTTTTAGAAACATGAAAGTGACCAAGATAAGAATAATCCTCGACACTACACAATGAAAAATAGCAAGGCATGGCTAACAAAACAAATCAAAAGTGGCCTATAGAGGACAAAACACATAAATGTAGTAGAAAGGACCCTCCATTCAAAGCGACCTACAGATGATAGAGGAGATAAATGTGGCAAACATGACTCTACGTAGACGACATTCCACCCTTAGATTTGAATGTATATATGTTAAAATTTTCTTCTATGTTGATTTTCGTATACATGCATCGTTTTGGTTAGCATCCACCCATATACATTCTAACTATACTTATATGCCTTTGGTGTAATAATCGAGATAGTATCAATAAAGGAATCTAATAATAGAACAATAGATTCTAATACCAATAATAATCAAATCCAATATAGACAATTAAAATATAGTATTTCACTTAAGTATGCATAAGGGGTTGTTTAGATTTAGGGTAATATGTCCAAGTTTATAGAAATAATGGTTTTATGGATTATTCTATGTATCTTGCTTCATCAAATAATAGGTTCTATCACCCCTTTAACCAAGTCCATGACTGTTACGAGCTCAAAAGTAATGATATATCTACACCACACTATCTCCCAATCTAAGCTATAGGTTCCTCATAACTCTCCTCCTATAGAGACTTCTCACAATTTTGAATAAGTAACTAAGCCTAACCTCATGAATACAAATGATCCAAATTTTAATGACAATAATTCTATATGTGAAGATGATTATATTGATGAATTAGATATTAATTGTGATAATTATTTAATCAAACCAATATTTCATCTTCTTGACCATATTTATAATTATGAAATGTGAATGATTCTAATAATATGGAAGTTACTAGTTAAATATCACACACTACTTGTGAATGTGAATATCTCTCTTCTTACTCTTGATGTATGTGATCAAAATGATTCTTATTTTGATGATAATGATGTTTTATATGATTGGCATTTCTTATCACTAATGAAAAAATTTATGGTGTTTATTCCTCTTATAATATTGATTTTTTTTTAAGAAAATATGATGATGAATGTAAAAATAATGTTATATTCCATATTCTTCTATCTATGATGATGAAAATGAAATTATTATTTTTATGAGAAAAAAACATGTGCCTACTTGTGTTTATCATCTTCCATATATAAAAAATAATGATATGCCTACTTGTGTTTCTCCTCTTCTTAATGAGTGTAAAAATGATATTTCTAAGTATGTCACTTATCTTCCTCATGAATATAAGAAATGACACGAATAGTTTTTTCTTTTAATTCATCTTATAAATGATAATATCTAGAATGATAGTGTGCCTTCTATTTCTATTAAGGAAATTGAACATTTTAATGTAGATCATCCTACTCTTAGTTGTATTGAAACCAATGTCATTCATTTTATTAGGTTTATTTTAAAATAACCATATGTTCCTAATAATGATGTTTTTTTATATTCACATTATGAGGTTATTTCTATAGTTCTTATTACTCCACATTTAGTTGATATAAATTCCCCTAATCATGATGCATTACCTTAAACTTTATTCATGTGGAATGATGTCTATATGGATACTTTTAATGGAAAATTACAACCTCTAAATTATCCTATTGAAACCTATTCCCCCCCTCAATAAGTTCTCTCCTTGATGCATGTGGTAGCTATCGTACCAAAAATTGTTCATGTTTTATCTTCGAATGTAAATCCTATTATTCATTAATTGATTCTAAGGTTATATCTAAAAACAATAAGTTGAAAGATATTCCAATCACCTTTCCTTATATATTTTTTCATTCCTATGTTTTAGTTATATTATGGTACTTTCAATCCTTATATTCACCTTATGTGCTATAGAATTTCTATGATTATTGAAATAATGATACGATATCAATAAAATCTTTACGTAAAACCTTAAATTTACTATGAAACTTTGGTTTAATCAATGTTGTATTGGATGTTTTGTACCTTTTATAACTTGAAGAAAATTTCCCTATATGCTTTATTCACAAAAAGGGCCCTAGGTTTACTTATGATGATTTTACTTCCTTACATCAAGAAACATCTAAGTTCCTATCTAACTAGATTATACAGTTTAATAAAAGTATGAAACAACTTTTCTATAAGCCTACTAATTTAGAAATGTAATATATTTCTTGTCGTTGTGTCATTTTCCTCTTAAATTGAAATTATTTTTTCAAATATTTGACTATTTCACATATCTTCTCCTTTGCATTATGGATTTGGATCGATAATGTTCTCCCTTTACACCCCATATGTTAGTATTTGTATTCCTATGATGGATCCTAATTCAAATTTTATGAGTGAATCATCTTCTACTTTAGAAAAATTCAATGTTGTACATCAAAAATATACTTCCTATCATATTAAACATATACCTAAAGATACTTTGAGTATTTCTCCTAGTTATACAAATAAAACATTACAATTTTACAAATTCATTGATCATTTACATGGTTATTTTATTAGCCTATTAGAAAAGGCTCAATTGAAAAATTATGAGCAACTTTCTCTCACCAAATATAGGAAATATTAGAATTGATTATACATCCTCACATTTCAAGGGCATGTTTCTATTGGGATCTAGATACTACATGATTTACCATTCAATCGTTTATGTAACACTGGAATAAGGAGCATATTTGGAGGTACATTACCTAATCTAGCCCTATTTTATAAACTAGATATATTTAATATTTCCCATACATCATTTTTGAGACCTAATTTAATTAACATATCCATGTATGAAACTCTAAAAGAAACCCTCATATGAACATATATCTATAGTAAAAAACCCAAACACAAGAACAAATATTATTAGAGCATTGGCCATAAATTGATTATAATAATCCATTAAATATTATTTACTCTAGTATACAAATCAATGACAAAATTGTAGTAAAAAAATATATATCTAGTACTAAACCATAAAATAGGGAATAAACCAATTAGAATGTGAAATAACCTATCCTTTTTGAGTTTGGAGCTCAATTACTTCAGTTTAGCATGTAATGTGAAACTTGCTGAAAATATAGTAACCAACATCGGTTAGGGGGAACCAACATCGGTCACCCAAGATTGGCATTGGTTAGGAAAGGAGGAACTGACATCGGTTAGGGTGAACCAACATCGGTTACCTGTGCGGGAGTGTTTTAATTAACTCTTGGGAATTAGATCTATTTTTAGCATTAAAGTAGATCTATTGATTGTAATTACATGGCTAAGTGCCCTAAGTTTATAAATGACTATATAGGCATGAAAGCTAGTGTTTAAAAGTAATAATTAAGAAGAACTAAGAAGAACTTGAAAAAGTTGGTGAGAGAGAGAATTCTTGGAGAAGAAGCAAAATATTGAGTGAATGAAAGTACTATACATATGAGAGGTGTGGAAGATTGTAAATCTTCATTGTATATCTTGTCAAAGCTTTGGATAATAGATTGTCTTGTTTCTAGGTGGACGTATCCCACACTAGGAGAACCATGTTACATCTGGTGTTGATTTATGTCTCTTATTTTGTATATTTCTTTTGGTAGAATATCCACTTTTATTTGCATGTATGCTTAGATATGATATATTAACTGTATAACCAGTGTGCTAACCCCAACAACTAGTATCATAGCTTTGTTTGAGGGTTTTGCGTGTTGTGATTTTCTAACAAAGGGTTTTTTTATTGAGTGGGACCTATAGCAATAGCATAAGAAAAAAATATAAGGTAGAGAAATTTGACAACAAAAATGATCAATTATGGAAGATGTAGATTAAGGATTATTTGTATCAAAGAGATTTGTATTTACCGTTGGATCAGAAGTCCGACCTATAAAGATGACTGATGAAGAATGGAAGATTATTGATAGAAAGCCTTTGATATCTATAAGATTGATCTGACAGCTTCCGTGGCTTCCATATTACATAAGTGACTTCTACGGTAGTTCTAAGATGCATGAAGGTGGATCTACATCTAGTCATTTGAATGATTTCCGATCTATACTAAATTAGTTAAAATCGGTTACTTATACCATTTGATGATGAAGTAAAAGAAATTTTATTCTTATGTTCTTTCCCTCATAGTTTGGATAACTTGGTAATGGATGTTAGTAATATAACATCTGCTAATAATATCTTTAATTTTGATGGTGTGGTTATTATAATCTTGAATGAAGAAATTCGCAAGAAGATTGCAAAGGAATCATCATATGGGAATTATTTGAATGTGGAAAGTAGGGGTAGGTAGAAGGAAAGATCCAAGAGTAATGGGAAATCAAAGTTAAGGGATAGTAGATCTAAATCCTGAAGTAAGGGAATTACTTTTTAGAAATGTGGAAAGAAAGGACATGCGAAAGAAAGATTGTTGGTCAAAGGACAAAGAAAACCAACAACTAGATAAAGGTAAAGAAGCAAATCTTACTACAATAGAGGTAATTCAAGATTCCTTATTATTTCTTTAGATAATATAATTCAATCATGGGTTTTAGATTCAGGAGCCTCTTTTGATGCAACCCCTAATAACGGTTATTTTAGAAATTATGTCCGAGGAAATTTTGGGCATGTTTATTTGGGTGATGATGAACTCTATAATATTACTAGTAATGGGGAAGTTCATCTAAAATTATAGAATGAAAATACATGGGTATTGAAAGATGTGAGGCATGGGCCAAGCCTCGGAAGGAATCTTATTTCGTAGGGCAACTAGGTGAATTTGGTTGCATGGTTACTTTTACAGGAGACTCTTGGAAAGTCACCCAAGAGTTCTCTTGTTACAGTAAGAGGTAAGAAGGTAGGAATGTTATATTTATCTACCTATATTATTGATTCCTTTTTTGCATTATCTACTTTAGATTTTGATTTGCATGTGCCATAATCGGTTGGGCCATATGAGTCAAAAGAAATGTAGATCTTAAAGGCTAAAGGTATGTTATCATATTTGAAAGATTTAGATATTGATTTCTATGATCACCGTATCTTTGGAAATAAAAAGAGAATGAGATTTATCAAAGTTGGGGAAACTAAGAAGGAGCATAAATTGGAGCTTATACACTCGGATGTGTGAGGACCATTTAAGGTAGCTTCTCATGGAGCGATCCCAATATTATGTTACTTTCATTGATGATGCTATAAAGAAAGGTATGGGTTTATCGTATTAAACGTAAATATGATGTTGATAATTTTAAAAGATGGAAATCCCTTGTTGAGAATGAATCGAATTATAAGCTAAATTGTTTTATATCGTGACAATGGTGGTGAATACTTTAGCAAGGCTTTCAATGATTATTGTTTAGTGAATGCGATACGTAGAGAAAGAATGGTTCCAAGAACACCAAAGGATAATGGTGTTGTAGAAAGAATGAACAAGACAATCATGGAATGTCTTTGGAAGTATGAGAATACATATTAGGTTGCCCTTACGCTTTTGGGCAAAAACAGGTTGATATAATGGTTTATTTGATTAACAATGGGCCTTGAAGTTCACTAGATGAAGGAATAATAGAAAAGCTTGGAGCGAGAAAAGAGGTAGATATTTCTTTTCTTAAACTTTTTGGTTCAAGAAGCTTTTGTGCATGTCGATAAGGAAAATAGAAAAAATTTGGATGTAAAATCCAAGAGATGCACTTTCATTGGTTATGGATCCGTGATTTCGGTTTCCTTTTTTGGGATTTAGAGAATTCTAGAATTATTAGGAGTCGTGATGTTAAATGGAATGAAAAAAATGTACAAGGATCAAATTTTTGTACCCAAGTATGAACCAGAAGTAATTGAGAAGTTTGTGAATGAAAATAAACTCTCATATTTAAAAAGTATGACTTATAAGGTTACATAGTAACCGGTGTTAGTTTACCCATGACCGACATCGGTCAATTTGAAAATGTTAATATCAGTATCGATTACATAAGATCAAAACCAAATACATCATCGGTTAGTAGAACCGATATTTGTTCTGAGTGACCGGCGTCCATCACATGAAAAATTTAGATAAAAATGTCTAGGAGGTCCAGATATGCCTCGTACCTTAAAATTATGTGAGAAAATCAAAGGATAAGTAAACCTCAAGAAATATTTACACCTTCTCTATTTTATTTATTATTGACTCGTGTAATGGTGAACCAATTTTTTTTTAAGAAGCGGTGCAGATAAAACCCACATTCACTTTGGGAGTATGGTATGGATGAGGAGATGGACTCCTTGGAACAAAACTAGAAATGGTATTTGGTTAAGTTTCCGGTAGGTAAGAGGACATTGTAGAACAAGTGGGTTTACGGGATCAAGGAAGAAGACATTGTAGAACAAGTGGGTTTACATGAGTATGTAGAACAAGTGGGTTTACATGAGTATGTAATTCTTCTTCAACATTGACAATAAAAACATCTTCATCATGAGTATTTAATTCAAATTCAACATTGTGATGAGAAACATTACTTGGTTCTTCATTGCTTACAATAGTTGGGGTTGAAGATGAACCTCTTCTTGATTCATGAAGTTTCGCATTAAGCTCAACATTTTGAATTTTTTGGCCTCTAATTCGTTTCGTGTTTTTTAGATTACTTAATGACTTCCTTTTTTGACTTCGTTTCTTGTCTGCCATTTTGTTTTGCTTCGGTGATAAGAAAAATGTGCGAAAAAGACAATTTCACATAATTCATACGATAATGTCGAGAGAGTAAAAATCACATGGTAATTTAAACATTGGGATGTGTGTAAATATGATTTATGAACCACGAGCGTGATTTATAAAAACGTGATCATGGTTTATAAAGCACGCTTGTGGTTTGTGTTAAAAAAACTACAATCACACTTTATAAACCGCGATCACGAGATCTATCTGCCAAACCTAAGCCTCGGGAAATCTTTTTTTTTTCCCAACCTAAGCTATAGAAGGTCATTATGAAGTGTAAAAGGCCAAAAATCTCAAATTTGCTCTTCCAAAGACTTGAACCATGCTAAAAAAGCTGAAAACATTTCACAAAAATGGTGCCATCACGTAGGGGAGACTGTTAGCTTCGTAGAAATATTGATTTTAAAGTGAATAGAATAAGATAAATATCATTTTATAATTTTTACTAACAATAGGTCTTTAAGACATTTTTTTCCCATGAATGTTCATGTCTATGTTTAAGACTATAACTTTTGTTTCACTTATCAAAATGTGATAAAACTTATACCATCCCAAGCGTGGAAAAATTTTATACATGTTAAAAAATATATATATTTGATTTCGATATTTTTTGATATAGTTATGGCGGACAAATGGAAAGCGCTCCATTTTCTAAATATTTTCATAGACCACTTTCACGAAAAAATCATTAAAAAAATATTTCTCAAAAAATACAAAATAAAATCCATCCCAAGATAGACAACAACTACATCTAACGTTTCACCAAAGGAAAAAAAAATAACAAGATTTGGTCATCCAAAATGTGGGCAAACAAACTACAATCTTATAATTTTTTTCCAAAAAAAAAAAACTAAGTCATATAATAATAAGTGTTTAATATAGCTAAACTTGTCTGTTTTTTTTTTTAAAATTAGTATTTTAGAAACTAGATTCCAAATTCTATGATTCTTATTTATTTAAATTTTTCTAATTTTAAGTGTGTGTATAGCTAATAATCCCTACAAGTTGAGATTTTGTTGTTTTTTGCAGTATGACGTCCACATATGACCCTATATTTGTCTATCAACTTCCTACACTTACCCAAGAATTAAGAAGAGCTTGCAAAACTTGATGAGAGAGAGAATTTGGAGAAGAAGCAAAATATTGAGTGAAAGAACGTAATGTACATATGAGAGGTTTGGAAGATTGTAAATATTCATTGTATATCTTAGCAAAGATTTGGATAATAGATTGGCTTGTTTCTTGGTGGACGTATCTCACCTTTGGGTGAACCACGTTAAATCGGTGTTGATTTATGTCTCTTGTTTTGTATATTTCTTACGGTAGAATATAAACTTTTATTTGCATGTATGCTTAGATACGATATATTTTTGTCAAACCGGTGTGCTAACCCAAACAATCCTAATGTATAAAGTTTGATCCAATAAGGTAAGCTAGATCCTATAATATTATTGACCCTATCCTACTCAAATTAAAAAAAAACTTATGATTTTAAAAATATTCAAAAATATATTTCTATTTTAAAATGAAATTAAGATATGTAGTCATCTATAAAAAGACAATATCATCTACACATTCGCGAATAATCTTAAAAATCCCTAACACATATATTTTGGCTAGAATAAAGCATAAATCATTATCAATCAATGTTCAAATGAAACTAATTTCCAATTTTTTCCTTACTATTTATACTACATTACACTTTTTCCCTACAATTAACCTATCTTACTACATTTCAATACTCATTTAAAGCCTCCAATTTTTATGGTGATATCTTATTCTCCATTTATTGGTTTCCCATCTTTTTATGACATTGGGACCCTCACTTCCATGATTTCTATATTGTTGCATGATGATTTTGTTGTAACACTTTTTTTATTTTGTTTTTTCATTGTATACTACAATTCACTACTATCACTATTATTATTAGCAATATACAACTCAACCTTATATTATTTTGGTTCTATATTATTTCATACCTAGGTGTTATCTTTTAATCTCTTGTAATCTCTTATCACTTAATTTTGAATTTGATTATTTAATTTCATTCGATCACTTTCACCAAAAGAGGGATAAAAACTTGAAATATTTATGTAGGGAAACCTTCTTCTATACAAATTTATACAAATACCTAATGACTCAATTTTTAACTCTATCTATGAGGATGCATAAAATACTAGAACTACCATGTTATAAATGAATATTTTGTTGCATTTACAAAACATTTAATAGAAAAAAATTATTGATATCATTATAATGAAATCTATAGTTGTAAATATACATACATGAAATGCATGGTATGGGTGTGAGACATCATTCCTTTTTTCATTTATAAGTGTTTTCATAATTTGGGATCTATATTATCTAGAAAAGTATGGTCCCAAAATTTTGGAAGAATTTTTTTGAGGTGACTATAAAGCTATATAATGCTCTTTAGTTGGTTCCAATAAACCCAATTTCAACTTAGATTCCTTTGGTTCGATGACACTTGATTCTCACTTAGTTTTAAATCACATATTAGGTATTAATCATGCCTAATCCTCTATAAATAATAATATAGTATAATTATCTCTAAATGTAATTCTTACACCTTTTGACACCTATGACTTGTTTTCCTTATGTTTGAATGGGTTCACAAATAACCTATAATGTTTCCATACTATCGATACTTTCTTGATGTTCATATATACTCACTTTCTACTTTTTCGTTATCGGGTATGATATTTTTCTCCTTTAAAATAATTTTTTTTATTTACCATCTTAAAAGGGGACATATATAAACACCCAAAATGTACAAAATGATTATTACATCATGCTTTTAGAAGACATTATATATGTGGGTCTTGAATAATAAAAAACTAAAAATTAATTGTATAAGTCCTTGTCATATTATTTAATTGTTGTTAGATTGTCTTCCATTTTTTTTTTTTTTACTTGTTGGACTCTTTCATTTGTTTTTATGTTACATAACAAAGATTTTTAAGTTTTTAAATTGATGTTTTGACTTTTGATGAATTTGATATGTCACCATAAACTTGGTCAAAACTAACTATATGGTATTGTACTTAGGACATATGGTCTCATCACATTTTGTTTTTGACTATTTTCTACCCATTGAGATTATTTGCCATTATTTTTACTTTCCCACCTTATTTTTAGGTCATCCTTATGTGCCACTAGGTTATAAATTAAAATTAATGTAATATTATATATAGAAGTTTCCTATAATAATTTATCATCTAAGAAAGGCATATATATGTATCATCTATGATATAGGGAAAGGAAAACAAAAGATAAAACATACTAGATATCACAATATATGTGGTAAAGATTCCAATTTCTACATTTTCATTCAAGGGTTTTAATTGGGGCATGTAGTTATCCTATTATGGGTGTGGATGCAAAAGGAAAACAATTTAGTTGACACACCTTGCATAATACACTAGGATAACTACGTGGATTTTGAAAAGTACCATAGGAATCAATGAATTTCACAAATTAGGTGATCGTAAATACTAATCCAAATAATGGAATTCACATATATTTTTCTTCTAATGTGTGTTTAATTTATTTTCATGAAGCTAGGGGTTTTATAAATTAGAGGTTAAAATGTGACGTTTCATTTAATTTGAACATATCAAGATATAAAAAGTAGATGATGATGTGACATACAAAAATGTAATTGATCATACAAGTTACAAGTTTAGAACCATACACAATAGGGATATGACATAGTATGGTCCTATACATATGTTACACAATTCTCCCTTTGGAATCTGAAAAAATATTTGGTTGGTGATCACATTCAAAGTTCTATGTACATTCAATACTTCACCAATCACATGGTCTAAAGTTGAAATAATATGTCTAATTCGTTTTTCATACCCTAATTATACACTTAACTATTTTATTGATCAATCATAATTGCGATGCGTTAGTTTCCATTATATAAATGTGATTTATGTAATATGAATTGTTTTATTTTCTAGTAGCAATCTTTAGACCTATTTATACTAATTAGATAAACTCAATATCTAATTAAATTGGGTTTGAAACACTTACTAGCATTTTAAGAATGATATATAAGAATCCAAAACATGAGAGAAAACATAATATTTTACTATTACTCGACTAATGTGGATATAATTACAATTACTCCAAGTATTCTATGATATATTATCATATAGGGGTGATAAGCTTCCACATGATTACAAACAAATTATCAACATATGTTATACTGGTATAACAAAATTATTCAAACATGTTATATGATTATGACATAACTATTCACATCTTATATATACACTTCCAACATAATATTACACTCTTGTTGGATTCTTATTGAATAATTATTCACATTTGTTATCACTTGGAAAATATGCCCGAATTTGAGCAATAATTTATCAAATCATATGATTATCATTTGAAACTACTACATAAATTAATTGAACACTTTCTCCATTCTTAGCATGATACCTATAGTTATCATTTGTAATCAAGTAGCTCTTATGAATTTATGATTATGGAACACAACACATTCACCCAATACACTTTTGTGGTAGATATCATTCCTATTATATCAAACACCACCTAAAAATAGGAGGAATCATACATATTATTGATCGATAGACAACTATATACACTAATCCTAATTTTAACATATTTTTCTTCCAAATAATGTCTTATAATGATCATATAAGTAAAATTATTTCATGAATTAGTCAAGAAAATATGCTCAATAATGACCATATATTAGTAAATATCAATCACGTATACTTGATCAATAACATTTCCTATGTGAATTTAAAAACATATTTCAAACAATACACATGGAAACTATGTGAATTAAGATAATATTTATGATGATACAAATTGGAACTACAAATAAAATATCTAGTTACTCAATTTATCATGAATAATCACCCTACATTTAATGGATTTATTTAGTGTATCAAAAATAACAAATGAATCCCTAAGTGTCTCATTATTATATGTTATCTCTCATAGTATCTCAATATTGTTAGTTGACATCGAATAACTCAATGCTTGTGATTCCTCTTTGTATCTAGGAGAAACATTTAATTTATATACGGTGTTGGAAATTATATCTAGGTGTTGTCATTGATGTCAAAGCCATTAATGGAAAATGGTGTCGCGGTTCCAAGAGAGTCTCCATGAGGTGTTGGTAAAAGGTCAAACATAAGGTTTATTAGTAGTGTCAAGATTTTTTCAAGTTCTACGGAGTCTAGCCATGGATTCAAGCATGGTGCAAGCATTTATGCTCATGGGATGAGTTCCAAAGGTTTTCATGAGGTTATGCATGGTACTAGAGGTGTATTAGAGGTGTCTAAGTGTCTACACATTGACAACATGATCAGTTCATGGTTTTTCATGATTGAGTCATGTCATTCTCGGCTGATTCCTAGTCCTAGAACATGTAGAATAAGTTAGAGGTATGAGTTTTGGAGTTGATAAGTATTGGTGAATCATGGTAGGAGCATGTTGATGTTGTATATGACATGTACAATGAGTTTCATGTTAGTTCTCATAGGTTTGGTGGTGTTTCATTTTCCTTGGGAAGCAAGAAGGTGAAGAAAAGTTACGTAAGCACGGGTAAGTCGGTGTGGCTAGAGTGTTTCATGCCTATTTGAGTAAGGTGGTGAGTTTGAAAAGTTAAAGGATGTTTTAGGGGATTGGTCTATATTTTTATTAAAATATTTCCTTTGTGGGATGATTCTCTTTTTTTTAGTAGTTATCCTTCAAGGTATCTTTCTATACTTTTGATAATTTGTATCCATATATATATATATATATATATATATATATATATATATATATATAAGCTAAGGGTAGGCCTAGTAGACAATTTGAGGGGAAATGATGAGTGTACAAACTACACATGTGTAACCCTTAATATTTTTTCAGATGGTAGACAAGGGAAATATGAGAGTAATGATTGTGGGGTTCCTGTTATGGAGGAATTTTTCCATGTGGAAAATGTGATGAACAAAGACTTGGTTTTCATCTTTAAGGTGGTGACTATAAGATATTGATGGAGGAACACGTGCTTCCAAATCATTATGATAGTAAATGATAGGCTAATGGTGGAAATGTGATATTTCATTTTACTAATGTCATGATGATAAATATCTTAACAATGGAAATTTTGAAAGTGCAAGGAATTCAAAGTTTACGATCAAGGGAGGCTAAATGATAGGATCATGACTCATACTTATGAGTGATGACATATGGACCAATCTAGTTAGGGGAAAACTTTCCATATTTATTTCTTTCTAGATTAGTGATACTTTTATTATCTTAGAGGGTCCAAGATCACCAATGTTGAATTCATATGCTTTGAAATTCTTGTTTTATGCTCAATTGATGCATTCTTAATAGACATGATGATGTCGGCGATGTTAGGTGATGTTCCTCTTACAAATCAAGTTGTGCTAATTTTTTTAATGATAATCCTCATTAGAGATAAAATATCTGATGGACATGTGGAGATATGGGATTTGAGCTTTAAGGTGTAATAATACCTTAGAGCCATATACTAAAGATAAGGACATAACACTTGTACAAGTACAAATTCTATTTTGATAAACCCAAAGAGTAAATGGGATTTTGAGATGCCAATTCCTACTTTCTTGATCAATGGTTTTCATGAGGATTTTATTGAGTGTTGTGTTAGAATATTATATGTGTTTTTTGTTCTGTATAATAGGGTGATGAAAAATTTAGCTTGATATTGAATGTATCGCTCAATTTCTTCATTTATTTATTTTTGAAAAAAATTCTATTATCTATGATAAGTTTATGAGGGATGCCAAAGTGACATATTATGTATTGATAGATGAAATCAAAGCTTTTATTTGCATTAGTAGAGACCAATGGAATAACATCCACCCATTTAGTTAATTATTCAATAGTGACAATTATAGAGTGATGTCAACTTGTGATGAGTGACGGTTGATGATACCAATGAGGTTGAGTCTCCATTATGAGAATGACCAAAAATCATGAGCAAGTTGTAGGGCCTTACTCGGATATGAGTGAGATTGGAATTTTTTTGACATTTAATGCATTTATTGATGTATGTGTAACAATATTTATTCATGGTGGGCGGTAAAATCCCATTTGTAAGATGCATTTAGCAATAGCTATACGACTGAAATGTATGAAAAATATATTGTTGTGGACTTCTTGGATAGAATTAGTAGAATCATGAGATTTGATGCATTGTAATAAGAGGATGTTAAACTCGAGTTTGTAAATAACACGCTTATGATGACATATCTCTTAGAACATTGAAAGAATGATTATTTAGTGTTTTAGATAGATTTGAAGGTATTTTTTATTAAGAGAGATAGTCATATATTTGAGTGTACCAAGGTTTGTTTAATTATTTTGGATGAAATTAATAGAGGGGAGTTCATTGGTTTGAGATGGTTAATAGAGTCTATGCACAAAACAAACAATATGGATTCATTAGTTAATAGTGGAATAAGTGACGCTAGAGATGCTATAGTGTGTGTGAATTTATTGTAAGATCATGGAACTATTTGGATGGTGTATTGATCAAAGGATCCTAAGAGGAATTAAACATTTCTCTTTTATTTTTTAAAGTTTCATTATTGTATTGGTGATTCCTTTGATTTTGTTGATGATGAGTTGAGAGTCTCCATAGATGTCCAAAATTTGAACACCCAACAAAATTTTCGTTTGAAGACGAATGATTAAAGCTTCATATTTGGAAATATTATTAGTGCATTCAAAGTTTGATTTAAAGGATAGAGGATATGAGTCCTATTTAGACACAAAATCATGCAATTTGGGTAATTATGTAGTCTTGATTGCAAACTACTATTAATATAATTCCTAAGTAAGAAAAGTACTAACTAACCCATCTATGGGCCACCTTTATTTTCTTTCTATTGTCACTTTTGGTCTTACACTGTTACTTTCTCAATATTCATTTTTATACTTCATCATTTATCTTCTTAGATACCAACACCCAACCCGAGAATGCCGGTGCCAGAGCCCATGTCCCCTCTAGGTGCCCCGACCCATTTGTATTTTGTTGACATCTTTTGGCTCCTTTATAGCCATTTGATCATCTTATATTTCTTGTATTCGAATTTTTTGGATTAATTACAAAAATCAAGCAAAGGAATCATATAAATATATATTTATGTGCTCATAATAAAGGACCAAGCACTAAGCACTAGCTATCACCACCTAAGGTTACATCTATAAAACATCTAAGGGCTCCATTACATCCATCTTACATCATCCAAGGCACACAAAGGCTAGTTATTTTGGATACACTTCATAGGAGGGAAGTTCATTCTATTCCATGCACACATCTATTATATTTCTTTTCATCTAGCTTACTTGCTTGTGATTAAGTCGACACCCATAAGAGACACATATGGCACAATTCCATGCACTAGCTATCAAAACCTAAGGTTACATCCATCAAACATGTAACAGATCAATTACATCCATCTAACATAATCCAAGGCACATAAAGGCTGGTTATTTTGAATACACTTTATAGGAAGGAAGTTCATTCTATTCCATGCACACATCTATTATATTTCTTTACATCTTGCTTACTTACTCGCTATCAAGTACGACACCCATAAGAACCACCTATGACACAATTCCATGTGCGCACACCTCCCCCACACACAGAGAGAACTACATTAGGTTCTAAATGTAGTGCATGATCAGATCATAATATCACCATTATGACAGATGAGGATAATCCAACCCCTCATTTTACACCTTTCTTTTTTAGGATTTGATGTCTATTTGAGGGTTTTGTAGGTATATACATCATTTCTAGTTTCTGGTGACCTTAGAGATCTTGGTGCAACCTCATAACAGCCAAAAGGATAACAATAATGAATAAATATTGACTACCTAGAAGAGTTTTTATGAGAATTTATGTAGACCAGCCCTAAAGAAATAGGTCTAAGGTGTCCCAATCCAAATGCACCAGTCTAGCTTATTCTTCCAAATATACATTTTTTTGAGCTTTGGTGCAATGTTCAGTGCTTCATATTTTCAATTTTTTTAACTCTGTACACCTTAAAGGTTTCTATGAATCAACTAAGGCTTTCTACCCTCTCTTTACACTTAGGGTTTTATATTTTATTATTTAGTTGGCTTGTCTTAATTTTTGTATTTAATTGTATATTTATTTATTGTTGTAATAAAAATCAGATTAGGAACATATTTTCATATTTAGCTTAATCATTTTGGTGAAATTGACCTTCAAACCCACCGTCTCTCTTTAGGGTATTCCTTCTTATTCTCATCACCCGTAGTGGTCATTTTGGGTCTTTTGAGCATCTCGAGCTTCCTCCATCTTCCCGTAGGATCTCTAAACCAATGGATGACATCTCTACATCAATAGATGCAACTGAAAAATCCCTTTGCTAACTCTCATCGTGTCCCCCTTGACGAAATAGAAACATCTGATAGTGAAAAATCATACGATGAGGATACCAATGTTGATCAAGAGAAATTAGAAAAACTCACCAATTTTTGACAAGATTTTGTGATAATACCACTCATCTTTCATATATATTACATTCCTTGAATGTTTTAAAAGCTATCATGATGCTTCAGTACTTCATGTTACTCACTCCTCAGCTCCATTGGATTCCAATCAACCTCTTCATATTCCATCTTCCATTCCTACCACTACCACTCTCATCATGCAACCTAACACTCTCAATGCACAGCCTGGCTCTTCTTCAAATACTCATGATTTAACTTCTTTATATCGGAACTACAGATGCAAATTCACCATCTCCAATTCTCTACCACTCTTGTAACTCCATCTCTTGATTCCACTTCACTTCCTCACACTCCTTTTGTACCCACCATTTCATCCTATCCACTTCCATCCAACTTCATTTCCCCTAAATTTTCCATCTTCAAAGGACATGGTGACCCATAATAGGATCTTTGTTCCTTTTATGTGCCCTATCTTGACTATGCGGATGATCATACTATATTAGCAAATCTCTTTCCCCACAGTCTCTAATATTATATAATGTGTTGGTTTTATGACCTACCTGTTCACTCAGTAATATATTTCATGCATCTAGCCGATGCTTTTCTCACTCATTTATCTAACAATATCAGCTCTAAGATCTCATATGATCAAATGACACAACTTAAAAAGGATCTAATGAACATCTAGTGAATTATGTCTTATGATACAATTTTTTTATCTGAGATGTCTAACATGATTTACGAATCTGAGCTTCAAGATTTATTCATTAAAATTCTATTACCACCTCTCTAGGAGAGTGTTATCTTTGAGACATCTCCATCATTTGATCAACTATGTCATACTCTTAAGCTACATGAAATAAAACTCTTGTCTATAGGAAAAGATTAAATATAAAGAGAAAGCGTCATCTTCTATGTGCATTCAAATTAAATCAACATTTAATCCATCAACAACCAAACCTAATGAAGAAAAAATCACTGTCAATGTTGTATCTAACACAAAAGATCTTTAATGAAAACGCCTAAGTGAACATATAAACAATTGACTATTGCTATGCATCTTATATTACAACAACTTATTAAGAGAAATCTTATCAAACTTCCTCCTCTGCTCAACATGGACCCATCTTGTCTTAAAGGTCATAAATAAAATGATAACTTTCGATGTGAATATCATCAATGTGTCAGAAATTCTACATATCATTTTGTTAAACTTCAAAATATCATTCAATATCTTATCAATGATAACAAACTCAAGCTTCCAAAGTGTATGGATGTTGCACTAGTTAATGAAAATCATAATCTCAAAATAATGAATATTCCACTTCCAAAACATGACAGGAAAGTGGTTGATTCCTCATAAAGTTATACATATCACGCAATGCCTCCTCCTGCATCGGGGACTCTTGATTTCTTAGTTACTCATGATTATATTTCTCTGTAAATCATTGCTTTCTCTTATCATTATTATCATGATACATTATCTTCTGATCACTTGCACATTATCCTTTTGATCATATCCACCCCTATTAATAATACCAAAGTTGATTCATCATGGCCCATTAGCGCATGAAGTTTTGTTCCACTTCTTATTTTTATTGCCTATCCACTCTCAAAAATATCATATCTAATGGCTAACTCATATGGGGTCATCAGGATTCAAGTTATTTTTGGTCCTCTCACCATATAGGTGCCCTTCCTTGTATAAAAAACAATCAAAGGGTGTGACATGCTCTTAGGGATCAACTACATTTGAGGTCTCGAGTCTATTATCTACATGAATCAATTACTTATAATGTTCATTCACAACAATCAAGTCAACTCTATCAATGGTGTTCCTCCATACACTCCATGGTCACAACCTCATCTCAAGGCTACCATTACATCACCTAGTCCATCTAGTTTCCGTGGCCTATTGAACCTAAAGCACAATCCACTTCTTTCTAACATATTCGAACATGATCTATACAATGGCATTTCTCTTCTAGTCCAACACATTAGTCTAGGTCCATCACTAGGATATCTCTTATATTTTGGCATATGTCACCACCTCAATTCACTCCATATAGGTGTTCATCACCTTCGCACTCTCCTCCATGTAGGTTTCCATCATCTTCATGATGTCCTCCACATAGGCATTCATCACCACCATGCACTTTGCTTCACATAGGTCTCCATCACCTCCACATTTTTACACAAGGGTTCCCACCATATTTTCATCAATCATGTATATAGACTACATTCACCTTTGAAATTCCTATCTCATATACCACCACTCTTAGAGCATGGTCACATGCCTTCATCATCACAAGCATTGGGTAGAGGACCTTCATCCTTTACTTTTATTAGATAACACATTCATCACCACACACTTGGGGGCATCACACCTATTTCTCTCCCTTAGCATTGACATGTATCTTATATTCACATCATTTCACACCTATATTTTTACATATACATCTTGACACATGCTAGTATCGTCAATTCCTAATGACGTGCACTCTTGTACTATGATTCACAATTAAGCTGTTGAGGGAATCCTATACACATAAAACTCACACACTACATACTACTATATGCCACACATCACATTACACACTTCACATTTTGTATATTCCTTGGATATGTTGTTGAGGGTTTTCCTTACTATAGAAATTAATAAAATTCAAGAGTTATTAGTGTGACGGATAGGATTTTTATGGAACTGATGGATGAATAGGTTCATTGCAGATTTGTTCGTATGACATGGTGTTTTTAGGACTTTTAGAGATGAATTCAAGAATAGAGATCATATTCATCAATTCCTATAAAGGATCATTTTTCGATGATTGTTAGAGGTTAAATGATGACGAACCAGGTAGATTGTGGATATGTAGATTTTTCATTGGTATAGATGATGAGATAAAGGGATATTTTTTGAAGGGGATTTCTCATGGAAATATCATAAGTAGGTTGTGAAAAAAAATGTTTTGATGGTTGGATATTTTGATAGGGGATAGAAAAATATGTATTAATAAGGGGTTGTAATGGTTTGGGTATATACTGAGACATTATAGAAACATATGTGTTAACAAGAGGTTGAGACAGATGAGGTATATACTAAGATGGGATAGAAGTGTTGATAATTGGTTTAGATGGTTGTGGTATATAATGAGATGGGATAGAAGTGTTGATGAGCGGTTGAGATGGCTGCAATATATATTGAAAATGGATTCATGAGAAAGGAGTGGTCGATTCCTGTTGGTAAAGGGATGAGTGCTAGAAATAGAACTCATATTAATCAGAGGTATAGATGTGGGGATGGACATGGTTTTGATAATGGACATGAAGGCATAAGAGAGGTTGTATTAGGAATTACATCCGAACTTACAGGACATGTTTTGGAAGCACTAGAGGCTTAGGACTAGATGTAGAAGGATATTTTTATTATTAATTTGTGAAGACGATAAACCTTTGATATTTTTATTATTAATTTGTGAAGATGATATAGGATTGATGATGACTAATGAAATTAGGATTGATGACTCATGATTAAGGTTGATAATCCGGGAAGTTTCTAAAGTGACATTAGTGATAGGAGGTCATTTTTCAGGTGTTGGTTGTTGGAGGAACATACCTTAAGAATTTAGGTAGGTGTTAAATGCCACAAGGTTTGAATCTAAAGGTTCCATAAAGACTAGATCACCATTATTGGGATGGATGGCTCTAGATGGATTTCTAGGATTTATGATAAGGCTAATTGAGATCTATGAGAATGAGAACGTTCTTGATTAGCCATTGTAGGTGATCAAAATTGGTAAATCATACCTATGAGTTCTTGAAGGTGACCGGTCATATTTTTGTAGTTTTGAAGATGAGATATTTTCTAGTTATAACCAAGGATTAAACAAACAATCACTAAAGAAAATGAAAATTCTAGATTGTTGAATAGAAGAATGAAAACAATTCACATAAGAAAATATCTGATTATCTTGTTTAAATTTCATTTGAAATGTGAAAAAATTTTTAAACATAGTACTAAGAGAAGTAATTCTAAGGTTGGTTTCAAGTAAGTTAAAATATGGAGTCCTTGATATACTCGAAGGTACATGAGGCCCAAATCTATGTTGGTTTCAATATGAGGTGTGATATTGAGCCTACACTCTCACTTCAAGGTCCCACTACAATAAGGGTTTGGTGCTTATCCAATATCCCACCCACCAAATTTTTTATACTTGGCTAGAAAAACCGAGTCGTCTTATCCTCTTGGTTATGAAATATAAGTAGGTCCACCTGTGAAGGAATGTTTAGATGCAGATTTTTTATGGCGTGATTTGGTTATGTGGGAAGGGATTCTTGTCAATTCAATTTTTTGAACTCTTGATTAAGCTATGTGAGTAAGTAATTGTGAGTGTTTTGTTTTAAAATCCGAAGGATATTTTTATTTCAATGAGGATAAACATACAAAATTTTACATTGAAATAAAAATGATGACAGAGAATAGTGTTAATGCAATCACTTTTCCTTTTTTAAATTATAGGAAACATCAACTGTAAATTTCTCCAATATGAAAATCTATATAAAATATAAAGAAAAAAATGAAAGATATAAAATCTAATAAAAAAGGGACTAACAAATTCCCACCAAAGGCGTGCAAGATATTTAAGGTGATTTTCGGTTAGGTGGTATTAATTTTGAAAGAACTAAAAATAAAATGAGATGGATTAACTAATACCTACACCAAAAATTGAAATATAGGCATAAAAAAATATGGCCAATTTGAATATATCCTCCTTTCACTAAGAGATAAGACATGTAAGCAATGAAAACTAAAAAAGGGATATTAGATAAACATGATAACTAGTTACTCAACAAAAGTCAATCCAAGAATCTAAGGGGACTTCTTTGAAGGGTTTCAACACGTTTGATACAATTACGTTTCTTTGAAAATGACAAGATATATAATGAAAACAATTATTTAAAACTTGAGAGGGATAATGAGGCCATGCTCAGCCTCGTATGTGGCCCAAGAAAGGGCATTAGAAATCTAAAAGTCCTCAAAATAGTCGTACTAAAACTTCTTCACCGGCTTCTCACTCTTCTTGAATTATTTCTATCTAGTCCTCAATATCCTCGATGGTGGGAGAAAGTGTGATGGTGCACAAATTTAGTTCATGGACAATGTACAAATTTTCCCACACAAACGACTACTTTGGATGTTCGAGAAGATCATATATGCTAGTGATTAGACATGAAATACCTAAAACAATTATCTACGAGAAGATCTATCTTGCAAATAATTTGTTAGATAGCTATAAATATGATAAGGATAAAAATGATGATAAAACAAAGGGATTGATGGTGATCAAAGACAAAATTATTATTTTGATAAAAGATTAATAAAATGGACAATCGTAAATTACAAAAAGGTGATAATAATGCTAACACATGCTATAAAGACTACTTGAAGTTTTAAAATTTGGATAACATAATTTCAATTATGTATGTAGGAGAAATAAGAGAGAAAATACTATATATTTGAATCGATGGAAATCAAAAATTAAGGGAAGTTGGGAGAAAATTTCTTACTTTGACCAAAGGCTAGTAAAATAGGTATTGGTAATAGAAAGGATTTACAGTGTAGAGGTGAACTAGATAGAGTCTAGGAACCTGTAAGACTTTGAAAACGGAGATCCGGGAATGTTTAGAAGGGTAATAAATGGAAAGGATGTGAAAGGACCAATTTACAATGGTCAAGGATCGACAATGATTTCTATAGAAATTGTAGATATTGTAAAGTTTTTCTAAATGATAGAAACAAGAGATGTAACTCAATGGGGGATGCAGGATGGAGTAGAAGATAGGATGTGTACTGTAGATAATATAAAATTAATTGATAAAATGAAAAAGATAAGGTACTAACCTTGATGGATATCCTGAGGGTGATAAATATCTAAAATAGGTTATGTAGTGCTATGATGATGCTCCTGAAGGCTTAGTAGCAATGTGTTGATGATTCTAAGAATTTTGATGTTGTCATAGGTGCGACACTTCATCCTAAAATGTAGGTCCTAACTAGCTAGGTGATTAAGTAAATATTGAATTATTATATGCCAAATTCTAATTACAATGTAGTATAAAATGAATAAACCCTAGTTTTAATGAAGGGATGATATGGCTTAGATAGTTCACAACCAAATATGGAATATGATAATGTCCTAATATGATGAAAAAAGGAGAAGTTTTGAACAAAGCCTCAAAAAAATGTGGGAATGAAAGATATGCCTATATTGGGGTGTTTAGAATGGGTCAAGGGCACCTCACAGGTGCCACAAACTTGCTTTGGATGCTTGTGACTTATAAAACCCCTCGGAAGCCTCCTTTGCGGGGGTTGTGAAATGTTTGTTGTCTTTTAATTTTTGTCTCTTGTATGTCACACAATGATCACCGATGTCGCTGATAACCTATAATGAAGAAATAATGTTAAAAACCCTCAAGAGTGCATCAAATCCCAAAAATAAAAGAATGAAAATAAGAGGTCATATTTTCCTCATCTATCAAACAAGTGAACCTATGAATAAGCATTACACTACATTCTAGACATGTAGTGTAGTTCTAGGTGTGTGTGTGTGTGAGAGAGAGAGGAATTGTGCCCTAAGTGGCTCTTGTGCATGTCACACTTGATAGTGAGCAATAGATAGATGTAGAATATGTAAGTAGATGTGTGCATTGAATAGAATGAACTTTCCCTCCTATGAAGTGTATGTAGAAGAATATAGTCCCTTGCCCTTTATTAATGCTTAGTTCATGTAGAAGAATGCAATACCTTAGGTGGTGATACCTAATACTTAGTGTTTGGTCCTTCACTATGGTCACATAAATTTATATTTATATGATTCCTTTGCTTGAATTTCATAATTAACCTTGAAAATTATGACTACTAAAAAGATAAGAAACTCAAAGGGATAGAAAGGACCCAAAATATGTGAACAAAGTACAAAGAGGTTACAGGTGCCTAGAGGGGACATGTGCACCTAACAATGGCATCCTGGCTAGGCGTTGATGTCTAGGATCAGAAATTCTATGTATGAAAAGAAAAACTAAGGATGTAAGAGTGTAAGATCAAAAGTGGCAACTAAAAGTAGAGAAAGATGGCCAAAGACATGGGTTAAATAGTACTTTTCTTACTTAGGAATCATATGAATAGTAGTATGCAACCGGGACTAGATAATTACCCAAAGTGCATGATTTTGTGTCTAAATTTTCCCCCACTTTATGATGTTGTGAAAGTGTAAAAGTGATGATGATGACCCTAGGGTGGGAACGTATGTGATTTGTCATTGTTGATGATGTTGATGTTATTGATTTTTTTAATGTAGGATGTTGTTCACTACAACTTCCAATAAGGAAGGACCTGCAAAAGAGAATAATGAGCAAGTATTAAAATACACATGTATATGATCAAAATGTGTAAAAGTTTGTATAGATACCTAAAATTAGAACCACTAATTTCCTTGACCATGTACTCTTTCTTTGAAATAATATTAAATCAATAAAACCATCTAATCACATTATTTTAATCCTAAACCACTTATCCTAAGTATAAAATCCTTCACAATATTTACTTGTAACTATCTTCAAACACATCGTAAATAAAATATTATTTTTAAAACCATCTAACCACCCTAAATCAAACCTAAAAATTTCAAGACCTTCCAAATCCTATTTTCTCACTACATCCTAACATCTACACCTCATCCCTAGCATCCCCTTAACTATTTACCCACATCATAAACCAAAAACCTTTTTATAAGTGGTTCCAACCACTTTCCAAGAAATTTCACTAGAAAAGTGGATTTCCAACAATTCTAGTTAATCGTCGGTGATTATAAATAGCACCTTTTTGGTCTCTCTTAGGGATATTCAATCTTCAATCTTTGATCCGGGATATCTTTCTCAAGTATGCACCTTTATTTTTGACATTACAAACTCCAAGTCATATCCAGAACCACTAGGAATCAATATGATTCATTTGCAACAACGTTTTTGTATCCATTTTCATCACTCAACTTCCAGGAAGTGTGACAAGACAACACAACAACTCTGATCACCACCATTGAAGATTTGAGGCATCTTTTATCTCCTCAGCTATCCAAAGTTATTCTTGCATCTTTTATTTATCATTTACTAGTCATAAGAAACATTAAAAGAAATTAAAAACTTCATTTTAGAAGATTAAATCTCATTTTTAAGCAAAAATTTCAATTTAATAGTAATTACTAGCGATTAACCCTAAACGCCATCGATTCACCCAAATCACTAGCAATTCCTGTCAAAATTTATCTTCTTATCAATTTATCAATATTTACATCATTTTACCAATCTCTCTGCATTTAACATGTTGTTTCCAAGTATGGATCTTTGTTAGATGGTAGTTCCTAGTCCTTATTATCCAGTTACAAGAATTTACGAACTTCCTATAGTCTAACTCCATTTATTTTGGGAACAATACAACATTCTTCACAATTTGACCTTATGCCCAATTAAATTTTTTTGTTGACAAACAAAAATCAAATATCATATCGAATTCCTTCACGAGATCAAGTAAGAGACCGAATATTTCTTATACAACTACTTTGAGTTTGTCTTGATTGCATCCACCATTTCTTGGGCCACCTTTGAAGTCGCACATGACCTTCGTTTCATCCTTGAGTTCTAGAGATCTATATCCATTATCTATCTATTTTTATCTATTGCATCTTGTTATCTTTTAAATTCAATCAATTGTTACAAAGAAAGATGACATCCTCTAAGGATGTCCCTTTGGATTCTTGGAATTGGCCTTTGCCAAGCAATTTGTTTGTCCAATTATCTAATCCTTGTTGTTTAGTGTCTTTGAGCAAAAAGTTCTTTTTAGGATAGGAGGACTTGTATATTAATTCGACTCAATAATTTTAATCAACCATTAGCATCAATGTTCATCCTCACAGTATCGATAAAACCCCATCATCTTCTCGAGAGTATTTTTTTGTTTCACTTCATTAATATGAAGTAGAAAATTAAAAAGTTCTCCAAATATTCTCAAACACCTAGTGGGGGCGTTTCCCTTTTCCTATGACTTCTTCTTATTACTCATTCATTCATCCTCTAACATCATTTTTTATTTCTATTTTATTTCTTCTTATAGCCCCTTATTGGTTCTACTCTAGGGGATTTTTTCTTTTTGTGTTATTGCATTGCTAAAAAAATAAAAAATTAAAAAATTAAAAAGGAAGAATTTGTAAGATGAATTTTCTTCTCTTCTTTTCATTTTTGAAGCATTGCATCTTGTTATCTTTCCTCATCAAAATAAATTTTCCTTTTGGGCTTAAAAATAACCATTCATACGTCTTGATCACTTACCTTAATTGAAGGTTAATATATTGCATTCACATAATCTCCATCATAAACAATCAAATCACATCAAACACAAACTTACATTGAAACAATTCTACCCAGGTGAAACTATAGGAATTTCATCACCCAATAGGGAAGTCTACTTGATGTTCTAGATGAGTATAAACAAGTATTTTTCATTATATTGTCTAAGAACCTAAATTTATTATCGCCATGGGAATGTGAAGTGAGTGGGTAGGCCCGATACTAGGCCCCGTACATACACCAACATAGATTTTGGACTCACATACCTTCGGTATATCAAGGAATTAAGCCTTAAGCATTCTGATACCATCCATAGACAACCATTTTATAGGACCTTATTAGCCATTTTACACATTTCACCTTTCTTTCTAAATTAATCAAGATAATCAAAAATTATTCTATGTGATTTGTTTGTTGCTTGTAATCAACCCATCTGGATTTCCTTTTCGGTGATTGTTTGTTTCCATGGTACTTATAAGACAAAATCTTGTATCCAAATATCGAGAATACATGACAGAAGATTTGCAATGTTCCATTGATAATCTCCAAACAAGCCTTTAGGATGGTTCACATTTGTTAGAAGAACAATGATATACACTATCACCTCAACTAGAATATTAAGAATGACCACATTCTCCTAATAAAAATATGCTTCATCTAAGATACTTGATCCTTTTAGTACCCTTTTCTTTGATAGTGGGGATCTTGTTTTTTCAAAATTCTTAGATTCAAACCAAGTAGCACTTAATGTATACCTTTCTTCTAGGGGTTTTCATATTCAATCATCGATACAGACCAAAGCCTTATGTACTTGATCCTTCTTGTGGTTTTTCCCATCTCATTAATCTAAATCACTAACTAGTCATTGAATAAATATATTCTTATCTTACCAAACATCCGACCGAAATATCCAATGTTGTATCTTTAGTTCCTATTATCACTTTCAATCTTAATGTGATTTCCTCATAAGACACGACCACTCAACAAACAAAATCTTCACCAGATCCTTTGAATGGTTCCACACCACCTCAAAACAACACAAATGTTTCTTCATCCTCACAAACCCCTCCAAATTCCTCTATCATCCAAACACCTCCCTCAATTTCTTCCATTATTCCTAATATCGTGTCTCAACCACTACCATCTCAACAAACCACTCCACCTCTCCATAACATTGCCATGTAACCCCTACATCTATATCCTAATCAACCCTAGTGTTATTGCTAGTACCCATTAAACTTCACAATAGTCAACAACCCCACTTATTTAATAATAAATAACTCAACCATCACAGCCACTTATTTCCTCTCAATTTATACCACAACCATCATAGCCTCATACCCATACTTCTATTCCCTTTTAGAACATACCACAATAGTCACAACCACTTGTCTTCACTTTTATTCCTTTCTATTAGGCACCTCAATATTTGACAACCTCTTATCCACACTTTTATTCCTTTCCAACACATACCACAACAATCACAACCTCATATAAAAATATCCATGCCTATCTAGTGTTAATAAATTCAACCTTCACAAATTTTAGTCTCACAACCCACTTACAACTTCCCCATGAATATGCATAAACAAAACATTCCTTTCAAGAAGAATATCCGTCAATAGTATCAACCATACCAATAGCCTAATCAATTTTCATTCAATCAACCTTGCTCATCCTCATCTAACACATAGATACCACCACAAAATGACCCCCTATAGGATTTAGGGAATAGGATATCTAGTCTTGAAACTGCTTCATTGGCCCTAAAAACACACTATAATATGAATAAATATGTAATGATACTAATCATCCATCCATGTCATACAAAGCATACCATCCTCATTAGGAATTTTCTAAGTTCCTTAAATTTTATAGTAAGGAGGAACCCTAGGAATATATATGGGCTTTTGGCATGCCTATTATCTTATAGTCCATGATCAAGACTTGATGTTGAAGACATTTCCCATGTTTCGGCTGGTAATTCCTTGGAATGGTAAAATAACATCTTGCAATATTGCCTTTTCTCATTCACACATCTCACCCAAATCTTCCTTGAACACTTTTAATCAACATCACCCGCAAAATCACCATTACTTGACCTATACACAATTAAACAATTCAAAGATGAGTCCATCACAGATTTTTCACCCACTTTGGAGGGGTATAATTAATCAACTATCATTCTCACTCCCACAAATAGAATTGACCAAATTATTTTCTCATTCATGCACCAAGAACATCTCATCCACACTCCAAATTCAATCTTTTCAAACATTTGACAAAGCTTTTATAATGGATCGTAAACTCGAACTCCACACTCTTGAAGAAGGAAGAGTCAAACTTAGACCAAAGAAAGAAAAATCCAAATTTTCCTCCAAGCCATCCTCTAATCCAGATAAATCCAAATCATATGTCAATGTTATCATTGTCAAATACACTCCTAAGTAATGTTCGACCACCGAACACTCTAAGGCCTCAATGAAATTACACTCCTATAGGTGAATCACATAGTGTGGTTTTTGATAAAATCCTCGTTGCAAACATGATATCCCTTCCATCTATCCATCCTATTGAAACCTCTATTTCAACACTCTCTTAGTACATGGATAATGACTATTGTAAATACCATAGAGTCAAAGGTCATGAAATAGAAATGTCTCGTTCATTCTGCAATTTTCTCAAAGACCTTATTGAAAAGGTGAGATACATTTAGACAATCCTAACACACCTCATAATTAGAACCTTGATATCTTTAAACAACCATTCCCGAACCATTTTCCATAAACTAGTCAACCATAATCTGTTAGGTTTTAGACCTTGTTTTCATGTGTGAAAGTGTTAAAAATTGTACAATAAGAGTACAATTATGAAAAATGTATAGTACTCTTACTATACATTCTTCAACACTTTCACACATGAAAATGGGCTCCATAACCTAACAATCTCCCACTTGAAGACTAGTTTTCCTCTGAGAAAGCTTCTCAACCCTTCATTAGTTTCTGTAAAGATCAACCAAAGCTAAACACAGCTTCATTTTTTCCATTGTGACCACCTTGGTCATCATGTCTATAGGATTCTAACTGGTATTAATCTTATCCATCTTCAACTTCTCTTCCTCCAAAGTTGTTTTGATGAAATGGTACCTTAATTATATATGCTTTTTCCTAGAGTAGAAAGCGAGTTCTTAGCTAGGTGTATAACACTCGACTATCACTATGCATCTTTCCTTCCTCCTATTTATGCCCCAAATCATCAAGTAATTATTGTAACATAATCATTTCTTTACTTGCCTATGTGGCGAAACATACTCACCCTCCATGGTTGGCAAAGCCACTAGCTTCTATAGTTGTGAAACCTAGATCATTGATGTCCACCTACAATGTAAACATAACATGTCATGCTCCTCTTGTTGTCTACCTCTCAAGCCATATTTGAATCTACATAACCACACAAAGTGGTGTCGATCCATCAGTATCATAAAATTGTCCCCATGGTCCCTCTCAAATATCAAGGACCACTTTACTACATGCCGGTGATCACTACCTAGATCACTCATATATTTACTCACTTCTTGCACTACATGGGAAATATCAAGCTTGGTACACACCATGACATACATAAAACTTTGAACCACTTGATGATTAAGGTACCTTGGACATCTAGTTTCTCTCCCGCTCTATCTTGGACACTACTCCTTTGATAACTTTAAATGGATTGTCATAGGAGTCCTAACTAGTTTAGCATCCTGTATATTAAACCTCTCCAAGACATTCTTAATGTAATCTTCCTAAGATAAATTCATCTTTTTTTACTTCCTATCCCGATATATCCTCATACCAAGGATTTATTTGGCTGCCCCAAATCCTTCATAGAAAAGGATTCACTTAGCTTCTTCTTGAGTAATTTTATTTCCTACATGTTTTGACTGCAACAAACATGTCATCCACATCTGAGACACAAGATAATATAACTTCCATCCTCAAATTTCTTTTTATACATGCAATGGTTATAATGGCATATAATATAACCTTAATCCATCATGAAGCTATAAAATTTATTATACCATTGATGTGGACCTTGTTTCAATCCATACAAGCTCTTATTCGGTTTGTACACAATATCTTCTTTACCTTTGACCTCATAGACCCATAGTTGCTACATATATATAGATCCTCCTCCAAATCACCATGGAGAAATGCAATCTTTACATCAAGATTTTCTAATTGAAATTATTCTACTGGAACTATTCCAAAAATAGTTCTAATAGAAGTCATTTTTACTATAGGAGAAAAAATCTCATCAAAATCTATACCTTTTGTTGTGTAAACCCTTTGACCACCAATGGGCCTTGTGTCTTTTCTTGCCTCCTTCTTCATCTTTGACTCTGAACACCCACTTGTTTTTTAATGCTCTTTTTCCTTCTAGTAGCTTCACCAAATCTAATGTTTGGTTCTCCATGAGATCCTTATGCTCCTCATCCATGGCTTGCTCCCTTTTCTTCTTGGAATTTACATGTATTTCTTCATCAAAGCTCTTTGGATCTCCACTACTAGTGAGTAATAAATAATAAAGAGAAGGGGAAAAATGTTCAAGTTATATTCTTACCCTAGAAGACCTCCTCAATATAAGAGTTCGGGGGTTCTTGTTGAGGAAGTTCTTGACTGATTCATGTGTCACTTTCCCATCCGGAAGATCCTCTACCACTGCATATTATTTATTAGATTCTTCCTTATTTCCCTACAACTATTTCTTATACATGACTTTCTCATTAAATACCACATCCCTAGATCAAATTATCTTCTTATCCTTAATACTCTAACATTTGTATCCAAATTCATCACCACCATATCCAATGAAATTACATTTTTTTATTTAGCCTCTAGCTTGGTCATATCATCCTTATCTATATGGAAAAACACCTCACATCAAAGACTTTAAGAAATGAATAATAAACTTTCTTACCATACCAAGCTTCCTCTGGTATGCTCCATCCAAGGCACTTGAAGGTCATCTATTTATCAAGTATATAGTTGTGCTCACCACTTCTACCCAAAAATAAAGGGGCGGTCCTGCGCATGTAACCTCATGCTTCTATCACATTCCATTATTGTTCTGTTCATCCTTTTTGAAACCCCATTATGATGTGGAGTTCCTAGAACCATATTTTTCCTCCATATTCCATTCTTAGAATAGTAATCATCAAATTCATTGCTTCAATACTCCCTCCATTATCTATTGGATACATTTTAGCTTAATACATGTTTCATTCTCTACCAAGGCTTTCCATTTGAAAAAAAGTGTCAAATACATCATATTTGTTTCTAATACAATAAACCTAGACTTTCAATGTTGCATAATAAATAAAATTAAAATAATAAATTCAACCCCTAAGATGATACTTGAGCCCCCCACACATCGAATGCACCATCTCTAACTAATTCTCTTTCTTTGTAGGTCTAGCCTTTAGAAACCATACTCACTACATTTCCCATATATGAAGTCCTCACGAACTCAAAAACAATTTTTTTATATCCGGAAAATCCTTTTTGTGATCTCCATACCCTTATAGCTCATATGGTGAGCCTTTAGTACCACAATGTTGTATGTATTTCTAAAGCCACAAGATTACAAACATTAGTGCTATAAGTGGTTAAATACAAGGTTCCAACCTTCTTACCTCTTTCCACCACAAGAGAACCCTTGGTAACCTTCTAAGAGTCTGTTGTAAATATCACAATACAACCATCACTTCCCAACTAGCCTACCGATATCAAATTTCATTTTAAAGTAGGCACATGTCTGACATCCTTTAATAACCATGTATTCCCATTCTACATCTTAACCCAAATATAACCTTTTCCAACTATACTGCAAGGCTCATCATCACCAAGAAAAACATGCCCAAAATCCCCTTGAACATAATCAACAAAATAATTCCTATGTGGAGTAGCATGGAAAGAAGCCCCCGAATCTAAAACCTAAGATTCAACAATATTGTGCAAAGAAAGAATCAAAGCATCCTGACATACATTACCCATTGCCACATTTTCCTTCTTATTTTCTTCTTGTTTTTTCTTGTTCAAAGCTCCCAATAGTCCTTATTTGCATGCCCAAACTTTACACAAGTGCCATCATACTATATTGATTTTAGATTTTGACCTTTCTTAATCTTTTAATTTTCCACGGTTTTCTCTATTCTTTGGTCTCCTCTATTTTCCAATGTCAAATCATTCCCTAAAGTATAATATTCCCAGAGATTTTTCTTTTCATTTCTTCACTTAGAATAACTCCTACTACATCCTCAAAATTTAACTTTGAGTTAGCTGGAACCAAAACATTAAATAATACTTAAGATGCAAGACACAACCATATTTTCCCAAATGCCTTCCTATCTAGAAAATCCCATTTTGCATCCATCATGGTCAAGGTTTTTTTCACCTTCTCGGACAAAAAATATAAAGATCCTTCGATAAAGGTAATCTTCCATCTGCATCTTCCAAAGACTAAAATTTTGCACGTTGAATTTATCAAACCTTGATCTTCCATCATCTACTATAGATCCCACTCAAGCTAAAACTTTCCATGTGATTCAACTTTTCAACAAAAAAATAGGATCTGATACCAATTGTTAGGAAATAAGGGATTAAATCTATGGAACAATCCCTCACAAAATTACAATAGTAGAAACTAATATGCGAGAAAATATTACATATCTCAAATAAAACGTAGAATAAAATAAACACAACACAAAGAGACACTATTTAACATGGTTCACACAATTTTGGCTACATCCACCAAGAATCAATTGCTTAGATTTTATCACAAGCAACTTCTCTTTCAATACAATACCAATTTATTTTTAGAGCTATGCTCAATAAACTCTACACTGAATTCACACATCTTCAATGTTACATAATCCCTACCATATGCACAAAACCACATAAGTAGACAACTTCTTAAGAAGTTTTCAAAACCGTAATGGGTATCAAAAACATGGGCCAAAATCGTCCTATAAACCTATGGGTAAAAAAATCTTGCCCATACGAGAAAAACATGTTTCTAGGTATATCGGGCACATTTTTTTTTCGAGGCCAAAAACATTTCCAACAATGATGAGGTTATTTCTATGAATAATATTTCTCCCTCATCTTTTTGTAACATACATTGATCCATGACAAAACACCCAATAACCTTTTTTTTTGAGTTTGACATTCTATGTAGAATCTATGATTATACCAACGATGCACATAAACTAAAGCAATTTCTTTCTACACTCAAGGATATAACCGTGAGATGGTTTATGGGATTAGGAAGATATGTTGTTACCACTTGGGCATAGATGAAGGAGACATTTATCGGTAAATACCAAGACTATTATAGGTTGAGTAGCGGACATGGTGATGAAATCTATAAGATGGCATAGAAGGAGGATGGACCATTAGAAAACTATCTAGAATGTTTCATGTTCTACTTTCAGAAGAAAAGGAAGAAAATACTACCTCCTAAATCTCTCAAATTACTCTTCTTGAAGGGACTCGATGAGGAGGACATGGATGCTCTAGATATGATAGGAGCTGGAGACATTTTAAGAGCTACCTTTGAGGAAATTTGTGAATAATGCAGGAATTACTCCGGACCCACAATGAAATGAATAAGACATGTAAGATTGAGAGGTGGATCAACTACCAAAACAATTTGGGAAATATTCATGTCAAATATTTTCAATATGTTCAAGAATATGAAGTATAATATTTTCAATTACATGGCCACTCAATTATATGCTCTACATGCTAAGAAGAAAAGAAAAGATGTAGAGGAAACACTCATAGAGTTATTCCATGCATGCAGAAGGAAGAAATATAAATGTGGATACAAAGGATTGGCTAGTGTTGCATAACAAAGAGAGGCTTCACTTGAATTCAAAATGTTAGAGAGAGAAGATGGGAATTTTTTCTATGTTTCTCAAAGATAACTATGGCTGCCAAGATAAGTAGGTATGTCAAAAGACCCTATGACATCATTTCATAATTGGAATAGTAATCAATATATGCAACACCCACATTGGGATAATTCACATAAAATTTTAGCTCTATACCCTAGTCAATACTAGCAATAATGGAAACCTCAATTTGTAGGCTTGCAATAATGACAACAACCCCCTCAATCATGCCAGAAACCTTGGAGAGGTGGTTAGCAATGGAACAACCCACCTCATAATTACCAATAATATTACCAGCTACCTCCTTATCTACAGTGAGTGTGCTCTAATGCTAAAACCCCAATCGCTCTCAAGCATAACAAAAATTAGCTACCAGCTCAACTAACAACCCTTCCTCCACCAAATGGACCCACCATTACAAATATTGCAGATGAACCAAAATTTCTAGAGACTGGTCCATAGAAAAGTGAAAACACATTGTAAGATGATACACAACAACCTGAACAGAGTTCCAACAAGGGTAAAGTACAAGCTAATGAACCACCATTTCCAGAGATATTATAAGAAAAGAATACTGATCTAAAATCAGAATCTGATTCTTATTTTTTCAATCAACTAATGAATATTTGTGTTGAAATACCACTTATTCAAGCCATCAAGGATGTTCCCATTTACAACAAGTTGGTTAAAGATCTATGCATAAAAAAACAAGGGAGAAAGAGGAAGGATCCATCCACTTTTCAATTTATTAGGATAGTTGGTTGATATCATGTTTAGGAATAAAAATTTTCTAAAGTATATAGATCCAAGTAGTCCTCTAGTAAACATTATAATAATTGGCACAACAATAAAGAATACTCTGATTGACTTGGGGAAACCATTAATGTCATGAAAAAGTAAATTATGGATTATCTTAAATTAGAAGGACTAAGACCAACATTTACAATCTTATAACTTACGGATCGATCAATAATGAGATTTGAAGGATTAATTGAAGACATAGTTGTGGTGGTAAACTTATGGGAATGCCCCGCTAACTTTATTCCACCAACTAAAAACATGTTTAGGAGGATATCCTATCATCCTAGGAAGGCCATGGTAGGACACTCTTGATACATTCATAGGTTGCAAGTCTAGTAACATGATTATCTCTAATGGAAGTGGTACTAAAACACCGATGACCTATCCTCCTACACAACCATTAAACATTGAAGATCGATAATTTGGGTAGAAGAAATAGAAGCATATCGAACTCTTTGTACCAAATCATGATTATGGAGAAGTCTTGTATAATTTAAGGACAAGAGGAAGATGTTTTTATGTCTAATGTCTTTCAGAATAAATATGGAAAAAACAAAGAAGTGGATGATAGATGAAGGTGTTTAAATTTCCCCTTGAACCAAGTTTGACCACATCAAAGCACCATGGATATTTCAGGTAAGAGTTGTATTCTCCATCAACTTCTTTCCCATGATTACATATTGAATTTTCTAAGAAAAAATGTATATTACATGATTAATCTCTCCACGCAAGTTGAAATAAATCCAAGAAGGCCACTTAATGTAAACAAGATGCTAAGCATGTGGCAAGAGAAATTGATGATTGCTATTCTAAAAAAACATAAAGTAATGTTTGCATGAGATTATGGTGATTTATACGGAACTCATCCTAATATGCACACTCATAATATTTATGTCAAGGAAAATATAAACCAACTAGGTAGAAACAAAGAAGAATGAACCCAATAGTGATGGAAATTATAAAAGGAGAATTGAATAAGTTACTAGATGTTGGATTTATATACCTAATTTCAGACATATCAATGGGTATTAACCCTTATCATTGTGCCAAAGAAGAATGCAAAATGGAGGATCTGTGTAGATTGTTCAGAGTTGAATACAACAACAAAGAAGGATCATTTTCCACTTCCCTTCATTAATTAGGTACTTGAAACTTTTTCTAGTAAGAAATATTTTTATTTTCTTAATGGATATAGTGGCTATAATCAAATTCATATTGCATGAGAGGATCAAGGAAAAACTACCTTCACATGTCCATAGGGAACATTTGCATATTTTGTTCTTCCATTTTGCTTTTGTAGTGCACCTTCTGCATTCCATAGGGTAGTCTTGAGTATATTTTAAGATCTAAAAAATCATTACATGGAGGTAGATATGGATGATTTCAAAGTACATGGAAGTACCTTTGAGGAAGGCATGAAAAACCTAGACAAAGTTTTGAAGATATGCAAGGACAATCTATCAATAAGAAATGAAAAATATTACTTGATGATGTCTGAAGGTATAGTTTTGGGACATTATATTTCTTCTGATGGAATTCAAGTTGATCCAGAAAATTTATCTATTATAATAAATATGCCAACACTAAAGAAACAAAAGGATGTCATGATTTTTATAGGCCATGTTGGGTATTATATAAGATTCATAAAATATTTTATCAAGGTGGAGACACCACTCTCTACTTTTCTAGAAAGGACGTTGCATTTGAATGGATTGAAAAATGTGAGACTTCATTCCAAACATTAAAAATAATGTTGACTACTACCCCTATTTTAAGAGGACCTGATTGGAATCTTCCATTTCACATTCATACTAATGCATAAAACCTTGTAGTCATTTTAACCTTATTATAAAAGAAATTAACCCCATGTGTATCGGCCTATCACCTAGTGGGTGCTGGGCACTCACCCGAGGCAAGCGCGGGTTCCAAGTCTCTCTTTTATGTGATTTTAGTGGGAAACATCATATATGATCCATGTTTAAGAGATTTGAAAGGAAGTAAAACATACAAGCACCATAGAGCTTTAGAATGACTTCTAGATCCTTGCAGTCATTTCGAACGAAAGAGCTTAACAGATTTTATAACTTATACCAAAATAGAAAGAGTTGTACAAGAATCCATACTTAATCATAAATATAAATGAAAAATAACTATGAGAAAGATGTATGCATTAAAATCATCAATGTTCATATTCATGGCATTGGTAACCTCATTACACTCATGGAGCCTTTGACGAATGTCACGAAGCGAGACCACGGTCATGCATTATAACTAGACTTATGTAGCTAGGCTCTCAAAAGAAGGTTTATACCACCCCCATACCCTTGTTACATCCTTCCCTAAGCATAATTACCCAAACTAATAGAGTTCTTGCAGTATTTCTGCAGAGCTCCGCCCTCTATCTATTTCTCCCTTTCTTTACTTTTGCAGGTGCTTGTATATATAGGATTTCCAGACTGCCAACTCATCCTCCAGTGGCCTCAGATCTAACACTAAGTTTCTAAATGTGGTCCTCCATGCGGTCATGTTCCTCCAGGCTTGAGCTTTCCACTTTTTACCATGATGTGCTTCTAGAAGCTTCTACCATAGGCATGCTCCTTCCTGGGCCAACCTATCACCAAGATGGCACCTTATCCACTTTGCATGTGCATTCAGGTCATGCTTTTCATGTGTTCTACCTAAAAATCCTAATATGGCTAAGTCCCGAACCCTTGGTTCTATCTACACGCATGCCATGGGTTTCCTTAAAGCCTTCCTTAAACCCTACCCTGCATACTTTATCCTTGTGTGCCTTTCTTCAACTAGGCCTTGCACGCCTATGCACCTTTTTGTACTTAGCCAATATTTTAGGGGCCCAACATCATCCGCACTACACGTATTCTCATGCGTGGAAAACTTATCCAATGAAGAGAAATAATACAATAGACTTATGCCTTGGAACAAGAATAAGGGGATGAAAGAATAGGGAAAGAAGAAAGAATGGGGAAGTGATGGAATCATTGCAATAAGCTAGGAAAATCCTTTTACAATTCGGCCTCCAACTTGTTCTAGGCATCGAATTCATTCTACACTCTCTGATAGAGGTCTCCGACCAGGGTTCTCACCTTCTCAAAACTTAGTCCATTTCTTTATGTGCTTATGGTGTTAAAAATTTCTCTAACTCTTTACCTACATCATTCAGTGCATCCATTCTTCATGTAATCTGCGGGTAGAGTTCCTTCAACAGTTTTGATTGAACCCCTTAAGGTTTCAATGGCTTTAGATTTTCTTTCGACCTTGGAAAGGATTATGTCCCTTTCCACCCTATTTCCCTTATTATTTTCTTGAAACTCCTTGAGTTCTGCTTCATGAGTGGTGACCAAGATGTCTGCCACTTTTTCTCTATCCGCACAATCGTTGTACGTGGCCTCAACAGTCTAGGAAGCAACTTTTATATCAGCAAGAACCTTGTTATACTTAGCTATGAATGCCACGACTTTCAATTTATCTTCTTTCTTCATCTGCATGGCTAATTCTTCTAAAGATTCCAAGGCTAACGACTGCCTCTCCATGGTGAGGACTCTCATTAAATCCTCTAGGCATCCGAAGGAAGATCCATACTTCTACGTGGGAGGTGCTAGGTCTGGATGCTTCAACACTATAGCATTGTTAATGGACTCCACATTTTTGTATAGTACACATACTTTAGCTTTCTCATCTTTTAACTCACACTGCAACTAGGTGCTAATTAGTTTCTCTAGACTTAGCTCCTTCATCCTTGCAGCTAGCTCTTCCTCTTTATTCTTTAGGTCCTCCTCTAGATATTTGATTCTATCATTCTACCTGAAGAGTCTAGCTTCAACTCAATGGAGACCTTATTAAACACATTGCACAATTATTCATCCGAGATCTGATAAGCATTCACCACTGGTTTTCTTCTCTTAGTCCTGTAATGTTATTACTCGCGAGTGGTTTACTTCAAATTACGCTCATCAAGATGGGACTCAATTTCCCATGAGAGCATCTTCCTTGTCTATGGGTATGTAGCCTCGTTATCAAAATATGACATTGCCATGAGCTCCTCTATTGGAATTGTGCTTTGGAACCATGCACGAAACACTTTTTGGGGTCATCAATATAACCCATCTCTAACCTCTCCTCCCATGTGCATCTTCCTCCCATGTGCGTGTTTTGGGGTGTGGAGCCTATTTTTGGTCTTCTTGAATTAGTGTTGAAGTATTGGAGATCAAACGGTTAAGTTTGGATACTTGGGATCTTTACTGCAGTCATCTACTTTGATGTTGCTACGACGTTGTTGTTAATATGTTGTTAACTAGTCACAATGCCAATGTCGAGACTATTTTTCTAGCTATGGGAAGTTGAAAGATCGTGACTTTCAATCTTCTAGGGTTGGCTTTAGGGCTTCTTAGAAGGATTGTAATCCTATAAATAGAGGTGTTATGGTATCTAAAATATCTTGAGTGTTCAAGAGGTCTTGAGTATTAGAGATCAAGAGGTGATCAAGAGTGATCAAGGTTATGCAATTGGGTGTCAATTGTTGTTTAGATGTGGTTTAGCATCTTTGGAATTTTGTTGTGAGTTCATAACTGAGAGAAGACTGTGAGAGTTGTTTTACTCTTGTTGATAATAAAATATGAGCAAGTTCTTGGTGGACATATCCCACATTGGGTGAACCACATTAAATCTTGTCTTATCTTCTTTTGTGCATTATTCATTTATGTTGTTATATTTCTGCAAGTATAATTCTGCTATATAGTTTCCTACTATTGTGGTTTGAGGAATTGTTTCCACATATTTGTTCTCTAATTCCTAATAATTGGTATCAGAGCTTTGATGGTTTTTTATTTTTCTGAAGTTGTAAATCATAGGGAAAGTTTAGCTTGAGTGGGAGCTATGGAAAATGAGGGCAAATGATGCTTGAGAAGTTCAATGGGCGAAATTTGGTTTGTGGAAGATGCAAATGGAGGATTACTTATATCAAAAGGACCTCCATGTTCCTTTGGCTAGAAAATTAAAGAAACCTACAACCATGTCGGATGAGGATTGGGAGTTGCTGGATAGAAAGGTGCTTGGGGTAATTCATTTATGCCTTGCATCTTCGGTTGCTTTCAACATATCACAGGAGAAGACCACAAAGGTCTCATGAGTGCGTTGGGAAGTTATATGAAAAACCTCTACCTATAATAAAATATTTTTGATGAAAAATTTATTTAATATGAAGATGTCTAAGAATGGTTTTGTTGTTGATCATTTGAATGAATTTAATATGGTTGTGAGTATGTTAAACTCGGTAAAAATTGACTTTGATGATGAGGTCAGGGATTTGTTTATTTTGTGCTCCTTGCTAGATAACTAGGACAACTTGGTTATGGTTGTAAGTAATTCAGTCTCTAATAACTCAAAGTTGAAGTTTGAGGATGTAATAGGTTTGATCCTAAGCGAGGAACTTTGAAGGAAGAGCATGGGATATTATTCTACTTCTAGAAATGCTTTGACTATGGAGAACAGAGGGAGACAAAGAATAGAGGGAAAGGTAACCGTGGGAAGTCGAATGATCATGGAAGGTCAAAGTCTAAGAGTAAGTTAGAATGTTGGCACTATGGGAAGGTTGGTCATGCTAAGAAATATTGTTGGGATCTTTGGGATAAGAAGAACAAGAAGGAGGAAACTAAAGAGGTAAATGTGGTAGTAAGTGATGTTTGTCAAGATGCCTTAATTCTTTCTTTAGATAATACTATTGAATCTTGGGTGTTAGATTCAAGGGATTATTTCCATGCCACCCCACGAGAGACATTACTTTACTATTTTTTTTCAAGGTGATTTTGGACATGTATATCTTGGTGATGATGAACCATGCGGCATAGTAGGGAAAGGTTGTGTTCGGTGAAAATGTAGAATGGAAACACATGACTACTTAAGGATGTCGGGAATGTGCCTAAATTGAGGTGGAACTTGATATCGGTGGTAAATCAGGAAGTGATGGATGTATGGTTAGTTTTACAGTGGATTTTTAGAAGGTTACTAAGGGAGCTCTTGTGGTTGTAATAGGTAAGAAAAATGGTACTTTGTATTTAACCAGTGGTGCTGATTATTGCAATTTAGTTGCTTTGCAGATGGAGATGCAACTTTGTGGCACTAGAGACTCGATCATATGAGTCATAAGGGCATATAGATTATAAAGGACAGGCTACCTAGATTAAAGGAGTTAGATTTGGACTTCTGTGAGGACTGTGTTTATGGGAAACAGAAGCGGGTGAGATTCCTCAAGGTTGGACCTACCAGGAAGGAGGGTAAGTTAGAGTTAGTGCATATAGATGTATGGGGGCCAGCTAAGGTAAACTCTATTGGTGGTTCATGTTATTATTTCATTGATGATGTAACTAGAAAATTTTTGGTATATTACATTAGAAAGGCATCGATGTGTTTGAAACTTTCAAAATATGGAAATCCTTGGTTGAGAATGAAATAGGTCTCAAGCTAAAATGTCTCAAGTTAGATAATGGAGGGGAATATTGCAGTAATGAATTTATTGATTATTGTTTGGTAAATGGGATCCATAGGCAAAGAATGGTTCCAAATACTCCATAGGAAAATGGAGTGTTAGAGAGAATGAATAGGACAATCATGGAGCGTGCTAGGTGCATGAGGTTACATGTGGGGCTGTCACTCATGTTTTGGGTGGAAGCGGTAAGCATAGCTATTTATCTTATTAATAGAGGACCCTCTATGGCCTTGGATGGAGGTATACACCGAGGAGACTTGGTCTCAGTAAGAAAATTGATTACTCATTTCTTAGAGTATTTGGATGTGAGGTATTTTTTCACATTGATAAAGATGATAAGACCAAGTTAGAGGCTAAGTCTAAGAAATACACCTTTGTTGGATATGGTGAAGATGATTTTGGTTTCCGTGTTTGGATTCTTAAAGACAAGAAAATATTTTGGTCTAGAGATATTGTCTTTAATGAAAAAATCATGTATAAAGATCAGTTGCAGGAACAGAAAGAGGAATCAAAGAAATAATACACAATGTTAGAGGATATTGTGGATAATAAGGTGTCCAAGGGTCAGGTTCGGAGTTTAGCATTTTTGACACAACCGGTTCGGTACTTACTCATTAGGAACCCCAAACTCTTGAGGTGAGAAGGTCTTCTAGGGTAAGAAGGGAACCTAGAACAATTTACTCCATCTTTGAATTATTTATTGCTCACTGATAGTGGAGAGCCAAAGTGCTTTGAGGAAGCAGTGCAGGTGGATGCTAGGAAGAAGTGGGAGTAGGCCATGGATGAAGAGCATAGATCTCTTATGGAAAACCAAACTTGGGATTTGATGGAGCTACCCGAGGGCAAGAGAACATTGTAGAACAAGTGGGTGTATAAAATCAAAGAGGAAAATGGAGGAAAGAAATGATACAAGGCCCGGTTAGTGGTCAAAGGATTTATACAGAAGAAAGGTATAGACTTTGATGAAATTTTTTCTCCAGTTGTTAAAATGAATTCTATTAGGATTATTCTTGGTTTATTTGTAGTAGAAGACCTACACTTAGAGCAGTTGGATGTGAAGATTGCATTCCTTCATGGTGAGTTAGAGGAGGAATTGTACATGCAGTAGCCACAGGGTTATGATGTCAAAGGGAAGGAGAGGTTAGTGTGCAAATTGAAGAAGAGCTTGTATGGCCTGAAAGAAGCTCCATGATAGTGGTGCATGAAGTTTTATAGTTTTATGCAGGAGTAGGGTTACTCTAGGTGTCACTCAGACCATTATGTGTACATCAAGAAGTTTCTTGATGCTATTTATATTATTTTGTGCATGTATGTAGGTGATATGCTTGTTGTAGGGAAGAACATGCATGAAATAAAGGTACTCAAGAATAAAGTAGGTGACTCCTTTGCTATGAAGGATTTAGGGAAGCAAAAAAATCCTTGGTATGAGAATAAATCGGAATAGGAAGGAGAGGAATTTGGTATTGTCTCAAGAAGAGTGCATAAAGAAGGTCTTGGATAGGTTTATTATGCAAGATGCTAAACTAGTTAGTACTCCTTTGCCGAGTCACTTTAAACTATCAAAGGAGCGAGTCCCAAGGCTAAGGAGGATAGAATCCAGGATGTCCAGTGGTACCGTACTCATCACCAGTTGGTAGCTTGATGTATGCTATGGTATGCACTAGGCTTGACATTTCCCATGTAGTGGGAGTAGTGAGCAGGTTTATGAGTGATCCAGGTAGAGAGCATTGACAGGACAATAAAGTGGATCCTTCGGTATTTGAGAGGGACCATGGGAGTAGCATTTTGTTTTGGTGGATCAGACACTACATTACATGGATATGTAGATTTGGACATGGTAGGAGATTTGGATAGTAGGAGGAGCATAACAGGTTATGTATTTATAGTTGGTGATACAACGTGAGTTGGATTTCATGGTTACAAAAGGTTGTGGCTTTGTCAACCACAGAGGCTGAGTATGTTGCTGCCACAGAGGCAAGCAAGGAGATGATCTAGTTACGTAGTTGCTTGATGAGTTGGGGCATAAGTAGGAAGTTGGGAGACTACATAGTGATAGTCAGAGCACTATTCATTTGGTGAAGAACTCCGCTTTCCACTCTAGGACAAAGCACATTTAGTTGAGATATCATTTCATCAGGACAACTTTGGAAGAAGATAAGTTGAAGTTGGAAAAGATTCATAGCAGTTAGAATACTATAGATATGATGACCAATGCGGTCACAAGGGAGAAGTTGAAGTTGTGTTCAAATTTGATTAGCCTTCATGGTTGATAATGAAGGGTTAAGAACTTTTCTCAGTGGAAACAGTCTCCAAGTGGGAGATTGTTGGGGTGTGGAGCCTGTTTTTGGTCTTCTTGAATCAGTGTTGAAGTGTTGGAGCTTGAACGGTTAATTTTGGAGACTTGAAAAGCTTTCTACAATCATCTGCTATGACGTTGTTGCAATGTTGTTGTTAACATGCTTGTTAACTAGTTTGTCAACGTCGGGACTATTTTTCCAGTATGGGAAGTTGAAAGATCGTGACTTTTAATTTTCTAGGGTCAGCTTTAGGGCTTCTTAGAAGGATTTTAATCCTATAAATAGAGGTGTTAGGGTATATTAAAGATATCTTGAGTGTTCAAGAGGTCTAGAGTCTTAGAGATCAAGAGGTGATCACGGTTATGCAATTGGGTGTCAATTGTTGTTTAGATGTGGTTTATCATCTTTGGAATTCTGTTGTGAGTTCATAGCTGAGAGAAGACTATGAGAGTTGTTTTACTCTTGTTGATAATAAAATCTAAGCAAGTTCTTGGTGGACGTAGCCCACATTGGGTGAACCATGTTAAATCTTGTCTTGTCTTCTTTTGTGCATTATTCATTTATGCTGTTATATTTCTGCAAGTACAATTCTACCATATTGTTTCCTACTACTATGGTTTGAGGAATTGTTTCCACATATTTGTTCTCTAATTCCTAACAGCGTGCCCTTAGGAATACTTATAGTTAAAATGGGGCCTCCAGTGTTGTCGTGGTCCCTTTTACGCTCTTCTCCTTATCCTTATTTAACACCAGCTCAATGCTTTGCATTCCAACTTCTCCTCCACCAATGTCTCAATGTTCTTTGTTTCTTCTCTCTCTACCACCTTGGTTATTTGTTCTAGCGTAAGGCTTGGGGCCTTCTATTTCTATGTGCTAACCTCCTCACTTCCCATGTTGTGGGTGCCTTCCCCTTCCTGGCAATCCTTACACCGCACAAAAAGGAGCCCTATCCTCTTCTCCACCTTCTTCCTCCGAATCATGCATGTTGAAAACAGGTGGCTCTTGATCTTTTCAAGTTCTTCTTATCTAATAACATATTCTTCACTATCATCTTCTTCACCTATGTATTTTACCAAACTCCTAATTTCTTCCGAGGTGGTCTCCTCTTCTATCCTCTGCTTCTTCCTAACTAGGGATTTCGGTGTAGGTGACTCTATTTCTTCTTCTCTTGAGGACTCCTTGTCTGACGGATTTTCTGGCTCTAGAGTCTTTTCTTTGACCATGGGCCTCTTCATGCATGAATACATACTTGTTTTGGTGCTTGTCCCAGGGGAACCTATTACTTGTGTATCCACCACACTTGGTATTTTCTTCTCTGGTTCTTTTCCTCCCATTTGGGCACGGGTCTCTTCCTACTAGTTGGGTCCTCAAGTATAGGCACCTCATTCTCCAAATATGTGCCCTTTTCAGATTTAGATCTTATATAGAGGTATACGTGCACCATGGATCCTCCTGCAATGGGCAACATCATGGGCCTTGTCATTTAAAATTCATGCAATATGCACCTCTCCACGTACATGTGCTTTCTAAGATAGACCACCCCTTTGTGCAATTCTATGTCCTAGTCCAAATTACCAAGGTCCAGTTTCAACTTCTTGGATTCTTTAAACCTGTTTACTCCCGCTTGGAAGTATTGAGTTGTGAAGGCAAAGAAGAGCTTGCACCATGGGCTCCATGTCTCGTCCATTAGTCTGAATCTACCCAGGAAAAAATATTAGTACACGAAAAATTTAGCTTCTCCTTTGGTGGCCACTTTGCGATTGTTCGTGAATCCTCCATTCTACCTCAAATGCATTCCTCAAGCACGTATACCATTTCTCTAGGTGCGCCTTATGTATGGTCATCATAGTTTTATAGGTGTATTTTTCAAACCTCTTTGTGGGTGAAGGCTCCCCAATAGGGTAATACCACATGAATTTGTTTGATGCATCGTGGTACTCCATCTCTAAAAACACAATGGTTAGCAGACATTACCGAAAAGGATCCTCTCACATTCTTTCGCATAGGCTGACAATCTCATCCAAGATGAATGCAGACAAGTTCTAGATGGTGCCCTTTGAAATTTTCCTACAAATATGTAACTATGGCTTATTGACCTAGGTCCATTTCTCCTGGCCATTTAACTTTTCATCAGGTGCATGGCCATCTTCATTACCGGTCCTTGATGTCTATGATATCATAGTACCTTGACCCCTTTTTATATGCATAGCTGGTGGCCATCTCCTTAATTGCCTCTTTGTCGCTTAAGTCATCCTCCAAACTATCTTCTTCATATATGAGGCATGTGAAATGTGAAATGAGTTGAGGGGTAATGTGCATCTTGCACCTTACGAAGTAGAAGTAGTGTTCATGCACACGAGACATCAGCCATTGATATAGGTGCTCGGGATTCCCGATGTAGGGAAACTCAAAGAGTTGCAATAAGCCTTTCTTCTCCAACTTGACCTTCGCATCATCGTTATAGATGGGAAAAACCTCTAGTGTCCTCTTATTTTTTAGGAACACTAACTCCAGCGCCATCTCTTGCTCGATTTTTCTCGTATAATTATTGTAGTCATTTAAGACATGTTTATTAGATGAGACTCCCACTCCTTCCCTAGCAACACTCCATCTGGGTACTACATTTTTGCATACCACTCTTCATTTGTATGTGCGTCAGTTTCTTGTTGTTTTCCCTTGCCCTTGCCCTTTCCCTTCTTAGGTGTGCTAACTAGTTTCTTGGGTGCCATTGTTTAGGTCCTCTTACTACTTCAATCACTTCTTGTAACTCTATTCTTCCACTCTTTCCCACCTTATATCTTGAATTTGTGAAGAAAAATCCTTAAACTCGTTCCTAGGTCTTCAAACCTAACTGGGATAATCCCTCCACAAGATGACACCTTCTCACCACTTCTCTTATGCCCGTGAAATCCCTTCCTTCTGGTTCGCAGATCTAAACTAGTTACTAATGCTCAATCTCTTCAAATTTTTCTTCACATGGATCAATTTTTGGAAGCCCTAGTTTGCAAAGATGCAAAAACACTTCTTTCTCCTTATACGCAAAGTGAATAATGAAATGCCTCAACCATTTATTTATATTTTTCCCTTTTTAAGCATTAAATGCTACTTCACCTACCACCATAATTTTCATGTTTAATGCAGATTTTTCAAACAAAGTTTGACTTTAGTGCTTTAACTCACGTGCTCAATCCTATGTAGGAAATCTTCCAACCTTCTAGAGCACACCCAATCAATCTAGATAGGAGACTCTTGCACGCATGTCACCAACACCAAAGGCACTTTTTCTGTCCTAATTTTTCACTCTTGCCTACCTCATGTTGCTTATGTGCTTTTTCATCCTTTTTATGTGGGATCTGAAAGTAGCCTTATCTTGACACCAACCATCCTTTTCCATCTTTTCTTTCCATGCATCTCTTTAATAGGGCCATTTAAATAGGATTTTCAACACAAAATTCCTTTTACCCATGCTCTCCTTCACATCACTCCACCCCATACTAAAACAATGTGTGATCCTCTGTGCACTCACAAATCCTTAAAGTAATAAGGTTATTGGCACCCAACACACAAAATAAAACAACAACATGAAAGGGGAACACAAGAAAAGAAATACATAAAGGAAATTTGAAATTAACTGGAAAAACTACCTTATTTATGAACACCAAGAAGACTTATTTATAGTAGGGATTCAACCTACTCCCATTCAAGTGTCTAGGAATTTTGTTCCATCCAGCGCTTGTAACTAGCATGCACTCGAATCAAGGATGTACGATATTTTATAGGGACCTAACCAATGGACCTTCAACTTCCCAGGGTGGTAAAAAAAATTAGAATCATATAGTAAGACCATTTTCCCAACCTCAAACTTCTTGTTTTTGATGTGGTGATCATGCCATGCTTTTTGCTTTACTTTTTTTCTATTGTTTGGCTCCACCTGGCAAGTGATCATCTTTCATCTAGTTTCATCAATTCTCTCTTCTAGTGCTTGTTCATCAACCAACCCTCCTACACATGCTATTCGTAGAGAAGGTAACATGAATTCAATTGGTAGAACAGATTCTACGCCAAACACCAATTGAAATGGTGTGGCTTTGTTCACCTTTTATAAGTTGTCTTGTAAGCCCATAATATGGCTGATACCTTTTCATCCCAATCTTTTCTTCCGACATCACAAATTTTAGTCAAGGTGTGACTCAGTATTTTGCTAAATGATTCCACAGTTCCATTTTTTTATGGGTGATAAGGGGTAGTCTTGTGATGAGCTACCATGAAATTTGCTAAAAGGATCCTCACGGTCTCATTCAAGAAATGTGTACCCCTATCGTTGGTTAAAATTAAAGGACATCCATACCTAGTGATAATGTTCTCCCACAAAAATCTTGTAGTTGTGGCTGTTTTGTAGTGTTTAGTTGGGGCTGCCTCTTCCCACCTTGTTAGATAGTCCATGCAAGTGATTACATAGTGTGATCCAGTCCTACGTTATTGCTGGTGTTATAAGGCCTACAAAGTCTATTTCCCATTTCTCAAAATGTTCAACACTAGGGATAGGGCACAAAATCATTTCATCCCTCTTTCCTGGTTTTCCAATGTGTTGACAATGGTCACATGCTTTACAATAGTCCTTTCAATCCTTATATAGAGTTTCCCACCAAAATCCTGCCATTAAAATTTTACACGCGGTGGCGTCACTTGTATAATGTCCACGTACACTTCCTCTGTGTGCCTCCTCTATGATGGCGAGGCGCTCATGCTCTAGTACACACCTACACAAAAATTCATCACGCCCTAACTTGTATAAGTCCCCACTGATCAACATGTAGGGAGTGACACATATGGCTAGTTGCTTTCTTTCTAATGCCTTCATCCCTTCCAGTGCCACACCTTCCTTTAAGAATACTGAAATCTCCTCCAAATATGAGGGCACATGCATAACCTAAATAGTTACACATCTAGCATAGTCTCTTCAATACTTTGTGTGTCCTCCCTTGAATCAATTCTTGACAGATGATCAGGTCCACAATTACTCTTTCCAGGCTTCACAACTACCGTAAACTCAAACTCTTGAAATAATAGCACCCACTGACATATGCACCCTTGTAGAATAGGCTTGTTCACCATGTACTTTAACGCCATGTGGTCGGTGTAAAATACAAAGGGTGTTGCTAGAAGATATTGTTTGAACTTGAAAAGTGCGTAGATCATTAACAATGCTTCGCACTCAGTCATAGTGTAATTCTGCTTTGTTGGTGTCAACTTCCTACTTGTAAAACATAGAGGATGATCAACAATTCCTTCACCCAATTGTGCAAGCACTTTGCTCCAATGGTGGTTCTTGAGGCATCTACATGAACATGGAAGGGCTTGTCCCAAGAGGGAAAACATAATATAGGGCGGTGTGAGCCTATCCTTTAATGTGTCAAATGCCTTCGATTATGCCTCTCCCCAATGGAAGGAAATTTTATGTCCGAGTAATTATTCTTGACACGTGTTGATCTTGGCATACCCCTTGATGAATTTCCTATAATAACCCGTATGCCCAAGAAATCCACGCACTACACTCTAGCTAGTAGGCTCCCCCAATCCCACAATAACTGTAACCTTGGTAGGATCTACTAGTAAGCCCTCCTTATATATGATATGCTCCAAAAAATTCCCAAAGGGTGTAGCAAAGACACACTTTTTAATGTTGAGGGATATCCTTAACTTCCGACACCTCTCAAACATCAGCCTCAAATTATCACAATGGTCTTTCACTAGCCCATACACTTTGTCCAATCATCTAGATAGACATGAAGAAATTTATGGATGAAATCCTGGAACGCCTGTGCCATTATGCGTGAGAAAATATTAGACACATTCTTTAATCCAAAGGGCATTACCATGTATGCAAAACTTCCCCATTCAGTGGAGAAAGTTATCTTCTCTTGGTCTTCCTTTGCAATTTGGACTTGGTGGTACCCCAAAAATTCATCCGTAAAGGAATAGATTTTGCACCCAGCGACTCCCTCTAAAATTTCTTGAAGAAAGGGGATTGGAAAGGATCGATTACACACATTGTGTTCAGCTCCCTATAATCCATGCAAATCCTGATCCACCCATCCTTCTTGATGCTTATTACCATCAAACTTATCTCGTTTCGATTCTTCCATATCTTTAATGATCCCGAAGCTATCATTTTGTCGATTCCTTCCTTTACCTTTACATGTAAATTGGGATTCATCTGGTAGGGTCTCTTCCTGACCGCCACGCACCTTCCTTCAGATTTATCCTCATCTCCCCCAAGGAATGGTGGATTCCTTTGAGCTCATGGTCCCCGCGTGGGAATAAATCTTCAAATTCACACAAAAGATCAATGATCTTAGAGACCTCCTCTAACTAGTAATCTCCAATAATAGCTTCCTTAGGTTCTTCTCTTGAGCCGATGTTAACCTTCTTTGTCTTTAAGGGCTCATGGTAGGCACGCACATGAGCATCAACACTATCCACTACCTCACATGTCCCTATAGAATGGTTAACATCCAAGCTCTCTACTTCCTCCCCATCAATAACATATACTAATTTCCCTTTCTCCTTTTCCAAGCATGCATGCTCAAGTTGGATCTCTTCTGCTTCTTTTGCCTCTTCTTCAAAGCGTGCCTCTAAACCTGGTCCACCTAGTAGTTCTAACAACCTATCCTCTACCATGGCACTATACCCCATGGTAAGGTGCTTAACAATTTATAATTTCTTATCAACTGATGGATTGGTACTTTGATACTCAAACATTTGAATGAGGTTACTTGCTATCTCTTGCCAATTTCCTGATTTGTTGGCATGTCTCAGAATGTATGTGCCATGTGTGTGTAACCCTGCAGTGTAGAATACAGATTGTGTACCTAAAGGGATGGTGGAAAATATTTTGCACTTTCTCTCTAGACCTTCTCACAAGCTTGGATGTGGAAAGAGGTGAGTTCCTTACCATGGTAGTCCTTGATGATGGTGGGCACGTTGCTTCTAGAAAACTTGACAGAGAGAGAAATTCTCACTTCATGCCATTCAAAAAGGCTCTCATGATGTGTATCCCACAACCATGCCAGTTGTGCCAAGTAGGACATAACATAACATCCCGCTCTGCCCTCTCATCCTTTCACTAAGATTCCATTTCTTGTAAAAATATCTCAGGGAAGGCCCCTCTTGAATACTTAGGTATCTCTTTTGCTCCTAGGTGTTAGACTATACACACATTTTTACTTTTGTTACCAATCCTCTCAACTACCATCTAATCAATTCATATGTCCCATGTGCCAAATTATCAAATGGTAGATAGTCTTGTCCATTCTTGGTTCCGAGTATCCTCAAACTAGATAACTCCTTCAGTAGGATGGATTATCTTTGGATCCCTGATTGAGTGCACATATATCCTATCTAGGACCTCTTCCCCCAAAGGTTCAGTATAGGGTGTTGAATTCCCATCATCCAGGGGTATAATGACCTATTCCTCCTTATTTTAAAAGCTGATGTACCCCTTGTTGAATTGAAGTTCCACATTGTTCTTGTAACACCATGGGCACCCAAGTAGTCTTTGGAAATTTTCTTCCTTGATGATTTTCAAGACTTCAAAGTGCCTAGTAAACTTAGCTCCCTGGATAGTGATAGCTGCATCCTTTAAGAAACCAATGGGCATTGCCTTTGTCTTGTTTTCCATATACAATACATTTGAAGAGGGATGTAACATAGGTCTCCCCATCTAATGTCATGCATCCAAAGTGAGAATATTGACCTCTGCACTTTGTGTCAATGAGGATATTACTAAGGAGACATCCATCCATGAATACATCCAATGTGATTTCCTTGTCATAGTCAAGGTTATGAGGAGGAAGGTTCACATGCAAGACCTTCCTCTCACGCTCTTCTCCAATGCTTGGTACCTTCTCCCTTAACCATGCCCCTAGTAAGGGAATAAAATTCTCTTGCCTTAACATTTTACATACTCCCCTCACCTTATCCAGGTCATCTCTTGGTGCCTTGACCTTCCTCCTTTTCTCCTCCCTCCTCGAATACTCCTTTAGAAATTTGATTTATCCTTGTAAAATCTGAATGACATCCATGGTATCTTTATACACATCCTTTTTGTTATGTTTGTGGAGCTTTTTTCATGTTAGAGTGTGGTACACCTTCTATGTGTTACACTCGATATTTTTTGACTTGCATCGCTCACGGGAGCGGGTCAATGGGGTTTGGGGCAAAGCCCCTAAAGTAAATTTTCATGGGTGGTTTATTAACCCATGGGTAATGGTAACCATTATGGGCTGTTTTTGAGCCCATGGTTTTTCGTACCCATTATTTTGATACCGATAGTTTTTGCCCATTGTTTTCATACCCACGCTTTCTTTTCCATGGTTTTGATACCCATGGTTTTGTATCAAACTTCTTAAGAAATTATCTATTTATATGGTCTTATGCATATGATAGATAGACAAGAAAATGTATTGCGGATGTGCTTTGAATTCAGGTGTGAATTTCAGTAGAGTTTTTGAGCATGGCTCCAAATAGATCTAGGTATTTTATTGAGAGAGTGGAGGCTTGTAATAAAATCTAAGCAAGTGATTCTTGGTGGGTGTAGCCCAAATTGGGTGAACCATGTTAAATACATATCTATCTATCTTGTGTTATTTATTCTACACTTTTATTTGAGATCTTTTATATTTTTTGCATATTAGTTTCTCTTGTTACTGTTGCAATTGTGTAAGGGATTATTCCTCATATTTTATCTCTTATTCCCTAACACTTTTGATGCGCAGGGTCTAGGTACTTCCCATGAACTACTTCCTCTCTTGAAACAAAGGTCCTCTACCTTGGTATTTCCTTTGCGTGTGCAACCTCTTCTCTTGTTGTTACTAAAATAGGTTCCAAGCCTGCATCACATGTCACCCGTGACATCCATTGTGTGTACATCTTCTTAATGCTTACCATTGCAACACCCTTGTCTTTCTAATGCTACTAATTCATGTGCTCAAATAACTCAGGGCACTCCTCATACTTTTTCTTCTTTCCACACCATGAGAACTGCAATAGGTCTGGACACTCTCATTTATAATGCTTTGTAGATCCACAATTAAAATAGGTTCCACATGGGAACTCACTTCTTCCTCCTCCATGGTTACCATGACCACGAAATCCTCCATAAAATCTACTTCCACGCATGCCTCCATCTATGCACTCTTCATAATAGTGATCATCACCTTTAGAACTACTGGCAATGCTGGTTTGGCACACCCCATGATCAATGGCCTCATGGATCTTGATCGATGAGCCTACAATCCTTAATATCATGGGTTGTAGAGGTGAAAATCTTATATTAGCAAGACACGTTATTTTGAAATGCATGTTGTAACAAGGGGCATCTACTTGTATCATGGTCCCCATGAAAAATTTCATAGTCTACTGTCATGGTATGTACTATCCTCTGGGGGCAACTATCCTTGGCATGCCCCTCCACCTCACAATCTGTACACCATAAACCACTATGAGTCTCATGGGCTGAGTTCATAGACAAATTCTCCAGCCTATTTAGCCACATTAGCAATTTGAGCCTCCGTAAATGGGCTAACACCAAGATCAACACTTCCGACCACCTCGGTGCATAGAGAGGCTTCTAATGCCTCATGCGGGTCTCAAAATTTTTATGAGATAAGGCCCTTCTAAAGGGTGTGATCAACCCTCCAACAAACCACCGAGCATGTTGAAAAGGGTGAATATCATATGATAACCGTCTGCGCGGAAAAGTGACAAGCGAGTGTGGGAATCTACGGTAACTCTTCCATGTACTTGACCTCTTGATGTCATGCCAAAACAGCCGTGGGGATGGATTATTCATGGGATGTAGATAGACTAGTTAGGAAATCTAATGTCTTTGACACACACTAGTGGAATTTGTGAATCTAAGGAATAGAAGGCCCTTCTAACCTAGAATGGTGTAATAAATCGATCGCCAAGGATGATTTCTCGAAGGCTCCAATCAATATCGAGTTCTTGCATGATTCGATCTATGGGTTGTGGAATACGTGGAAAATGACCTAGGATAGTTTCGTGTATGTCTCCAGATAAGGTCATATGGTGGATGGTGAATACAATCGACTCTACGGACGATTCTCTGGCCTAGTCCAGAATTCTCTAGCTTTGTTAGCCACTATATCTAGTAAGGATAATTGTTCGATGATGATGGGTGGAAGTGGAGTGGACTGGAATATTAGTGTGCGTAGGCCAGTGTCTATATCTGATTGACTTATGGATTCGTTAGGCTGTGGGATTTGTGGATCACAACCGTAGACTCTTGGTTGTTGCGGTCCTGCTATGGTCATGTACGAAATCAAGTCCTAATCCCTAGTATCCAATAATCATATGCTTTCTCAGCTTCTATATTTAGGATCAATAACTGTGCGATCTTCTCAGAGTACCTCACAGGCGTTCGTGCAACCTGGATCCTTAAACTAGTATCTATGTCTGTGAGAGTGTCTCCTGCATCTGGCTGTGGGACCAAAGGATCACAACCAAAGGTTTGTTCTCTTTCGAACCCTTCTACAGTCATGTGAATGTTTGCCTAGGGTAATCTGTAGTTCGGTTGATTTGACCAAAACGTGTGTGCTTGGTCATCTTCTATATTTAATCCTCTCAACTGAGAGCTGATCAGTTGTAAATCTGTTGTTGTTTGGAAGACTTGTATTCTAAGGTTCTGGTCTATGTCAACTATTGTTGTGACGAGGTTGGGTTGAGGCATGATTGGCTCAAATACGTATTCCCTGGGCTCCCTAGGTCCCGTGATTGTCATACAAAACAAAATGTAAATCTAACTGTAACAAAGCAAATTTTAACTACGTGGAATAAATCTAAAACATATATAACTTCTATTTTTCTGAGAAATTTTTAAGAATTTAAGAAAAGCAGCTATTTAAACGTATCTAGAATTTGACAACTAAGATAAAACTAAAAACAAACAAAATAACCGAGTGTAGTTATTTGTCTGTGCAATTTGTAGATCTATTCTAAATAATGAAATAACTTGCTTTAATCTATTTGCCAGACTTTCGATCCTACCTCAGAAGTGAGGAATGAATCATAGTTTCTCAGAAACTATCAATCCCCACAGCTTCCCTGTCAATATCGAAAGTAAACTTAACTGAAAAGAAGTGATTATCTACTCTATTTGATATGTTTCTAACTTTAGAACTTTGAAAGCTAGAACCTAGATTCCGCAGAACGCTGGCGAATCCGATGGTGTGTGTGTGATCTTGCCCCTCGGTGTGATCTTCTCATTCCTTTGTGTTCACGTGGATCTAGAAAAGCGTGTAATGCTAGTATCAACAAGTATATATTGGGACAAAGGCAGCTCGTAATGCAGACTGAATATAATGCAAGTAGGAGAGGGATAGCGCAAGAGTACGAGCTTGGCTTCGCAATTCCTAACGGGATTTATTGCAAGTCATGTAACACAAAGCATCTAGAACTCAAACTATCCTATTTGAGGAGCAAAACCTGTAACTTTAATGGCTTCCTAAGCTATTCTATTCCAACGGATTGGGTGAAACAATAACATCGCTTGCACAAGTTGGATATGTGGCTTACCAACAATCAACAATGCTAACTAAGCATGTAAAGAATTAAAAATATGGCTTCTAAAAAGAATAAAAGACTGAACTACTGAAAGTGAGAGCATGAAAAGTGAATGAGGGGCCAGACCATTTGTTTGTGCACAAACCATTTATTTATAGCTTTTCATTCACCCAAAATCAAAACCAAACTGAACTCTAAAACTATAAAAATGGCCAAATAGTATTCCAGGGGACCAAAAACATAAATGCAAGCCTAAGTCGACAAGGAAAGCTGGTGAAATATTGATTTTTATGTGAGTCACATTAAAACACTTTTTGGAAAATGTGTAAAGGACCAACGCTCTGTTACAGGACCGCCGCCTATGCAGGTGGTGCTTTCATCACTAAAGAGAAAAAGGCCAAGAAAAGAGGGAAAAAGGAAAAAAAAGGATGCGGGGGCTAAGCGGGGCATGCAGGATGTTAACGCACACTCGGAGAGCTTTTCCGGATCCCGAACACCTTGTGAGGAGACCTGTATCATCATTGGGGCACTTGTTACACTTTGTTCCGCAGTACAGTACCTTACAATTTTGGGTACGTACATATTGCCCCTTGGAGAAGCATTTTAGCCATGAAGAGGCGTAAAACGGTGGGTCCGAGTATGGCAGTCCCGAAATGGGAAGTTAGAAGTTATACCTGACACGTCCGTGTGTTGAAATGACGCCATCCAAAATTCCCGCTACCTGCAAAATGAAAAGAGAACTCAAGTGCAGATAGATACAATAGTTCAAAAAATAAACGCTAAGAATAATAGGGAATGAGAACGTACCATTTGTGTGGGGATAGGAACTTACCTCCATCAGCACTCCAAATCTGTGAAAAAGTCATTTTAAAACAAAATAGAGTGCTATATATATGAAAGTGGGCCCATTTTCCTATTCATTTACGTGAGTTGATTTGATTGATTTTGAGCTCTGGGACCCACGGTGACGGTTTCTTGCGTGAGTAGAGTCAAAACGTTCGCAGCGAGATAGTGATCATGCCTCCACGTGTGGAACATCAACCTCAGCGATCACAGGTTAGTTTTCTTCAGTTTATTGTTTTTACCCCCTTAAATTTGAAATGCTAAATTCTTTGCAATGGGGGGGGTATTTTTGAAAATGCTAGTGTTAACAGGTCCACCTAGGGGGCGCCTACTGGGTAGGTTCTATTTTTAGGTTAAATGGCCATTTTTTTGCATTTTTAGGCCTTTTTAGGTTAAAAACCGCGTGGGTTTTCGGACACTGGCTGCCGCCCTAGCCGGGCGGCAAAGAGATGACCGCCACCCTATTCAGGGTGGTAGTTACATGACCACCACCTTTAAGGCGGTGGTTACAAAACCGCCTCCCTGCTCAGGGCGGCGGTTTTACACAGAATGCAAAAGGAACCTGTTTTTGAGATTGTGTTTGTATATTTAGCATTTCTACGTGTTTTTATGACTTTCTCAGGATTTCCTCGGATGTTAACTTACTTTGTTGTGTGTGTTTTGGGTCTATACTGTGTGAGAGAGGAGTACATCCGATGGAGTAGAGAGAGGGAGTGTGATTGGCTCCCAAGGGTATTAGATGCCCTCTCATAGGATGAGGAGGACACACTTCAGAGGGCTGGAATATTGCGCATATCGCATGTGCCCCATGTTGTACCATCTAGTCACATCCTTTGTGACTTGTTCTCTTACTAGGATGTAGACCAGAACACCTTCCGATCAGCAGTGGGTCACAGGCGAGTGGACCATTACATTGGAGGACGTCTACCGCATTCAGGGGTCCCGATCATCGGGAGGCAACTCACTTTGGAGACATCAAGCTCACGTGCACAGATTGCACAGAGGTGACTTATATGGGAGATGCAGCCATCTCCATGGGGTCAAAGAAGGGGGTGAGAGTTCGATCCATTCCTTCTTTTCCCATCCCCGTATTTCGACAGCCATCATGGGATCCTTGCCTCGAGATCAAACGAGGACAAGGGAGGGGACACATTGTTATACTCTGGGACCCCATTATTACACGTATAGAGGGGCATGGTCAAATATATGCTTGGGAGCAGATATTCTTGGGACCACTTACCACGATCTATACAGGGTGGTCCGCTTACAGGGCGATCATTGAGCCACCCGACTTTAGTCATGAGTTGGGTTTATGAGCATTTCATCCCCTATGGCGGGGGTGTGAGGTGGCAGATCCTCGGAGGTGTTAGGGCGGTGAGATGGACAGACATATCGGTGCTTAGAGCACCTCATCGCCCGCTTGCCTCCCGACTACTTGCCGACATGGAGGCGACACCGTATCGTACCATGGCGGGCATATGGGGTGAGAGACTCTTACTTTGATCTCCCTGCTCCACCATAGGAAACTCACTGATAGAGTGGGACGAGTGGAGGCGCACCCCTTTGGCCGGGTTCCTCGCCAGTTTGGCCTACCATATACGGGTATGCTTCCCCTAGTGTGCCAGCCTACGATCGGTTCGCTAGGCGGAGGGGGCCCCGAGGTGAGAGGTATGACAGCTGGTCACTCTCGGCATTCCCATTACATCCAGGGAGGATTGTTCGTGCTAGAGGGAGAGCCAAAGCAGTGTGCCTCGGGCACCTTTTCTTCGTATTGCTATGGGTCCCGCTCATAGCAGCGATGACCCTATTGATATTGACTCCGAGTCCGAGGAGGTCACGGGGAGTAACAGAGGAGGAAACCGATGACAATGATCCCGAGTGGCATGACACTCAGGATATCATGTAGGCAGAGAGGGTTGAGTAGAGCACAGAGAGGGATACTCTAGTTTCAGAGGAGCCCCTCTCCCAGGGCCATGGTGGAGAGGATGAGTCCGTTGCGGGGTGACATGTTGCTCCTGCCACAGAGCTGCTCTGCCCCTCGGTCGCGGCGCATCTGCAGCAGTGTGCGGCCCCAAACCCATCCCCGAGGCCTGGTGATCCGAGTAAGTTACCCTTTCTTCCTTTTAATGTTTTCTTGTAGGCTCTCCTTAGTTGTAATCTTGTATTCCTAATTTCATGCTTGGTTTCTAACTTGTTTTCTCCTTTGTTTGCAGAGACTGTTGATGAGTGGCGGGATTTGATCCGTAGGGTATGTACTCGATTCCCTGATGATCCCCATGGATAGGACACATGCAGAGCTGTCCGTAGATGCTTTGGGTAGCCTTCAAAGCATCCGGTAGGCATACCAACATCTTTACTCCCCCGGCATGTGGCCGGATGGTATCGACCCTTCACACCGAGCTAGCGGGGGTATAGGACGGCCGAGCTTCTTATGAGGAGCCATTCTCGTGGTGAGACTACGGCTTCTCCTCGGGATCATGATCCCTCCGTACATTCGAGAGCGTCGGCGTAGCCGAGTCCTGCGCGGGTGTGCACCTTTAGAGGGTTCGCATGGGGATTGAGAGGCCACTTGGCTTTCATGTATTTTGTATTATATATTCTTTGTATATCTCGCTCTTTTAACATTTTGACCATGCTTAGTGCATGATGGCATTGTATATAAACGTTGATCATTTATGTATATGCATTCGTTTTGATCAAAATCTTGGCACTCATGGTTTCCTTTCTATTTCAGTTTCTCTATGTATACTTCAATGTATGTTTATATACTTTTATAATGTATGTAATGGAGAACAAATGATGCAAATGTTTGTTTCCTTTTGTGTATTTCATGATGCTGATATATGTAGATATAATGTGATTTTGAATCTTAGCTTCCATAAGCAATTTTTGATATCTCATGTTTGTTTTGCAAAGTGATGAATATAACCAAGTTATGATGAATAGATTAACTTGCCCCACTCCTAACTCCAGGCAACTAGTAAGATGCAAGGGCTCATCACCGAGAGCTAGAAAGGGCACAAGTTATGAGGTGTAGCAGAAATGATAGTGATGAAAGACAGACAAAGCTTTAGTGGAACCAAATTGGAAGCTACAAGCTTACTCTACCCGAGTGACTTCATAGTTTAGAATGTAACTTACTTTGCGGTTTATCTAGACTTAGATCCATAGATGGCCACATAGTAGACAAAATCTGGGTTTTTAGGATTTTAACTCTCTTGGAATTTTGAACATCTGATTCATTTATTTTTCACTCAAAGTTTCGAGTTTGAATTGTTTGTGTACGATCATTTGCATTTATTTGTCAAGAGGCCCCCTACATACACTTTGCCCCACGCCATTAGTAAGAAGCGTGGGTTTATCGATCATGTGGGCAAGGTATAGGCGAGTAAGGGCATTTCCATCCCTTCCCAACCCTATGTCACTAGTAAGAGATGCAAGCTCATCACCGAAGGTTGGTGGGGCAAGGAAATGTGTAAAATTAAAATTTTCTGTTTAATCACTTTTTGACTTGTTTATTTGAGTAAAATGTCAGTATGTGTTTATTTCCAAAGAGATATACATATGGGATAGATGTGACACCATGAAGCTTCTAGAATAGACCATAGGCAAGACACCTGCCCTAAGAAGAAATCAAAGTGAGAATAAACTTGCAGATCTTGGTATGGTTACCGTTAAGACTTTGTCATGTCTGACTTTATTTGATAAAAGATTCTGAGATAATTTGATGATATCATGAAAATGGAGAGGTATGATTAAAGAGTTTATGCCAACAACATCATGAGTTTGCTATGAATTGCTTTGAGAATAGATTCCTTGATCACCATTTATGTAAGAAACAGGTGGACAAAATGATCTTAATCTATATGAAGATGCAATGTAAATATATATAAGTAGTGCTAGCTACTTATCCATAGAACTACTTGAGGTGAAGGGAATTGACCATTTCGCCAAATTCCTCACCTTCTAGCGTACATAAGAGGTATGCACCATTTCCATAGTCCTTCATGACTCGGTATGGGCCCAACCATTTGGGCCAGAATTTCCTTCCTTCGCCGGTCTTCTTGTCGATCTAGCTGTCTAGTCTTAGAACTAGATCCCCTTCGTATATGTTGCGTTCATAGACCTTCTTGTTGTACTTCCGGCACATCCGGTCAGAATAGATTCTATGTCGCTGTTCAGCATCTAACCTAGTTTCATCTAGGCTTTCTAGTTGAGAAAGACGTGCTTCTCTGTAAGTGTCTTCATCTAGAATCCCTTGTAATGAAATGCAGAGACTGGGTATTTCAACCTCGAGTGGGAGAACTACCTCTGCCCCGAACACTAGTGAGAAAGGAGTTGCTCCCATTGGTGTTCTTATTGAGGTTCTGGTGGGCCCACAAGGCCGGATATAACTTCAAATTCCAATCTCATTTGTTTTCTCTTACGCTTTTAAGGAGAATGGCTTTCGTTGTCTTATTTGTCACTTCACTGTTCGTTGGCTTGAGGGTAATACAAGGAAGCCGTATGATGGCTTATCTTAAATTTATTGCATAGTTTGTGAACCTCTTCATTCTTAAAAGAAGTTCCATTATCAGAGATAATGATTTGCGGGATACCGTATCTATAAATGATTTGGTTTAAAATGAACTTGGTGATTACGAACTAGGTACTTTAACGCCCTCAATTTAGTACATTAGAACAAGAATTTTTTATTTTTTTCGATAGGTGCATCCTAGTTCTAAATACATAATTTAGAACTTTCTTAGACCATAACAATCATTCTTATAACAGTATAACCATATGCAGCTGTGATGACTTGGAGTACCTCGATCTATTCATTCCATGACTCAAGTGAACTGAGCATGATAAGCACTAATTCTTAAAACAATTGCAATCCACCAATTGTTCTCATTAAACAACCTGTTTAAATGAAATCATTTCTTCAAATTCCAAACATAAATCAGGCTATTCATCTTCTTATATTTCTAACATGACCTTTAACGCATAACTCGTATTATAGATGTCAATTAATCCTTAATGCCTTTCAGATAATTCATCTTATATGTTAGAGACTAAGAACAATGAATACAACCATTCAAAGACAACAATACTCCTACAAGAATGTTTCTAACAATTACTCAAAGGCAGTTTAAACATTCAACAAGCTCAACTGACTTAATTCTTTTATAATTATAACACATTTCAATGGTATTGACAAGTATACCTATTCATACAGCAACACACATTTTATACCAGTCTCTCCATACAATACCACGGTCTATCCTTGTTTTGCCCTTACCGTAGATATCTCATGAGGGTTCAAGAAGAAAGCACACAAAGTTTCCTGACTAGGAGAGAGAGTATTTTCCTATTCCACTTATTATACATCAACATATAATTTACAGTCTAGAAGAAAGAAACAGAGTCAATCAGATTCCCATATCAATCATGAAATACACAACGCCATCGTCTCGACATGGCACAGCTAAGAGCTCTTTATCACAGTCAAACACGAGACTAGATAACACTATAAACAAATGACGTTCCATATGCAAATACGGTGACATTCACACTGAGTCGAAACACAAACATGCACAGCTTCATTCAACTGAATCTAATCCCTACGATTATACAAGCAAGGATTTATATTAGAAGCTGATTTCAAGAAGAATAATCACAACAAGGACTTCACAGAAGTGATTCCATATCAATAATTTCCTCAAAGTTCATCCGAAGTCGAGCTATTACGAAATACAATAGGGTCTCAAACAGAGTCGAGTTGGTAAAGAAAACCCATCCCTTAATTCCTCAGAATCGAACTGAACATAACACAACAATATTAAGAAAGAGTCTATACGATATGCATGCACAACGAGGACTTAAATCAGGAATCGAGCCAACACGCAACATATCAAGGACTCCAACAGTGTCAAATCCAACTAGTACTCATAACCAAGGTTTTGATTGAAGTTGAATTCATATGACAACAATTCAAGAATCCCAATAGTACTCACAGCAAAACTTCTACAGAAGTTAAAAACATAAATTACGTTTCAAGGACTCCAACGGAGTCAATACCATATAGTATTCTCAACTAAACAACAGTATTCATAACTAAGCTTAAGCAGAAGTTGAAATACAAGATACATTTCAAGGACTCCCACTGAGTCAATACCATCAATATTCACAACTAAGCAACAATATTCATAACTAAGCTTAAACAGAAGTTGAAATACAAGATACATTTCAAGGACTCTCACTGAGTCAATACCATATAGTATTCTCAACTAAACTTCTACAGAAGTTAAAACATAAATTACGTTACAAGGACTCCCACAGTAATCACAACCAAGCTTAGACAGAAGTTGAAAACATACGAAACATTACAAGGACTCCCACTGAGTCATTTTCGTAGATAATCCTTGCAAACTTCCAACGGAGTTTATCCCAAAATTGCAAACACAGTGAGGACTTCTACTAAAGTCACATTCAAGTAGTATAATCACAGCAAGCATTCCAAATAGAAGAAACTTCAAGTATTCACAGCAAGAATCAACAGGATTCAACAACAATAAGAGCACAGCCGGGTCTTCAATCGAAATGAATCCAAAAGGAAGAATAAATACAGTAACATTCCAACAAAGTCTTCGAATAACCCGAGATTCCTAATTCCACAGGAAAAGAAGAACCAAAACATTGCTTCAAACCAACTGTACTAAAATCACCTGAACAGAGTTGTTTTAATGAAAGCATTTGGAGTAAAGCAAGATTTTTAAAAGTTAGGGCCTATCATGCCTGGTAATGTCGCTTAAAAATCTGAAGAAGACCTCTGAATGTGCTCGCGCCTTCTCCTCTTCTTCCACGATAGATTCAGCAACAATAATTTGTTACCCTCATGTCTTATAAACTTTCCCCAATAGAGAAAAGAGCTAGATAATCTCATAGTTGCCATGCAACACAAAGTAGACTGGTTCGAAGAACCAGTGATCAAACAGAGAGAAAACGGAGCATATGGAAAACCAAACAACCAACTAGTTTTCCATTTGCATGCCTTCCCAAGAAATCTGCACTCAGGGAACCAAAGTTCATCAATGACATTAACTCCAAGATTCCCACCTAATCTCCATTGCCACCAACCACCAAAGTTGGCGATTGACAAATGAAAACAAACGACCATTCCCAGATTTGGCGACTCTGCCACATCGGTCTCAATAGCCGTTTGAAATCTCCGCCATATCCCTTGTCCTTCATGCTTATCCACCTCATTTAATGCCATGGAAACCACCGCCCACGGCTCGTACCCCTTCATAGGTCCCCCTTCATCCATTATCATAAGTTAGGTTAGAAACATAGGTTAGATCTTACGGTAAGACATTAGTCTTACTTCCATAGTGCTTAGGTAGCTAACCTTAGGAGCATTAAACCTATAGTTTAGGGCTAGGTTAGATTAGAAATAATTCAACCCATAGGTTATAGTTTAGGTTAAGGTTATTAACCTTAACGAATCCATTCTAGGTCCCACAAGTAGGTTCGATCAGTATTAGAACCAACAGGTATAACATTCCTGAAATGGATTCTATCCGGCATTGATAATAAGCTTGCAGTATACACCAAAATTTATTACCTGGCTTAAGGTCTAGGCCTTCCTGATATTATGATATTGGGAACCAATTCATTTAACACAATCAACCTGAGTTAGACTCCGGAATTGCTTATTCAACACATTCAGACCTTGCAACTTTCGTAAGGTCTATAATTTTTGTTCATCCAGAATAAACTTAAAACATCTCTTGGATCAATGCAACTAATCCAAGGCTGAGTCATAAAGACGGATAAATCCACAATTCCTCTTGAAATCATATTGAACTCAGGTGCTAAAAATGAAAGAAATAAAAGAGTCCAAGCATATCCTGACTCAGTCAAAGATCTTCAAGAGAAAAGAAGATACAATCCATATCAAGCATGACTTCACAATCAAAGGAACACATCCTTATATAGAAGAAATCATATATCAACACTTGAATGCTCAGGAGGAAGTAACAATAGTTCAGGGTGGTGTTACAGTGTACGAGTAAGAGGCATAGCCTCTATCCACTTGGTGAAATATTCGGTGGGCGTGATTATAAAATTATGGCCATCTGTAGATGAGGGAGAGAATTTCCCTATCAAATCTAGGCCCCATGTAGAAAAGGGCCATGGAGTAGCGATTGGTTGCAGAGGTTGTGCCGGCATGTGGATCTCATGGGAGAATTCTTGGCACTTATGACACCTGCATACAAACTCTACTGCATCGTGTTCTAGAGTGGGCCAGAAATAGCCCATTCGATGTATTTTTCGAGCGGTGGCATGGCCACCGAAGTGGCCTCCACATATTCCACTATGGGATTCATGGAGAATATTCTTGGATTCTTCTGTGTCGACACATCTTAGGAGCATTCCATCGAATGCTTTTCGATAGAGAACTTGCTCTATAATGACGTATTTGGCTACGATAATACGTAACCGCCTTCTTTATTGCGGTGTAGCTCCTTCTGGGTATGTATGGTCCATGATATAATTAATGATATCAGTGTACCAGGGACACTCAGAGATAGAAGGTTGGGTTTCGATGAAGTATACGCACTCATCTAGAAAATCTAAATCTACTAAATCGCCTCCATCTAATGGGTTATCACCAACTTGATCTGCAATGATTTGTCCCTTAATTGACTTCTGATTTACAAATGTTAATTCAAATTCTCCCATTAAGGTTATAAAACATCCAACCTTTTTAGACAATGACCCTTGTGTGAGGAAAGTTCGTAAGTGGTCCGTTTTTACCATGACCCTCGTTTCTTGATTCAACATATAGTGTCTTAAGCATTTAGTAGCAAAGACTATAGCAAGGCATTCTCGTTACTGCTTTTTAGTGTATAACACGTTTCATAGTCAAGTAACGTTTGACTAATGAAATAAATCACATTTTCTCTCTTGTCATCGTCCTCTTGGGCCAACATACAAGCTAATGAGACATTGGTAGCTCGTGAATATAGAATTAACGGCGATCTAGCTTAGGTGGCATTAGCGTAGGTGGTGACAACAAGAAACGCTTAACTGCATCAAAGGCTTCATTGCAGTCTTTGGTCCAATCAATGCTATAGTCTTTCTTGAGTAAATTGTTGATTGGATGAACGGCGAAGCTCAAGTCTGGGATGAATCTTCGTATTGCACCCAACTTTCTGAGAAATGACCTGATTCCAGATTCATTCGAAGGTGGGACCATTTCGAGGACAGCCCGAATTTTGGTTGGATCAACATCTATCCCTCGTGACGATATGATGTAACCTAGGAGCTTTCCTCCTATTATGCCAAAGATGCATTTCTCTAGATTTAGTGTGACTCCGTATTCTATTAGGTGTGAAAGAATGACATGGAGTACTTCTGGATGGTCACAACGCTTCTTGGCCTTAGCCAACAAGTCATCAATGTAGGATTCCATGATTTTATGAATTAAATCGTGGAATATATATGTCATAGCTCGCTGGTACGTAGCACCAGCGTTCTTGAGGCCAAATGGCATAACAACGTAGCAATAGGTTCCCCAACGAGTTATAAACGTGGTTTTAGCTTGATCTTGCTTAGATATTTTAATTTGATTATATCCCAAGAATCCATCCATGTTCAAACCCATCTGTTGCATCAACAATGAAATTGATAGATGGTAACGAAGTCGTCCTTAGGACATGCTTTGTTGATGTCTTGAAAATCTATGCAGATGTGTATCTTTCCATTCTTCTTGAGAACAGAACAATGTTAGATACCCATTGGGAGTAGTCGAATGGTTTGATGAATCCTACCTGGAGGAGTTTTATTACCTCCTCCTTTACCATGAGAGCTACCTTGGGTTTCATGGGTCTTGATTTTTGTTTAACTGGCTTTGCATCTGATTTAGTGATGAGGTTGTGCACCGCAATGTGGGGTGTGACTCCTGTCATCTCCTTATAATTAAATGCAAACGCCTTCTGATGTTCTTTGAGGATCCGAGTGTGTATTTCTACTTCTTCTGGGGTTAACGAGGATCCTAGTTTCAAAATCCTTGGTTCATCTTCTGTTCCGATGTTGACATCGATTGTTTCTTCGATCAAAGAGGCGTTACCTTCTTCAAACTCAGGTGGTGCTGGAGGTAAATCCAAATCATCCCCATTTTCTACTGCGTATATGCTAGGTTCCATTTGTGAGGGGAGATCCATCATGGGATTTCCAAAATAGGAAGATGAATGTGGAATTAAGGACAAATCTAGCATATGATAGGAGAGATGTAGTGCTGCATAGGTGTTTAAGTAATCCAAAGTGGCCATATCACTATCAACATGGTCTAGGACGGTAGATTCACTTCCGCTTGAAAGGGGATTTGTCATTGTTTTTATCAATGGTTCATCACGAATGGACACCGTGAAATGGGTATCTTCTAACTCATTGCTTGGAGTAAAACACGATGCTAAAGTTGCTATTGAATCGGCGAGAAGATTTTTCTCTCGCGGGATTGCTTTAATGGATATGAAGTTAAACGCCTTGCTTAAATCTAATACGACTTCTTTGTAAAGCTGCAAGTTTTCGGCTTTGGTTTCGTATGATTCGAAACTGGTTTGTCACTAATTGCGAGTCTCCTAAGACTCTGATGTCATCAACACCAATTCTTTTGGCTAAGGTGAGGCCAAGGAGGAGGGCTTCGTACTCAGCGTCATTGTTTGTGCATTCAAAATTTAGCTTAAAGGCAAATGGCAGGACTTTCTCTTCGGGAAAAGTAAGAATTATACCTGCCCCCACTCCATAATGGCATTTAGCTCCATCAAAATGGAGATTCCAATACTTAGCTGGGAGTATAGATGTTGGGGTATCTGCTGCATTTGCGCACTCCACTTCTACCATGCAGAGATCCTCTGATGGAAGGGAACCAACACCTAGTGAATATCCTATGCCTACTAAATCAAATGGTAAGAACATTGGTAAATCTTGTTCTATTAACTCAACGATTTTTGCAGTAGTCCCTAATGATACTGTTTCTTTAGCCTTATCTTTGGGGGTTGGGGTTGTTTTGGCTATGCTGATAGTTTCAAGATCCGTTGTAGGTACCAACTTCTCCTCTGGTTTTGCGTCAGTGGGTTTATTAAGTTGGTTTGTTGGAAGTTCAAATTCCGAGTGCACACCTGGTCTTTTCTTTAAGTCAGCTAGGTGTATATCGAAAGGTTTTCGATCGCCTTTGGCTACAAATACCTTTCCTAGATGCGGAAATCTTACTTCTTGGAATAACGTAGAAGGGATTGCCTTCTTTCGGTGTATCCATGGCCGGCCGAGGATCATATTATAATTAGTTTCCCGATCTATAATATAAAACTCAGTCAAAATGGTTTTGGGTCCTAAGGTGACCGATAGTATTATGGTTCCTATCGAAGTGGCTTTAAGGCTTTCATAGCACATCAATGTATTTCGAGTGGTGGAACAGGTTTGTTTCCCCATATCCTAGTTTCGGAGGAAAGAGAAGGGGACTATGTTAGCTGCAGCCCCATCGTCAACCATTACTGTTTTACGTAGTTATTATAAACCCATACTTGTAAGTGTAAGGTTGGATCACCTCGGCGTGCAATCTCAGCATCTGTAGGCATTTTACTTATTTCGAATATGAATTCGACATCCTTGTCCTGGCTGCCCCGGAGGGTGGATATCAAAATCTACGTGGTTTACTTGTGTTTCAGGAGGTGGAGTGATGTTAATTAAATGACCTAAACCTAATGCTTCTAAAAGAGTAGCTCTGTGAGCAGGAGAGTTCTTTAGTAAGTCCAAAAATGAAATGTGTGAGAAGGTCTTTGTTAGGTCGCTAATTAAATCATAGGCACCCATGGGTTTTTCTACTATTTGTTGACTCTTATCATTTTACGGCGATGACTTGGGCTTAGTTGAGAGAAATATTATCGTGTTCTTGTTATAGCTTCGATAGGTAGTTCACCGTCTAGTTCTACTAAGTGACTATCTTGGGTCTCCCCCGATTTCCTAATTATGGCGCAACTGATGGATTTAGTGAAGTCGAGGCTTCATGATCATTGTTTCCCATCATTGCACCCTTGTTCGTCCCAGGTTGGATTTAATCTATTATTATCATGGTTTAGGAGTGGATCATTAAAGATCTTGAGGAGCATTACGAGGGAAACTTCCCCTGCGGCGTGTTTGGTGGTGGTGACATGGGATCTCGCAAAAACAAATATGTGAAGAACGTCTCTTTCTTCTTACGGAAAACATTGCATGAATTTATTGTAGTCATGGCATGTTCTAGTATCATGACCTCAAATATTTTGGAAACCACAATATGAATTGGGATTGTAACTCTGGTTTGTTGGTTTGGTGTATATTGTGGCCTAAAACTCGATCAAACCTGTTTGCCTATTAGGATTAAAGTTTTGTATTTGTTGTTTACGGCTTTTGTTTTGATAACCAAATGAGTTTTTCTTGGCCCTTGTATGGGATTTCACCATTGTTGTTGTTGTTGTTGTTGTGGATGGTTAAAATCCTTTGTATTGATTGTCGAGGTAAAGTTGTTGTTTCATTGGTTGTTTGTTTTTGATGGAGTATTGACAACATTTACCTTCTTGCCTTGTCGGTTACTCCATCCGTTGTTACACCTTGATTTTTGTTAAGGATTTTAGGTCCTTGATTGATGTTTGTGGTAGTGGGATAATTTGTAGTGTTCGATTGGGGGTGATTAACCTCCGTTTGCTCCATATGTTTTACGGCAACTATCTATCACTTTGCTTGATCTATTCGAAGAGCATTCTCAAGTACTTCATCATAAGTTCTTAGTGGGAACTTCTGGACTTCTTCCTTCACCTCTCTGCTGAGAAAATGAAGGAATAAATCACATAGTTCCATCTAATCCATATTTGGAGCACTTGCCGAGGAATAAAGGACTGTATGCCACCTTTGGATGAAATGGGCGACAGATTCGTTGTGTTCTTGTTTGATGTGTAAGAACTCCCTGATTCCTATTCTTAACAACTTGTTCATGTCGAATGCCTTAATGAACTCTGATACGAGTTGTTTAAATGAATGGATGGAAGCCTCAGGTATTCTATAATACCAATCAAGAGCAATGCCTTCCAAGGTTTTGGGGAATATTTTAGCAACAACCCCATCCCAAGGGAGTAGTTCGCGTATGGCTGTAGCGTAAGCTTTGATATGCATGTTTGGATCTCCCTCACCTTTGTACTTGGGTAAATCGGGAAGGGGTCTTGGAAGCATGATGCTTCGTATGGTGAAGTCTAAGGGCTCTTTCAGATATTCTGAATAAGTCCCTATCGCATAGGTTTCGACCATTGATGGTGGTTGCTGAGGGAGTGGTGGTGGGATATTTTGTTGATACGGCGCAGCGTATGCGTTGGCAGGGGCATAGGGAAGTCCCTGTGTTTGAGCAAACATGTCGAGAGAGGAGAACATATCTCCTTGTGGTGATTTGGAGTACATGTTTAAGTATGACGGGGTATTGTCTAGGAATGGATTGTTTGATACTAGACCGGGAGGAATGGTGTTAGAGATGATGGGCCTAGTTGGCGTTTGTTGTGGATACTGAGGAGGCATGCCTAATGTGCCTACTCCTGTAAGGAGATCTACTTGGCTAGGATAGCATGGAGGATTGGAACTTCCTGCTTGCATGAGGCGAGGGATTTTGACTTACATAAGCAAGTTCTAACCCTCTCACTTTTTCTACTAACGTTGAAATGACTTCATTTGGTGAAGTCACGATTTTTCCTTAGCGGCGTTTGTTGTATACCCTAGTGTTGTATGGGCATGTGATATCCTACTATGAAATGATCGCTATCTTGCCAAGTTTCTCCGAGAGTATTTCCTATATGCAATGGTATAGAGGTATTTTCTTGAAAAGAGACCTCGGGTTGCATTTGTAAACCTCCTACAGTGTGGTATATACCACAGAGAATTTTTCACTCCTAGGATAACGTATTGATTGTTCATCATCTAAGACCAGGTATGGGTCTGATTGTCTACTAATTTGTGGTCTAAGTAGCATCTGAGGAGATGATCCAGATTCTCCGGTGAACATCATATTATTCGAGCCTGAAGGCTCTGTTTGTTGTTTTTGAGGGGGTTGATCTAACTCCCCAGTTTGAAAAGATGAATTATATCTAACTCTTGGAGTTTGTGTTGACAACTGATTAGTTGAGTAGTTGTCCCCCCATACTGAGAGTGAGGGTGATGATTGCCTATTTTGCTGGGTGTAGTACGCCTCAAGACCCAAGAGGGGTCTGCCATATGCATCGAATCCTGACATATTCGGGGTATATGAATACCCGCAGAATAATGGGAAGGAGCGAAGGTGGATGAGATAAGATGAAACTTCTCAAAGAGAAGGTGAAACAGTTGTTAGTTCACGTTGGGTTCACCAATTTTGTACGCCGGAAAAGTGACAAGCGAGCGTGGGAATCTATAGGTAACTCTTCCACGTACCCGACCTCCCGAGGTCGTGCCGAGACAGCCGGTGGGGATGGAATATTCGTGGGATGTAGACAAACTAGTTAGGAAATCTAATGTCTTCGACACGCACTAGTGGAATTTGTGAATCTAAGGAAAAGAAGGCCCTTCTAACACAGGGTGGTGTGATAGATCGATCAAAAGGATGACTGCTCAAAGGCTCTAATCAATATCGAGTTACGGCGTGATTCGATCTATGGGTTGTGGAATACATGGAAAATGACACCAGGGATAGTTTCGTATGTATGTCTCCGGATAAGGTCATATGGTGGATGGTGAATACAATCGACTCGGCAGACGATTCTCTCGGCCTAGTCCGAGAATTCTCTAGCTTTGTTAGTATTTATATCTAGTAAGGATAATTGTTCGATGATGATGGGTGGAAGTGGAGTGGACTTGAATATTAGTGTGCGTAGGCCGGTGTCTATATATGATTGTCTTATGGATTCGTTAGGGTCAGTGGGATTTGTGGATCACAACCGTAGACTCCTGGTTGTTGCGGTCCGGCTATGGTCACGTATGAAATCAATTCCTAATCCCTAGTATCCAATAATCATATGCTTTCTCAGCTTCTATATTTAGGATCAATAACTGTGTGATCTTCTCAAAGTATCTTACAGGCGTTCGTGCAACCTGGATCCTTAAACTATTATCTATGTTTGTGAGAGTGTTTCACGCATCTCAAGGCTATGGGACCAAAGGATCACAACCAAAGGTTTGTTCTCTTTTGAACCCTTCTACAGTCATGTGAATGTTTGCCTAGGGTAACCTGTAGTTTGGTTGATTTGACCAAAACGTGTGTGCTTGGTCGTCTTCTATATTTAATCCTCTCAACTGAGAGTTGATCAGTTGTAAATCAGTTGTTGTTTGGAAGACTTGTATTCTAAGGTTCTGGTCTATGTCAACTATTGCTGAGATGAGGTTGGGTTGAGGCATGATTTTCTCAAATACGTATTCCATGGGCTCCTAGGTCCCGTGATTGTCATACAAAACAAAATGTAAATCTAAGCTGTAAATAAAGCAAATTTTAACTACGTGGAATAAATCTAAAACATATATAACTTCTATTTTTAGAAATTTTTAAGAATTTAAGAAAAGTAGCTATTTAAACATATCTAGAATTTGACAACTAAGATAAAAATAAAAACAAACAAAATAATCGAGTGTAGCTATTTGTCTGCAGCAATTTATAGATCTATTCTAAATAATGAAATAAATTGCTTTAATCTATTTGCCAAACTTTCAATCCTACCTCGGAAGTGAGGAATGAATCATAGTATCTCGAAACTATCAATCCCCACAAGCATCCACAGCAATATCGAAAGTAAACTTAACTGAAAAGAAGTGATTATATACTCTATTTGATATGTTTCTAACTTTATAACTTTGAAAGCTAGAACACTGGATTCCATGCGAGCAATGTGGCAAATCCAGATGGTGTGTGTGATATTGCCCCCTCGGTGTGATCTTCTTGTTCCTTTGTGTTCACGTGGATCCAAAAAAGCATGTAATGCTAGCATCAACAGAAGTAGATATTGGGATAAAGGCAGCTCGAATTCGATGAATATAATGCGAGTAGGAGAGGGATAGCGCAAGAGTACAGAGCTTGGCTTATGCAATTCCTAGCGGGATTTATTGCGAGTCATGTAACATAAAGCATCCGAACACAAACTATCGTGTTTGAGGAGTAAAACCTACAACTTTAATGGCTTCCTAAGATATTTTATTCCAATGGATTGGGTGAAACAACAACACTGCTTACAAGCTGGATATGTGGCTTACCAACAACTGAACAATGCTAACTAAGCATGCAAAGAATTAAAACTATGGCTTCTAAATAGAATAAAAGACTGAACTACTGAAAGTGAGATCATGAAAAGTGAATGAGGGGCCGAGACCATTTGTTTGTACACAAACCATTTATTTATAATTTTTCATTCACCCAAAAATCAAAACCAAACCGAACTCTAAAACTATAAACAATGGCCAAACACTATTCTAGGGGACCAAAAACATAAATGCAAGCCTAAGTCAGCAAGGAAAGCTGGTGAAACGTTGATTTTACGTGAGTCATGTTAAAACACTTTCGGAAAATGCATAAAGCACCACCACTCGAAAGCGGGCGCGGTTATAGGACCGCCGCCCGATCGGGTGGCGGTTTCATCACTGAAGAGAAAAAGGCCAAGAAAAGAGGGGAAAAAGGAAAAACAAAGGACACGGGGGCTAAGCGGGGCATGCGGGATGTTAACACACACTCGGAGAGCTTTTCTGGATCCCGAACACCTTGCGAGGAGACCTGTATCATCATTGGGGCACTTGTTACACTATTCCAGCCCAGATGCAAGACCTTACAATTTTGGGTACGTCTAATAACTTAGACAAGAGAGTTTTAAAGTGCGCATCATACTCCCACACACTCTCTACCATTCCTTATTAAATCTCCTTTAGGGTGCTTATGCTCTTCTCTGCTCAAACTCAGGATGTGGAATTCTACCAATAAGGCATTCTTTGAGTAGTATAATCCACCACCATTTGATGACAGTCGTATTTCCTAAACCAGGTATGCACATACCGCTAAACGTTTTTGAAAATTGACTAGCCTTCTACTCCGAGGTTGTGATCCCCTTTGCACGCCATAGTAGCTCACACTTGTGAACATGTTCTACATCATCTTCAATACCTCTGTAATCTGGAAAATGTAAAGACATCAAAAGAAGACTTGAGGGGCTAGCTGGGGCCCTTTTCCTCCTGAGCTAGAGCCTTGGTTTCCTCCAATGTTTCCTTTACCACTTTGGATCCATGAGGTTTACCAGTCTTTCACCTCCTTAGCCACCAAATACACCAGAACCACCAAGTCCATGTTGTTGTGTCATGTATCCCTAAGGTTCTACTAAACTATGTGCCGACGGTCTACGATAATGCTCCATTACCACTATTGCACCCCATGCCACTCCTAGACGTGAGACTAAGGCTTGTATACTTGCTCCTTATCTAAAGACTCCTCTAAAACCTGGAATATGTGTAGCCATAGAAGTGGGAATTGAAAAATTATACCTCCTAGGTGTAAATCTGTCATTTCCAGTGATACCAATTAGGTCAATGATACTCCTCCCTTGATCCGGAAAACCAAGCGTCGGGATTCACATTGGGTGGGTTCAAATAGGTTCCAACGACTCTTCTCTCTCCATGCAATGAAATCTCATCGAAGCTAAAGGGGTATCTCTTATGCATTTTCCAAGATGGGGTAGCATAAATTACTCAGGTTCCACATCCTCCACATGAACCTCAACTCCTTCCCACAACATCTTGCCTTCACGTATCCATCACACTTATAGCTTTGCATCATCTAGAAATCTCCCTTTCATCCACTTCACTATACTTGGGTCATCTCTCCTCCCTTTCTTTCTCTATCGTAATATTTTCCATCTTCCTCCATCCTAGCTCCCTTGCCCAACACTCGAATGGTTTAGCTGGCAATTGGAAATGCCTCTAAACTCAAAGTAACAATCAAGATCTTCATTTCCGGAGGGATAAAGCGTAGAAATGATCCTCTGGGCTCCCACAAAAACTCAAAATCAACAACTTCTAGGAAAGAATATGTGTAAATAGCATACTCCAGTGTAGCTAGCAATCACACCCTCCCACCAATGATCCATAACACGAGTCCATGTCATATCTACATCTTGTAGCATCTGGTATTCTTCTTGGGTTCATGTGCATGATCTAGAATACCAGCTTGATCTACATGCATATGCTAAGAGCCATTCATACAGTTCTACTAGGAAGCAGTAGAAAATTTTTGATATAAATCATGGTAGAGGTTCTCTTCTATCCATCTACGTGCATCGAACTCAAGTCTAGTGCTAAATCTCTGAGAAAATTCATCCTCCGTGCTCTTGAACCATGATTCAACACTTTCTAAAGTTAAACGTTTTATCATTACTCATTATACATATCATGATGTATGTCATTTACCACTACAACTTTGAAGTACCATTAACAGAACCAAGATGTAGTCATTTTTACCCCTATTACAAAAGAAAGGAACCCCATGCACACCGGCCTATCACTCAGAAGCACTAGGCACTCACCCAAGGCACGTGCTGGTGTCAAGTCTCTCTTTTATGTGAGTTTAGTGGGAAACATCATCTATGATCCATGTTTAAGAGATTTGAAGGGAAGTAAAACATAAAAGTACCATAGAGCTTGAGCAATCCTAGATCTTTAGAGTCATTTCAAACCAAAAGATCTTAACATATTTTATAACTTATACCAAAACAGAAAGAGTTGTATAAGCATCCATACATAATAATAAATATAAATGAAAATAACTATGAGAAAGATGTATGCATCGAGAATCATCAAGGTTCATATTCATGTAAGTTGGTAACCTCATTACATTCATGGAGCCATTACAAAATTGTTAGCATAATTTAGCATAGGCATATTTATTGCATTTTCTTTTATTTAATAATGTGCAACATGTGCACTCTAGTCTAGTGACTTGCATTCAATATTGTTATGTTGGATAACATTCAATATTGTATTAGTAAAAATTACATGTGCATGTGAGATGGGTCTTATCATCTCGTAGTTGGTGCCCGATAGGGTGTCATGTCTATCCATATGAGGTTGTATAATATCTATAAATATTATAACTCTTACATTGTTATGTAATCTGATTTCATGATCAATAATATTTGTGAGGCTTCCATCCCTCTTTGGTCATTGCAATCTAATTCTATTCTCTCATTTGGTATCGGTGCGAGGTTTTATCCAAGCAAGGTTGAAGAGGAACACTATTAGAGAGGATCCATTGGAGAAGAAGATTTGTATCAAAGGAGAGCCATTGAATCATTCCACACCTCCATTCCTTCCAAGAATCTCTCAACTAAAATTTGACCTATCCACTTATTTGGATGGTAATTTTTTTATTAGTCATTGGCATAGCCAATTGATCCAACATATTGGCGGAATATTTCAGATTTGGAGATCTTTAAAAAAAAAATTGTGAAAAAAAGAGATCTTAAAAAAAAAGGAGAAAGATCTTGAAAAAAATTGTAGATCTAAAAAAAGAGTGAAAAAAAAATCAGATCTAAAAAAAAAAAAAAAATCAGATCTGAAAGTGGAGGTGTGAAGAATTCGGGAGCAAAGGTTGAAGCAATCCCGTCAACAAAATTCTAGCAGATAGCTCTTAGAAAAAGGACGTAACTTTTTCATACAATGTCAGATTGATGTGCCTTGTTTTTTTTGAAATATAAGAAAGAGGTGCACAACTTTTTAGTTTACATCATCTTCAGATTCGGCCTCGACATGTGACGAAAAGTCAGTGCATGCAAGTCGAGATCATTTCTTCGAAAAAATTCAGATCTAGCTGGTAAATTGGTAAGATCCCAAAACCAAGATTTTGATTCTTCTAAAAATTGTGGGTTTCAAGAAAAATATTTTATGATGTTTCTGTCAAAATTTTAGAAAAACCCAGATCACGGTTTGTGAGAAAAGGTGAAAACAATATTCAGATTGTTTGTTTGGATCTTGGGAACAAACAGGTTAGCGGTTCAATTCCCACTCTCTCCATATTTTTTATTAAATTATTTTTTTTGGAAAATTTGGAGAAATTACTAAATTTTGGGAGATTTCCAAATTTATAAGCTCACCAAACACATTTAGAGCCACCACTAAATTTAGCGGAAAAACACCTATTGGGGGTAAAAAAATATTTTTGGCCTAAATTGTGTATTTTGTGATTCTAGACCCTTTTTCTAAAGAGGGGAACACAAAATCTTCATTTTGATGTAATTTTGGAGCATTTTGTACTAATCTTGGTGCATAAAGTGTAATAAAAAAACAAGTACAATTTTTTTACTTTATGATTGGTTCTATCACATGAGATCTTTGATCTCATAGCAGAACGCTCGTATATACGATGCCTTTGGGAAGCGCTTACGGGTTATGCCTTCATGACTACTACTGCACTTAACACCTAACATAGCTGCCTAAACATCGTCTAGGCATCGACCCTATAAAATCAACGGGGAGTAATAAGAACACAATACACACACATTTGAGCCCTCCCATCCGTTTGTGCTTGCACAAACCCCTCTCTCATCTTGTCTGCATACCGCGTACTAAATTTTTCATGTGTGTTAACACCTCTTTCCATCTTGTGAGTATACTGAAAGGGTGATATTCTTCCATGTACCGATGGGTATATTGGAAGGGAGTGTATATAGAAAGGTTTGATATATCACTGATGGGATATTGAGAGGTAGACCATAAACCTAGGAGTGATAAGAGCCTTACCCTTTTCGAGAAATTCGAGTTTCAAAATTTAGATATAGAAATGGGTGCATAAGCACCAAAGTTCTTCTTGCCAGATTCACAACTGCTTAGAGGAGACAACTATGCTACATGGAAACCGAAGATCAAGATGTTACTTGAGTTTGAAGACCTATGGATAGTTGTAGATGGAACAACAACAAGATCACTTGATGATGGAAGAAAACAAGTTCAATTTGATAGGGCCAATCAAAAGGCCAAGTTGATCATCTTGTTTGGCATAACAGATGATGTACAACCCCACATTAGATATGCCACATCGGCCAAGGATGCATGGGATAAGTTGATCATAGTCTATGAGGAAAAGAACTAGAATGCCATCCTCAACCTACCATCACAACTGCATACTCTCAAGTTCAAGCACAACGAGAAGGTTGAAGTATTTTTGAGATGAGTTGCTACTTTGAGGGCATCTCTTTTGGCATTGGGAAAGGAGATAAGTGATGAAGACCTCGTACCAATTATGTTGCGAGCACTTCCTCCTTCCTATAGAATCTTTGTGAAAACTATCAATATGAGTGAACGGTCACCTTTGAGAAGTTGGTCAATATACTCCAATAAAAGAGGAAATGAACAACAAAGATCATGAAGATGAGCAAGCACTATCTTCTAATCATAAAGGAAAGGGGAAATTTTAGTCTAATCACAAGAAGTCTCAACAAAATCAAAGTCAACAAAGGGACCAAAGTCAACGAGACAACACCAAGAAGTTTCCCATTTGCAATAGAGGGGGACATGAGTTCAAAGATTGTTGGTAAAATTCCTACAAAAAGGGTTCATCAAGCAATTCAAAACCTAATAACCAACAGGGTAACAATAATTCAAATAAAGGGAAGTCCAACAACAACAACAATCAAGGGCAGAAAAATGTTAATTGGCAAAGAAAACCCAAACAACAAGGATACATTGCGAACATGAGGATGATTAAGATGAAGGACACCACATGTATTCTTCTCAATTTGATGAAGAGACTAAGTCCACAGAAGATATCCGTATGTTGACTCGGTGTGCAACTTGACACATGACTAGATGCAAGGATTGGTTCTACACACTACATGACTCACCTAACAAGAACCATGTGTCATTAGGTGATGACTCATCATACAGTGTCAAGGGGATTGGAAACATTTCACTACCTCTTAGAAAGCATAACTACAAAATCACAGATGTATTGTATGTACCTAGGTTGACCAAGAATTTGCTATTAGTTAGTCAACTCCTTGATCACAACTTGAAGTTGGATTTTGACAGTAATAATGGAGAAAAAGTGTGCTTGATAAGAGATAAGTCAAGAGGTTCCAAGAGTATAGCAATAGCCTCCAATGTGGGATGCATGTTCCAACTTGATTTTTCCACAAGGATGATCAAGCTCTAGTGGCCAAAGACACACAATCTGCAGAACTATGGCATCACAGATATGGTCACATCAATTTTGGCTATCTCCAAACACTTCAAAAGGGTAATATGGTGAAAGGATTTCCTACACTCAAGAACAAAGCGACAAGTGTCACAATTTCCTAGCTGGAAAGCAACATAGAGTACCCTTCTATAAGAACACATATAGAGCTAAGGAAAGCTTGATTTGGTCCACACCGATCCTTACAGGCCATGCAACCAAGTCATTACGGATGTCAATACTTCATGCTTTGTGTTGATGAATACTCAAGAAATATGTGGATATATTGTCTAAGAAACAAGAGTCAAGCCTTTGAGACATTTCAGAAGTTCAAAGCACTTGTTGAGAATGAAGTTGGTCACAAGATCAAAACTCTCCGCTCAGATCGAGGGAGGGAATTCACAAGCAATGAGTTCAAGAATTACCTAGAAGCTCATGGGATTCGTCAACAAATTCCTCCTACTCACACACCACAACAAAATGGTATAGTTGAGAGAAGGAATCGTACTATAATGGAAATGGTGTGATGTATGATTGACGAATCAGGTTTAACAAAGACATTTTGGGTAGAAGTTGCAAGAACTGCAGTCTATTTGTTGAACAGAGTGCCCATAGTAGCTCTTAAAGGAGTGACACCTTAAGAAGCATGGTCAAATCAGAAACCATCAATTGCACACCTAAGAGTATTTGGGTATAAAGCTAGCATGTACATACCCAAGAAGAACAGAACAAGTTGGATATGAAATCGAGAAATTGATATTCATTAGATATAGTGAAGAAGCACTTGGGTATAAATTATGGGATCCGAAAGCAAATAAAGTATACACAAGTAGGGATGTTGAGTTCTTTGAGAAGAAACAAGTAGATGCTCCACTCAATGACTCAACAAACATGCAGAATACACCTCTTGTGAAGATAGAATTTGATGTTCCCACTAAAGATGACAGTGATGAATTGGATGATGGTGAAAACTTAGATCCACCACAAGCCAATGGAACAGCTAATAATTTACCTAAATGGTATACTCAATTAATAAGAGATGCAAATTTGGATGAAGAACCTAGCACATCATCCAATCCTGGACCTAGAACTTGCAGTCAAGCTCGTGAAGAGGTCAATTATGCCCTAATGAGCAGATTTTTTGAAATAGTTGAGCCATCTATAGTTCAGGAAGCCCTACAATCAAAAGCTTGGAAAGATGCCATGGATTCAGAGTATTAGTCAGTGATGAAGAACAACACATGGAAACTTGTCAACCTTCCACTAGGGAAGAAACCCATTGGATGCAAGATGATATTCAAGACTAAGTACAAATCAGATGGGACTATTGACAAGTATAAAGCAAGGCTTGTAGTAAAGGGGTATGCACAACAAGAAGGCATTGATTATGAGGAGACATTTTCTCCCACAGCCAAGATCAAGACAATCAAGATGATCTTTGCTCTAGCTACACAATTTGGTTGGAAAGTCCACCAAATGGATGTGAAAATTGCCTTTCTTAATGGAGATTTGCAAGAAGAAGTCTATATGACTCAGCCAGAGGGTTATTTAATACCAAGAAAAGAGATGATAGTATGTAGACTCATAAAATCTCTATATGGCCTAAAATAGGCACCCCGGGCATGGTACATCAAAATTGATGAGCATATCATAAGTCATGGATTCGAAACGAATCCTTATGACCCCAATCTCTACCTCAAAAAATAAGGGGGAGATTTTTATTGTGGTTGTTTATGTCAATGATCTAGTCATTACAGGTAGTTCTGTGAAGATGATCGATGCAACAAAGAAGGATTTTAATCAATCGTTCGACATGACAGATCTCGGGCTCATGCACTATTGTCTTGGGTTGGAAGTATGGCAAAAAGAGAATCATATCTTTGTGTTGTAGTTGAAATACACCAAGACAATGCTCAAGAAATTCAAGATGATGGATTGCACTCCTATTACTACACCTATGGAAGTGAGACTTTAGTTATCTCGTTCCGATCCATCACCACCAGTGAATGCAACTCTCTATCGGTAGTTGATCGGGAGTCTCATTTACCTAACATATAATAGACCAGATATCAGATTTGTAGTCATATTTATCATGCTTCATGCAAGAACTGAAAATATGTCATTGGAAAGTAGTAAAGAGAATACTGAGATATCTAAAGGGTACAATTGACCTTGGTCTAGAGTACAAGAAGAATGACAACTTCTTCTTGACAAGATATTCAGATTTAGATCATGCAGGAAACATGGATGATAGGAAGTCAACATCAGGCTTCATCTTATTTATGGGATTTGGACCGATATCATGGGAAGCAAGAAATAGAACTTTATTTCTCACTCTTCTACTGAAGCGAGTATTGAGTTGCGGTGAAGTCAAGCCAGTGAAGCAATATGGCTAGGCCGAATACTGAAGGAATTGGTCTACCACAATAGAAATCTACTCCAGTATATGTTGATAATGAAGGAGTTAAAGCTTGTTCGCAATCCAAGTATTTCATGAGAGAACCAAGAATATTGAAGTACATGTTCATTTCATATGTGAGCATGTCTTGAAGAACAAGATACACTCCGGTTTTCCTCCTACAAATGAACGGAAGGCGATGTTTTCACTAAGTCACTTGCACATGACAAATTCACACTATTCGTTCGAGAGTTCCTCTCCACTTCATTGGAAACTATGCAACATTAAGGGGGAATGTTAGCATAATTTAGCATAGGCATATTTATTACATTTTATTACATTTTCTTTTATTTAATAATGTGCAACATGTGCACTCTAGTCTAGTTACTTGCATTCATATTGTTATGTTGGATAACATTCAATATTGGTATTAGTAGTAATTACATGTGCATGTGAGATGGGTCTTATCATCTCGTAGTTGGTGCCCGATAAGGTGTCATGTCTATCCATATGAGGCTGTCTAATATCTAAAATATTACATCTCTTACATTGTTATGTAATTTGATTTCATGATCAATAATATTTGTGAGGCTTCATCCCTCTTTGGTCATTGCAATCTAATTCTATTCTATCATTTGGTATCGAGCTATACCATTGTTATCATTACAAAATGTCATGGGGAAGCAGACCACAATCATGCATTATAACTAGACTTATGTGGCTAGGCTCTCAAAAAAGGTTTATACCACCCCCTACAATTGTTACATCCTTCCCTAAGCACACTTACCCAAACTAACAAAGTTCTTGCAATATTTCTATGAGCTCTGCCCGCTTATCTATTTCTCCCTTTCTTTACTCTTAGAGGCTTGTATATATAGGCTTTCCAGGACTAGCAACTCATCCTAATAGTGGCCTCGAGATCCAATGCCATGTTTTTGAATGTGGTTCTCAATGTGATCATGCTCCTCCAATCCTGAGATTTCCACTTTTTACCATGATGTGCTTCTAGAATTTTCTACCATAGGCATGCTCCTTTCTCGGCTAACCTATCTCTAGGTGGCACCTTATCTACTCTACATGTATAGTTGGGTCATGATTTTCACATGTTCTACATGAAACTCCCAATATGGATAAGTCCTAAACCCTTGGTTTTGTCTGCGCACATGCCATGAGTTTCCTTAAATCCTTCCTTAAACCTTGCCCTGCGTGCTTTATCCTTGCGCACCTTTCTTCAACCGATCCTTGCACACCTATCCACATTTTTGTACTTAGCTAATAATTTAGGGGTCCAAAAACCTTGCCATTCGATTTGAATTAGGAAAAAAGGATGGAGTTATAAATTATGCAATTTATTATTCTAGAAAAACTTGTAGCATGTTGATCTCAATTACACAGTCACAGAAAAATAGTTCTTAGCATTTTTATGCTATCAATAAATTTAAGGCACTACATCACAGGTTATCTAGTGTTCATTCACATTGATCATGCAACAATTAAATATTTGATCAACAAACCAGTTGCAAGTAGCAAAATAATTAGATGGTTACTACTCTTATAAGAGTTTGATGTCACTATTGTGAAAAACCTGGAAAGGACAACATGGTGGAAGATTTCCTTTCAAGAATGGAGACTAATGATGAAGATCAGGTAGTTGATGACTCTTTTCCTTATGAAAATTTATTTTCTATCTCTACAAAAACACCTTGGTTTGTAGACATAGCCAACTATCAGGTTTCAGGTAAAACACCTCCACACTACTTATACTTTGAAAAAAAAAAGTTGAAAAGAGTGTGCATTTTTCTTGGGTAGATGTATTATATTTCCTACAGGAAAGATTAGATCATGAGAAGATGCATTGATGATGAGGAAATATATGATGTTCTTAGATCCTACCACAGTGAGCCTTGTGGAGGACACTTTGTTGCAAAAATAACAACCCAAAAATGATTTAAAACCGTTATTATTAACCAAAATTACATAAGGATGCAACAATTTGCACTAGGAGATGTGATAAGTGTCAAACAATGGTCAATCCTACTAGATGTAATGAAATTCCATTGTAGCCTCAATTATTCTTAGTTCCTTTTGAAAATGGGGTTTGGAATTCAATGACCCCATAGATCTTAAATATCGTAGAAGGAATACATCTTGGTATGCACAAATTATCTAACTAATTGGACAGAGGTGAAGGCATTACCAAGTCATAAAATTGAGAAAGTATCCAAGTTTCTATGATCATATCTTCACCAGATATGGAGTTCCAAGGGATATTTTCATTGATCAAGGTACACACTTTATTGCTAATGTAATTTCTGATCTAGCTAAAGAGTATGAAATTAGACATAGGAATTCTACACCATATCATCCCCAATCTAATGGTCAAGTAGAGGTAACAAATAGAGAGATATATGATATCTTGACAAATACCATTACACTTCATAGAAAATATTGGGCACACAAAAATCCAAAGGTAGTATGGGAATTCAACACAACATGGAAGACAATAACTGGCTTCACACCATTTGAACTCTTATATGGTAAGACTGTTGTTTTGCTAATTGAATTTGATCATAAGACACTAAGGACTACACTTGAACTAGGCATAGATCTCTTGAATCACAAAGGAAAAGGATTCTCCAACGCAATGAGTTAGATGAAATGTGAAGATAAGATCTGTATAATACACATGTAGTGTAAAAATAGATAGTTAAATGGCATGATAGGTACATCAAGACTAGATAATTTCAAGGTGACTCGAAACAATTGTTTGAATCCAATAACAAGTCCCATATGGGAAAACTCAGGACAAGATGGTTACGCCCATATGAGATTGAGAAAATATTTCCCAATGGAGATGTAAAACTCACCTCCATAGATCCTTTAAGGTTAAAACTATTGGTGAATGGCCATAAGTTGAGGTTGTATAAGAATTCAACTGATAGAAGTACCTTCATGCAATAGTTTAGAGGAGGTCAAAACAAGATGGAAATAAGGACATCAAAGACAAAATCATAAGTTGAGCCTGCTAGTTCATCTTCTAAGATTTCAGAGGATTGAGATATTTCAGTGGCCTTGGTATATTTAGCTTGTTGGATACTCCAAGGAAAAATAAAAGTGTTGTGATCATCCCTCTAGGTGATCAACAATACTCTTCTAACATTTAATTTTCTTAAAATTTACGTTTTATAAGTTTTTTATGTTAGATGGTTGCAAGAGTGCATGATCTCCATCACAAGGAGACCATGTAATTACTAAAGGTCCACTTGCAGTAGCATGCAACAAACCTCTATTTTTTTTTCATATTTGACAAATCTTACGATTGCATAAAGAAGATCACATATATATGGACACGTGAAAGATGAAGGAAAATACAACCGGTACCCTAATAGGTTGGTGTTACCTCTCTCGAGTTAACGATTTTATTAAGGAGCAGCCAATACAAATCCAACACATGTATGCAACATCATAAATGGCATCCATAATATAATAGAAATATTTTATGTAGAAAATCACAAATCAACAAGTATGCACAATAATTATTTCAAAACAACATTGAGATAAGTGAACTTAATTACCACTTTATTAAAGTATGATTAGGATAACTATTATTAATTAATATTTATGCCAAGTTATTGAGTATTCAATGCATTTGAAATACCTCCACCTTCCTTTCCATGATGTGTCCCTCCACGTAAGCCCATGTTGTCATTTCACTATAATTCAAATGCTTCATGCGGTCACAACAATCAATGATCTCTCTCATCAAACATGTTGCATATCCTTTTGGCCTTAAAATTAAAAAATACTCAAAACATTCACATAGTGCAATTGAGTATCATTTTTCAAGAAAAATAATTGTTTGATTGCATTTTGAGGCCGGACATAGGCTACAGTTGAGAATGAGAGACTTGATTCACCATGAACTAGTAGAGCCCTCTCAAATTCTCAAGCGACCACAAGTTTTACAATATTTTCAAAATGATGGGTAAATTCATTACATAAAAAAATTCCAGGGTTTTAATGATTCATTGGTTGAAAAATTCATGCTACATTAAGAGATGGTGAAATAAAGGTAAAGGGTTTATCAATGAGAGTTAATGATGACATTTTGGTTGAAGTGACTAGAATTCCTGCACAGGGTGAAAATTTCCCTGAGAAATCAAATATGGAAGCATCCAGATGGGAATTTCCTAATAAAGATGATGTATTCGTCAATGATTGACAAGGTACATACATAACTTCTCTCAAACGTATTTGGGCTGAAATTGTTAATTATAATATCAAGTATTTTACCTGTGAAGGGAGGTACTCTAGGATAAACATAGTTCACTTTAAATTGCTCAATAATTTGAATAACAACGAACATATCAATGCACCAAATTTATTGAATTATATTTTTAAAAATGTGAGTAGGTAGGCACAAAGAGGTAGGTATACATTATCACATCACTTTGATAATCAAACACACCTTATAGAGTGAACACCCTAAACTGAATTGGGAGGATTTTTCAAGAGCTAAGAACATTGATGAATTGTTGGGAAATAGAAGGAAGAGGAGAAGAAGTATTATAAGTTCTTCCACACATACATCTGAAGCCACAACATCATCTTCCCTACCTAGAGAACCCCATATTCGAGAATTTACCATATTCAAAACCGGACCACTGAACTAATTTCTCTTGAAAGAATATTTAATGTTGAAACCTTCCTATAAATGTCTACCCCCGAATCATCTACCTCCAAAGGTAAGAGAAAATGTTAAAAGTTCACTACTCCACCACAGAGGCCCTCCCATAGGATAAAAACTAAAAGACCAAAAATATCTAGGCCAACACAATCCCACACCATATCACTTAATAGTGATGTGGAAGCTACGAGGAAAACATTGAGTCCACACTAATGGACATAGTGCAATATGGTACTGATTATGTGGTTCATGAACAAAAATGTCATAAGCAGCCCATGGAGGTTCATGTAGAGAGAGAGGAAGAAAAGGTTGAAGGAGAAATTACATAGGAGTACCCTGAGGAATGCATGGAGGAGCATGCAACAATAATTTCTACTGATGAAGTAGTTTGTGAAATGAAAGAACCTGAGGAGAAAATGGGAGAATAAATTGGAAAAAATGCTGACCAAATAGTTCATGTATTGAAAGATAATGAGGAAAAAATGGAACAAGATATTGGTGACCAAATTACACATGTTGAGAATGTTATTGAGAACCTGGTCTATGGAGTTGAGGAAGGAAAGATGTGTGCCACAATGGAGCATGTACCATAACATACCCCTATAGTTGCACCACCATTTTTACCACAAGCTAGCATGTAGTAGGTAAATGTTACAAATTTTTATCTAATTGAGTGGCCATGTCATTGAAAATATCATACTTCATATTCTTGAACATTTTGAAAATCTCTAAATTAAATATGTCCCAAATTATTTTGGTAGATGATTCACCTCTTGATCTTATATGTCTTATTCATTTCATAGTGATTCTGGAGTAATTCCTGTAGAATTCACAAATTTCCTCAAAGGTATCTTTTAAAATGTCTCCAGCTCCTATCATATCTAGAGCATCCATGTCATCCTCATTGAGTCCCTTCAAAAAGAGTAATTTGAGATATTCAGGAGGTATTTTTGACTACCTTGTCTTCTCGAAAGTAGAACATGAATCTTTATAGATATTTTTATAATTGTTCATCCTCCTTCTATGTCATCTTATAGATTTCATCACTCCCTCTTCTAATCAACATACAATAGTCTTGATATTTACTGAGAAAATTCTCCTTCTTCTATGGCCAAGTGGTAACAACATCTCTTCCTAATCCCATAAACCATCTCAAGGTTCCATCCTTGAGTTTCCATCCTTGAGTAGAAATTGCTTTAGTTTATGTGCATCAATGGTATAATCATAGCTCCTGCATAGAATGTGAAACTCAAACAAAAAGAGTTTTGGGTGTTTCATCATGGATCCATGAAAAATACACAAGGAAGAGGGAGAAATATTATTCATAGTAGTAACCTCATCATGTTTGGAAAAAAATTGGCCTCAAAAAAATGTGCCCGATATATCGGGAAATGTGCTTTCCTCATACGGGTAGGATTTTTGAACCATAGCTTTATGGATCAATTTTATCCCATGGTTTTGATACCCATGGTTTTGAAAAATTCTTAAGCGATTATCTACTTATGTGGTTCTATGCATATGGTAGGGATTATGTAATATTGTATATGTGTCTCAATTTAGGTGTGAATTACTCAGAGAGTTTTTTAGCATAGCTCCAAACAAATCTAGGTATTGTATTGAGAGAGAGGTGACTTGTAATAAAATTTGAGGAAGTTATTCTTGGTGGACGTAGCCCAAATTGGGTGAAACATGTTAAATATTATCTCTTTATGTTGTGTTAATTTTTTTCCGCACTTTTATTTGAGATCTATAATATTTTCTACATATTAGTTTCTACTATTACAATTTTGTGAGGGACTATTCTACATATTTTATCCCTTATTTCATAATAATAAGATAACAATTTTCAGGCCCATCATACCATAAACACCATCAATAATACATTTCCTATCACTGAATCTACACCCACATATTCCTCTAGTAATACTCTTGAACCAACATCTAACAAAAAATCATAAATATTCCTCATCTAAATATTCGCCTACCACATCTTTACCCAACTCATCTATGAACTCTTCATAGATGCCTCAAAAAAATCCATTATCCAAATCATGAAGAGATCAGATGATGATTGTGTGGCTCAATATCACACAAGTAACCTTCAAAATTTTATTCCACTTCCATCAAAAAAAGGTTACAATCATATCCCAAAATCATCCAACTACTCCTACACAAAAATCAAAATATCATCCTTCTATCGTAGGGCCGCACCCCTTTTCTAAATCACCTATCACCATAAAATTATTGAAAATTATTCATCCATGAAAATGTAAAGAACCTACACCAAAAGTGACATCTCTTGTAATTGCCAAACCGAATGAGAAATCGTTTCCTTTAACATCCTCATAAAAGGGACATTATAAAACAACTCTAGAAAATATCCTTCAACAATCACTCATAGTGTTACCTCCTCTTAAGCCATCCAACTCTCAAGGATGGAAGTCCTCCTGGTATAATTTTGAAGCCTTATGTGATTACCAAAAATGGAAGGACACTTTGTAGAAGACTGTAAATCCTTTCACACAGTCATTAAAAAATAAAAATTAAAGGTCTTCTTCCTTTAGAGTTACATAAATCAAAGAAATCCCACTCAACATCTACGACCACCACAACTACACCATCGAACATACCTATCACTATTAAGGAATATTCAAGTAAAGTTCTTTCTCATATAGAATGTTTTACACATTACTACTTGAGCGTGTACCCACCAATATAATCCTTTAAAACAATATAAATCTAATACCTTTTTGCATTTCCCTTGCCTCAAAACTCACCTCTTCCTCATCCAACGATAAATCCAAAGTTTCCATTTCTCTTGACCCTGAGAAATCTAATCAAACACCACACCCAAGATAAAAATATCCATTCTCTCCACTCCACCATCTTCCAACATAGTACAAAATGTTTTCATTAAACAATTGCACTAAGCTCCCATCAAATGTCACTTTATGATTTTTTTAGATGTCACATTCACATAAACAAATCATAATCAAATACATTCAATCTATATTGGTACCTACGATGACCCACATTCTTTTACATATTTTGTAGGTTCTCTTAAAACATTCACCACCATCTCCTTTGACTATATTGTAATACCATAACTTCGGCCATAGGATCATGACTTACCTCTATTCATCATCTCCTAAATCAATGATTTCCTTGTCAAGAGATTCATGATTGACGGTGGCATTGTGATCAACATCATATCATCCATTGATTTCAACCTTCTAAAACTACCAAACATCTTCATTGCTTAAAAACAATTTTTTCTCGATCTTATAATGATACAATCATGCCCACGTTAGAATACGGTCATTCTACTACTTAAGATCCATGTCAAAAATCTTCCTAAACTCTTATATATTATACAGGGGGAGTTCTAATACTATATGTTTTTAGGATGAAATTGGATATAAACCATGCATTGTTTTCCCTCAACACTCCACCGATGTCTTAAATACGAACGAGAAAGGAAAAACATTCACGGTCCTATTGATCCTAATCCTTTTACAAACTACAATATGACATATGATCAAAACGACATCCCGATACCTAAATAAATATTATAATCTTATTATGAAGCATCCACCAACGCATCCATCACATCATCCAAACTACTAGATGATTCCTCCATCGGTGATATTATGGAACATCTTTTCTTTGGGGAGTACTACCTCCTTGTTCTTAATTTACTTCCGACACCCAAAACATATGGAAGACTAGACAAACAACCTATGTCTGATCCTAATGTTGGAGATGTCATCTCTTATAGCCCCGTGTATCGAGAAAAAGAACCTCCTCTATAAAGGGTCAATCACCCTTCCTGAAAATCCAATCTTCACACCGAGCCATGTAATTCATGTCAAATTTCAACTATTTATATAATATAGAATTTGCACAAATGTACCTCCATCGTTGCACATGGAGAGGATTTGGACTTAGATGATAAGAATAGGGAATACATGATTCGATTTCCCAATTTTCCCTTAAACCACATGAAAATTATTGGATAGGATATAAAATACCCACTATTGAATCATATCCTCATACATCATCCTTAAATATTACTGAGATCGAACTATCATCTTCAATGAGAACATGATGATTCCATGGACACCGATGACACAATCTCTATCCCACCCAAAAAAATTTAGTCAATATGATCTCCTTAGGTCCATTGACTTATAAAACTAATCAAGTCACTAAAGCACTTCCTCTCATGTAGCCGAAATGATTGAAGAGGAATCACCCACCATCGATATATTTCAATTTCATGATGATCAATATATACTCTCTCAAATAGGAGCAAAGTACCATTTCCTTGAAAGATTTACCACTCGACACATCAACCCTTCTCAATGAATCCACCATTGAATTTAACATAGCGACCCCTCTAGAACCTCACATAGTTAATATTGATCGTCACTAAATCCATAAGAATTAAATGATTTCACCACCTTCTTATCTAAGTATAGTCAAGCTTTTACCTAGTCATATAGTGATATGTCAAGTATCAACCCTAACATCATCGTACACAATATCATCACCTATCCTAAAAACTAAAACAGGTAAAAAAATCTCTATAGAATGCACCCTCCCATAGATATTCTCATAAAAGAGGAGTTATAATGCTTTCTTTCCATTAATTTCATCATTGACTATCCATAATGGGACTCTAACATTGTACTCGTAACCAAAGCCTCGGAAACTTACGCATTTGTATTGACTTCGGGATCTCAATCTCACCTATCCTAAAGATGATTTGCATCTTTTGAACATCGACCAACTTGTTGATCTAATATCCGGCCATGAAATGGCATCACTTATGGATGTATTTTCTAGTTATAATCAAATCCTCATCACTAATTACAATCAACATAAAAAAATCCTTCATTTCCCCTTGGGGACCTTCGATTACCACACCATGCCCTTTGGACTTCATAATGTAGGAGCCACCTATCAACATGCCATGACATATATATTTCATGACCTTATCCATAAGATCAGAAGACTATGTAGATGATCTCTTAGGAAATCTAAAAACATGGAGATCATCTCATTTTCCTTAACTCGATATTCACTCATCTTATCTAATACTTCCTTCATCTTAACCCTAGTAAGTGTGTTTTCGGTGTTCTCATTGATAAAATTTGAGGGTCCATATTATCTATCTCGAGGCATTGAATTAGACCAAGCCAAATCCAAATCAATTATTCAAATGCCTCCTCTATCAAACCTCAAAACTGCATATCCTTCATGTAAGTTATAGTCCATTCAACAATTTATATCGCAATTATCATACCGTTGTAAACCTTTTCATCACATTCTCCATAAATACATTGATTTTAAATGGGATCTTAATTATCAAAATCCTTAGACAAATTGAAATAGTATCTTTTATCACCACCTATACACATACCTCCTTGTGAGGAAGAACCATTCTATCTTTAAATATTTGTTCATCACTCCTTGGGTGTTATGCTTTCTCATTGCGATGAGCAAGGTCATGAACAATACATTTATTACATAAGTAGAACTCTCCACAAATATGAAACTTATTACACTCGAAGATAAAAAATTGTGTTGTGCCTTATACTTTTCAACCTCTAATCTCCGTCATTATCTACTAAACCAAAAACATACATTGTCACCATACTTAATCCACTTAAAACCATATACTCTAAACCATATCACAAAGTGATCGCATAACTTGGTTGCTTATGTTAATGACTTGAGTTTGACCTTGAATTCATATAAAAAAATCCCATTAAGGGCCACGACATCGTGAGACCAGCTTGCTTAAGCACCCCTTCTTGACACTCAACTTCCCAACAAATCTATCAATTTTAGTGATTATCATGAGTTCACTCCTCTCAAAATGATGCTCTTTTTCAATGTATCTAAATGCCAAAAAGGGGAGGGGATGGTATCATAATCATATCTCTATGGGGAATCATATTCCTCTATCATTCAAACTTAACTTCAAAAGTATTAATAACATAGCAAATATGAAGCTTTAATAATGTGTCTTCAAACCGCCATAATGCTAGGCATTCAAATCTTATAAATCTATGAAGACTTAGAGTTATTAGATGGAAAACATTTAACAAATTTTTAACATCATCATGTCTACCAAGAATGCATAAAACATGCATAGAGTAAACATGTAAAAGAACGTGACTTAAAAATATTTTATCTTGTTCTCAAAGAAAATCAACTAATTTAGAATGGAGTAAATGTGGAATTTTTTTCCCCATTTCGATTGGTTCATTTGTCATTACTCACAAGTATGGGTCACGAGCCTATCGCCTAGCCTCTCTTAATGGTATACTTGAAAAGTAACCTTTGAATTCCTTGCACTTGTGGCCTTTCTACTATGAACTTTCGATCATCATAACAATCGTTACATCTAATCTCTTCTCATCACTCGCCAACCATCCTATCATTGTAATGATTTAAAAGTATGTTTTTTTCTATCACTATCCTTAAAGAACCTTAAAGAGGAGCACCAAGGATTTATTCATCGCATACTTCACTTAGAAAATTCTTCCCTCCATGGGAACCACGTAATCATTACATCCATCTACCTTATATACCAATAAAAATGTGTCATGGGCACATATGTGTGGGTCATGTACACATGTCCTTCCCCTCCTCAAAGCAATCTATTAGGGTTTTCCTTAGCTAAAAATAATGTAAAAATAAAGATGGATGCATCTTATAAAAATAATAGATTGATCCCTCGAAGGAAAACTATTCAAAATCTATATCATATTATAAAAATAAAATTAGATGGATCCTTGAAGGATAACTAATTTTTAAAATCATAGACTGATCCCTTGAAAGATGAATATCTGTGTAAAAATAAAATTCAAAATTCAAAAGTGTAGATAACTCCCTTGAAGGATGGATACCCATATAAAAAGTATTTCCACATTGATCAACCCTCAAAAAATCAAAATATCAAAGCATCCTATGAAATATTCTTACATTGACTATTTTTCCCATCAAAGTTAAACTTCTTGCATCGATCATTTGCATTGAATAAAGTAAAATATGTGTAGCTAGGGAATCTCTCTATGAAAGTATTGAAAAAGAGAACCGTATTCCCCCACACAAACCTACACATGTTAAACCATTTCACATCCTAGGAAGGTACATATTATCACTTCGTCTTTATATCTCGAGATCCCATGTTTAGTTACATACTAATAGTCTCATGTTAACATTTATTGTTAAGGTAAAAGTGTAAGTTCCTTCACCATATTTGTACACATCACGTATGAATCAAATATAATATCAAAGAAATCATTCCCTTTTTATTCCCATTTCAAAACATTGGAATACATTTTGATAAAATTTGGATCACATCTAAGTCACAATAATACTAATGCATCACCATTCAAATCTCATAAACATCAATTAAAAATATTAAAAAACATTAAAACATGCATCATATTACAACCCACACATGAATCATAAGTCAAATCATGTCATCATATATATAACCATGACCAAATTCTAAATACATCATCAGGATTCCCCTCACTCCATTTATTAAAAACTATGTATTGAGGCTTCATAAAAGAGTTGTATACATATCAAACCACAAATATAGTACATATCTATCCAGTGAACTGAACAATAGAAAATAAATCGCTACCATAAACGAATCTCCCCTAAGTTGTCAGATCTCCACCACCTTATGCACCTTTGTCTCCTCCATCTGGCCCTTGAGGTGGCTTACCCAAACTCATAGTACTAGCACTAGGACCTACCACCTATTGAACTTAACAATCCCCATATCTAAGAGCAGTAAGAAGGACCTTAATCATTCCGGACCGATTGATAAGCGGCATAGCTAACCCTTCCCATTACAACCATCTAACTACTAACCAGGGGCTCGGGTCACCAACTCCACACCCGATCCCGATGACCTAGTGATATAAAGATCTCTTTTACGGTATCTCATCGTTCTTTATACCTATCTCTATTGGTTGTGGCCTATGTCAACCGTTGTTTAAGACCATCATGCTCACTTATAATGCCATCCCTCTCATAAATTAGAGTATCCTTCACTCCAATCAAATCATCCTATTATACCCATAAACCATATCTCTCGGTCTCCATTGTGGCCTTCTTGATCATCAACTATGTGATTGTAGCCTCTAGGTCCCCCTCATCTCCATCCTCCTCCTCATCATCACTAACATCAACAATCTCATGTGCCACCTCTACTCAAGCACACATTTTCCTTCCTCTCTCGATCTAATTGTATCCTTTGAAACTCCATATAGGCACCAATCCACCACTTCCTATAAATTGTAGTCACTCCAAAGGCATCATCTATAGGAGCTCAATTTCCATGCTCATCTATACCCATTTCTCCCTTTTCATTAGGTATAATAAGATGTGGTACCACAAACGTCTTGAGATTATTCATATCTCCATCATCTCTCTATATGGCACCATAATTGTTATCTATTTTTTGCACCCCCTACAAAATGGAAAACTTAGCGAGTCATAAAATTGGCAGTTGATGGAAAAGGGAAATGTTTTGTAGTATGTAGGGTGGCTCATGTGATTGTCTCGACAAAGTTGGTTCTAACTCCTAGTGAGCTTGCAAGCCGTAAATAATCCTTGAGTTGGAAATCGAGCTTATTGGAGTAAAAGTTAGCCGGTGATGGTTTGTCGATAGGTTATTTAGGTAATGATTAGTTATAAAGGTTGGTTGGGTGATGGTTTGTCAAAAAATTTGGTTGGGTGAAAATTGGTTAGAATGGTTTGTTGGGTGACAATTGGTCGATATACTTGGTTGAGTGACGGTTGGTCAATATGCTTGGTCGGGTGATGGCTTGTATGGCGTCCAACCCTTGTAGACAAGCTCGGTTGGCTAGAAAATATAGATTTCATCTAACCCCTTGGGATTTGACATCTAACATATATAGTCAGCTTCGAGTTGTTCGGCATGGTTGGGCGAGTCACCGGGTTAGTCTATTTGTCATTGTTTTTGTTACAAGAATGGACGGGTAGTGTGTCATACGGGAAAATATAGATGACCGTCTAACTTCACGGGTTTGACAAGCCGATAATTTGAAGATGTAACTCCCAAGTTGGTTGGTGACTAAAATCATGTACGATCATAAAGATAGACATTGTCCAACCCAACGCTTGTTTGAAAAAAATAGAATGGACGAGTTGAAAGCCTCACAAGGGTGGGTGAATGAATTGCATCCCAACAACTAGAATTAATGAAGCATGGCACCCATTACCATCTATGTAAGAAAATTACAAAAATGAATGGTTTCCCATAACTCTTTAATGCATCCTATCGGTTGGTGACCAAAATTGCCTATATATTATAAAATTCACCTCATTTTGGAAATTATTTTTGGAAAGGAAAATGAATTTTATAAAAATTGTTCTAGAGATATTGTGAGCTAAAGGCCTCAAATTTGGGATTATTATAATAGATTTTTTCTTCTACTTATGTCATGATGGATTGTGGATGTTTCTAGCAATAAAAATCATGTTTTTGGCCATTTTATCCCTAACTTGTGTGAATTACATATATTGCCTTCGATTATATTTATAAGTATATTGTTCATGTACCTATCTATTTACAAGGCCTATAGTTTGTTGTGCTTTACAATTATAGGGAATTGAATATTGTCTTAGAATGTACCATTTTACTAGCCATCTCCTTCTCAATTTCTCTCTATCTTTCACTCACTCAAATTGTCTCACCCTTTCTTGGTGCATCACCTTCACTTAGAGTAGTCTTATTTTATGCATCTTTTTATCCATGTATCCTTAGAAAGAATTAGAATAGGATTGGTTTATCTTCCCATTCTCTACACTTAGGAGAATTTTGCACTAGGTTAGAGGAAGAATCTAACTTTCTCCAGAGAGGATTATCCTACTTGCAAGGTCCCACACCGCAGGATAATACCATGTTATGCAAGTTGTACCGGTTTCCTCATACACAAAATTACAATCAATCGAGTGTTGTAATTTTGCACTAACAGTTTGGCATGCCCGATGGGATAGAAGTAGATATTTCAACTATTTATCAATATTGGGGTGTGTCTTGGTTATTTTCAACCTTTAGAGGCTTTACACAGCCCATCCGGTGACTACGTCATTCAAATCCAGTGGTTTTAGCAACCCAAGTTTATCAAGTTCATGAGAAGAGTGCAAACCTAGTCTAGAGCAAGAGAAGAAGGTATCTTTGAATACTTGTAGTTATCTCCAAGAAGAGGAAGGAGAGGAAGAAGAGTACAAAGGTCTCCATCTCCACCAAATAGAACATTATCCACACCTCCACCTGGTATACCATTTCTTCAATCAACTAGGGTTCTCAGGACACTCAAGATGGCTCATCAAAGAACACCAAATCAACCACCTCCAAAACCATATGAAAATTTCACAAGAAGTAGTCCACTTTCCCTTAATGCACAAAATACTATCCTAATAGAAACATTAAAGAATATCCCATACTTCACTGGATAAAATCACACAACTACCATCGACAAAATTCAAGACATTGTAAATGTTTGTGCCATACATGAGATTACTTAAGATGGATTTTTTTGTCAAGTTGTTGGCCTATTATTTCAATGGAAAAATGTTGCAATGGTTCGAGAGGCTTGAGAGTAGGATCAATTCATAATTAGGATCAATTATGCACAACTCTCTATGCCCAGTTTGGGGAGAGGGCTAGCAACTTATCCCTTTCTATATGATGACAACAATCAAAAGGACACCAACATAGAAAATGACAGACTTTAATTCCATATTCCAAAGAACATGGGAAAGGATCCTAATTATGGTCAAAACAATAAATGAAGGTGCATTTCTCTATTTTTTAAAACTTTAAATTTTGATATGTTTGTTATGATAGAATCTATGGCGGGAATAACCCTACAGAGACACATATGCCATCACTATTAGAGCTTAGAATTTCCTAATTCAATTTGGTAAACTTGCACCTAGGCCACCTATGCCTCTTTATCTAGATATGGGGAATCCTAATCCTAATTAAACACCTACAATAACCCCCATCCCTGTTCCAAGAAATAAAAGTTTAAATAAAGCTTCCACTTCTTCTCCTATTCCTTCAAATGAACTTGAGGAGATTATGAAACAATTAAAAAAATAGGAAATGAGTTAGTAAGTCTTAAAAGGAAACAAGTTCAAAATTATAGACCTTATCAGCCTCATTCCTAACCCAATAAACCTCCATAAATTCCAAAGAGGCCACTTGTTCTCAAGCTACTAACCAAAACCAAGGACAACCCCAAGTTGCTAAGCCATTCCAAGAATATAACCATAATGCATTTTCAACATCTAGGGACTTGGTTCAAACTCAAAACAACATATCACAAGAATATGAATGGTTTTCCCATACATCCAACTACACAATCAGCAACATGCTTCAATGATGCTTTAAATCAAGCATTTATTGAGACTATGATAGGTGTTCCTCAATAACCAAACTAAATAGAAATTTAGTAGCATGTAGCTAATTTGGAAGCACCTCTAAATGAGACAACAAACATGAATTAGCAAGTTGACGATTTATATGGAATAAACAATCCCCTTCTCAAAGTGTGAAAACTAACAGAGGTCAAAGAAAAGGAACATAGAGGAGGGAAAATCATTTAGTCCAATTATTTCTCATCCTAATCTCACTCAAAGAGGAGTTAGTAGGCCAAATCTAGCTCCTAATGCACAAAGCTAGCCCAAGTTAACTACTGTAGTAACCCCCAATCTATAGAATTATCCTAGGATACAAATCATGGTAGCTCATGAACTAACCTGTACCGAAAAAGGCCATCCCATTAAGGGAAAACAAAGAGAGAACCAAACCCCTTTTAATATCATTGATAAGATGAAGAATACCAATGTCATTATTTCCATGTGGGAATCATTAGCAATTCCATGGTAATGAGATTTATTCCGAGCAGCCATGGAAAATTTATCCCCTTCTAATGAGCCATTCAAAAATTAGGAGAGGGATCTTACTAACACCGTGCAATAAGAATAATTTCATTCGGGTAATAATGTGAAGCCTCCACCATTTTATGTCTCATTGATTGTTGGGGATAAATTAGTACATAATTGCATGATCGAATCAAGGGTGAGAAACTCGCAATGTCAAAGAAAATTGCTGATAAATTGGGCTTACAATATGATTCAGGATTAAAGGGAGTAGTGTAATTAGATGGGACAATAGTAAGCATAGTTGGAGTGATCAAAGAATTAATCCTTGAGATCCATACTTTCTGAATGTCACAATTATACAATATGTATCGGTGATTGATTTTCCACCGCTATTTTCCTTGTTCCTTTCAAGGATTTTACATAAAGGATTGGGGGCTACCTATTAGCTGATTGGTCCCACATGTTATTCAAGACAAGATATGGAGATAAGGCTATGATCAGGTTGGAGCCAATTGCCAAATTTCACATTGAGCCTTATGTTCCCAGCCTAATCAATGCAAATTGTACCATATTCGATCAACATGAATGCTTGGAGGCTCAAGAGGAGAATACAAAGATTAGGATAATTCCATACCTAACACTTGATGATTGGGCTCATAGGGGACATCCTTTCGATCCATAAAAGGAAATGGAAGAAGATGAGTTGGGAGTTTATTGTTTGCATGAAGAAAACACACCTCCTCTAGCCTCACCAAACTGAATGATAAGGGTGAGAATGAAGTATGGAAACTATTCTCTGATGGCTCAAGAAGTAGGCAAGGTACTGGATGATGAGATATGATTTTTCACTACAAGGTACAAAATATTACTTAGCTTTTGTTTTCAGTTCGCTTTCTTAAACAACACAAATGAGTATGAATCCTTGATCCACATATTGCATTAGGAAATAAAGAGAGGTATTGAAAAATTATAAGTGTTTAGAGATAATGAATTAATCATGAACCAAGTTAGAGGAAAAAATGTTGCTAAGAATGATCTACTCAAATCCTACAAGCATTGGGTATGGGATCAGATTGAAGACCTTGAAGCATTCAATATTCAGCCATATCACGGAAGAAAAATGAGACCGTAAACAAGCTCACAAGTAATTAGAGATACTTTTGATGTGGTAGAAAGTATCAAAAGTGAGAAATATTAGCCTCATATCAAAGTGGTTGTAAGATCATATGTGCTAGATAACAACACAAGCTAGAAGGTTTTTGAGAATGATCAACAGTTCATTAGTTTTTACAAGAGGAGGATGAGTTCTCAGCTAAAAATCAAGAGAAATTAGAGCAATAGTACGGGGATCAAATAGTGCAGCTGCGGAAAAATAAATTTCCAAAGGGTTTAGTGACTTTAGAGTCAATATTCAACCCAAATGATCAATTATGGAAAGAGAAGGCCAACATTCAAGTCAAAAAGGAGGATTCTGAGCCCATTTCAGTTGGAGAAGGTAAGACGCTCCAAATAGGAAAGATGAGCAAAGTGAACAAGAAAAGTATGACCTTGTGTAACTTTTCCAGGAATTCCCAGATGTTTTCACATGGAGCTATGAGGATTTGAAGGGTTTTAACCCAAAATTGGCACAACACACCATTGAGTTGCATCTGGAGGCTAATCCCGTTAGGAAAAAACAAAGGCCTGGTCAACCATCATATAAAGCATCTTGTGAAGGATTTGAAGAATCTCATTAAGGTGAGTATCATTTTCCAAATCAAGCACTAAATTTGGGTAGAAAATATGGTACTAGTTAGGAAAAATAATGGGGAAATCAGGGTGTACATGGATTTTTCAGATTTAAATAGGGCCTCCCTCAATTATCACTATCTTCTACCATCTATGGAGCAAATTCTATAGGTAGTGGCTATTTCGAGAAAGATTATCCCTTTTAGATGGATATTCGAGCTATAATCAGATCATAGTGAAAGAGGAGGATCAGTTTAAAACAACCTTAACCATAAAATGGGGAACCTATGCATAAATGAAGATTTCATTTGACCTATCAAATGTTGGAGCAACATTTCAATGAGCAATGGCTATCACGTTTAAGGGGTTGTTAAATAAAATAGTGCTTGTATATCTTGACCACATCATTATATTTTATAAAAATGTAGAAAGTCACCTCTTTCATCTCAAGACAGGTCTTTGAAAGGTGCAGGAGGTTTGGAGTGTCCTTAAACCCAAAAAAGTGCATATTCATGACACATGAGGGTAAAATTCTAGTCCATATTGTGTCGAAGGAAGGACTGACAATTGAGCCAAAGAGGGTAGAAGCCATCCACGGTCTACCATTGCTAAGTCATAAGAAGGCTCTCCAAATATTATTGGGGAGGATAAACTTTGTTCGAGGTTTGTACCAATTTTTTCCGCTCTTGTGAACAATGATGTTGAAAAGGAGTTTGGCTTTTGAATGGACAATGAGGGAAAGATAGTTTTGAGGATATCAAGTAGGCCATATCTCAAGCTCCAACTTTAATTAATCTATACTTCTCAAAGTATTCTTTCTATATTCCTTTGGTGGTTCGAGACATCATCTCCACAATATTTGTGCAACATAATAAGGAAGGATTGGAACAACCTATTGCATTCTTCACCAATGCCTTATGGACTATGAGGTGAGATTTTCATTCATTGAGAAATATAACCTTGTTGTGATTAGAAGTTTTAAGAATTTTAGACATTTAGTGTCAAATAATAGGATTCATCTACTAGTCACACATAATGGTATAAAATATTTTCTTTTAAACAAGGACCTCAATGAAAAAAGGATGGTTTGGGTAACCAAGGTTGTAAATATGACATTGATATTAAGGTGACCAAGCTGATCGGGGAAGGGATTATGTGAACAGCTAACTTCAGGACAACATATGGAGTCAAGTGGTAAAGGAGAGGATATTTTGTGCTACGTGGTGATCAAGAGAAATAAATCGAAGCCTCACTCGATCCTTTTTGGAATCGGGAGATACAGTCCATTTTCTCCAAAGTGGTCAAAGTCCTTAAGGGCTTAACAAGGAAAAAATAAGATATTTCAAGATCCACTTTGTATCCCCTTTGTATTGGTTGATGGTATCTTGTTCAAGAAAGATGTAAATGGTGTCCTCCTAAGGTTCCTCAATGTAGATTAGAGAGAGAAGGTGCTACATGAATTTCATGATGGAGAAAAGGTGGTCATTTTTCTAAAAGGGTGACAACTCTTAGAATTATGAAGTCAGTTATTATTGACCTAACCTTTTTCATGATTTTTATGTATGGATTAAGAAGTGTAAAAAGTGTTCCTTATTCACAGGAAAAGAGAGGTTAGCATCCTTCCACTCCACCCCATTTATGTAAATGAACCATTCATGCAATGGGGACTGGATTTCATTGGGGTGATTAATCCAATTTCTAGCTTAGGACACAAGTGGATTCTCATAAAGAATGATTCTTTCACCAAGTGGATAGAGAAATTACACTAAAAGAAGAAAATGAGGCTATCATACTATATTTTTATGAGGGGATGGTGATAAGGTTCGAGTTCGCCACCATTATATCAAATAATGCTTTGGCATTCCTAGGTGCTAAGATCATAGAGTGGGAAGTCAAAAATGGGATATACTTGAGTGCCTCATAAAATTACTATCAACAGGGTAATGGCCTAGTAGAGTCCACAAATAAGAATCTTTTAAAGATTATAAGGATAACTCTAGATGAGAACCAGATATCTCGGCATGCCAAGTTAAAATCAGCCTTGTGGGCTGATAGGATTACTCCTAAGAGGTCAATAGGGAATTTTCCTTATAGGTTAGTCTATGGAAGGGAGGAAAGGCTATGTATATCCCTTGAATTTCCCTCATTGGAGCTCTTGAAGCAACTAGATCTATCAAATTTTTAACCCATGGAAGTTAGATATGCAAGCTCATAGAGTTGGAGGAGATGATGAACCAAGTCATGCACATCATAGATAAGGATCAATCATTGATCAAGAGGTTCTTTGACAAGAAGGAAAAGGATAGAAAATTCCAAGAGGGATACTTGGTCCTTAAATGGGATGTAGATAGGGAAAAATTGGGAAGGCACTCTAAGTTTGATGCAATATGGAGTGGCCCTTATATGATTTTAGGCTGCAAAGAAAACAATGCTTTCCAGCTATCAAGGTTGGATGGAGAAGGACTATAGATTCTAGTCAATGGAATCTATCTCAAGAATTATTATTGAGTGAAATATCCTTCTTGTACATATTATTTTAGAAGTTGTAATTCCTCTAAGTGCTTGTAGCACATTTCATTGTTTTAGTTTAGGTTGCTTTTGTAATAAGTTCTTATGCACTCTTTACATATTCTATTTGGAATGTGTATGACCTTTTCTATTTGTACATAGTTGTGCCCTTGTTTCTCTTGCACTTTATAGTTTTAGGAAATATTTTGTGAAGATATAACCAATCCTCAACCAGGGGCTTTATTCTAAAATGAAAATATCTAATAGTGCCTCAAGGGTTGGAAGATAGATTTTCAAGTGATGGTCTATTTCTATAAATCAATATGAATCCATGCCTAATGGATCCCCTAAGGTCACTGGTATTCAAGATCAAGTAGGTAGATCATCCCGCGAGCCACCAATTGTTATCAATTTTTACACCCCCGTGAAATGGAAAATTAGTGAGTCATAACATTGGTAGTTGATCAAAAATTGAAATGATTTTCATTATGCAGGGGTAGCTCATGTAATTGGCTCGGCTAGGTTGTTTTTAACTTGTGGTGAGCTAGCTCATCGCGGTGAATCTTGGAGCTAGAAATCAAGCTTATTGGAGTCAAGGTTGGTCGGGTGATGGTTGGTTGGCTAGGTTGGTCGTGGTGATGGTTGTTCAACAAGGTTGGTCGGTGATGGTTGGTTAGCTAGGTTGGTTGGATGATGGTTGGTCAGCTAGGTTAGTCAAGTGATGGTTGGTTGGCTAGGTTGGTTAGGTGACAGTTGGTCAGCTAGGTTTGTCAAGTGACGGTTAGTTGACATGGTTGGATGGGTGATGCTTGGTTGACATGGTTGTTAGGGTGGCGGTAGGTTGGAAAGGTTAGTCGAGTGATGGTTGTTTGGCTAGGTTGGTCGGTAAGGTTGGTCGGGTGACGGTTGGTCGGGTGATGGTTGGTTGTGAAGGTTGGTCGGGTGAAGGTTGGTTGGCATGGTTTGGTCGGGTGATAGTTGGTCAAAGCATAGTTCATCAAGTGATAGGTTGGATGGTGTCCAACCCTAATACGAAGCTTGGTTGTTCAATAAACATAGACATCATCCAAACCCTTAAGGTTTGATGGCCAATATAGATGGTTACCTTACGGTTGTATGACATGGTTGGGTGAGTCACCAGGTTGGTCGAGATCACCGAATTTTTAGGCTATGAGAATAGACAGTAGTGTATCATACCGAAAAGATAGATGGTCATCCAACTTCTTGGGTTGGATGGCACATAATGTGAATATGGTAACTCCCGTGTTGTTTGGTGACTAAAATCATGTACGGTCACAAAAATAGATGGCGTTAAACCCAATGTGGTGTGATGACAAAGAGGATGGAAGAGTTACAATCCTCATAAGGGTAGGTAAATGAATGACATCCCAACAACAAAAATTAATGAAGCATGCACCCATGACTACCCATGCGGAAAAGTATCAAAATGAATGGTTGCCCATACCTCTTTAATGCATCCTACCGGTTGGTAGCCCAAATTTCCTATATATTGTAAAAATTGCCTCATTTTGGAAATATTTTTAGAAAGAAAAGGAACTCTATCAAAATTGTTCCAGAGCTATTGTGATCTAAAGGCCTTAAATTTGGGATTATTGTAAAATATTTTGTCTTGTCTTATGTTATGATGGATTGTGCATGTTTCTGAGAAATAAAATTTATGTTTTGTGGTCATTTTCATCCCAACTTGTATGAATTACATATTTTTCCTTCCATTATATTTATAAGTATATTGTGTATGTACCTATATCTTTGCAAGGCCTATAGTTTTTATGATTTACAAATATAGGGAATTGAATATTGTCTTAGATTGTGGCATTCTACCAGCTATCCTTCTTAGTTTCTCCCTATCTTTCACTCACTCAGATTGTCTCACCCTTTCTTTCTGCATCACCTTCACTTAGAGTAGTCTTATTTTATGCATCTTTATATCCATATCTCATTGGAAAGAATTAGAATAGGATTGGTTTAGCTTTCCATTATCTCGCACCTTGGATAAGTTAGTACTAGGTTAGAGGTAGAATCCAACTTTCTCTAGAGGATTGTCCTACTTGTAAGGTCCCACACTATAGGATAATCCCATGTTATGCAAAGGTTGCATTGGTTGCCTTGTACATAGAATCACAAGCAATCGGGGTGTTGTAATTTTTACTAACAATAATATCAAGCACATCCTATATAAAACCAAATAATCAGTGATTGTTATGAATCACTAGCGATTCATCAAATTTCTACCCCGAATCATCATTTTCAAAAATAAAAATCCCCTTATCACATTTTAAAAAATGTCTCATTTAAGAAACCCCTTCCTTCAAAGATTAAAAATCATTAACAAGATCAACTTAGCATGGGATATGTCATAATTATATGGGACATGAGCCCTTTTAACCCCATCACTTGACTTCCTTGTCCTTATAGCCTACCCTTATGAATCATATGTTCGTGAATCGATGAACCCTTTGGTTCCCCCTTCATAGTATTCCATGGTAACACCTATCATTTCAATACCTTGTGTTGGGGAAATTTTTAACGAAATGCACACCAAATTATCCAAACCAACTTGTCAAAGGGTGTTCCTTACATTGTGGTGTAGTCACCCCTATTTTAGGGGAATCACCCAAAACAAATCAATCTATCAAAAATTGATTTTGTATTGCGCTTTTCCTATAGGCACCAAAAATTGGTTTCACTACCCTAGATTGCCCACATACACGTTTTCACCATGATCCTAGCTAGATCCCCTTAATTTGATTCTTTTCTTTAAATCCCCATCTATTTTCCCATCACCTTTAATTCTAAATTAATTCTTGTTAATTAACCTAATTTAGCTAATTACCCCTAATTATCCTTCATCTCTCATAATTAGCTAATTACCTCTAATTGGATTTCATTGGGATTCTTTTTCCATAACCAACTAAATCGACATCCCTACACTTTTTCTAGCTTTTATCTAACCCATCTTTATCTCTTACCCATCCATGACACTTCCTAAACAATCCTTTCCCACCTACATGCTTTAAATAACTCATCCTAATCTCTAAAAGGCCCATATCTCGAGTAAATCAGCTATATTACCATCTAAGGAATGGTTTCCCATAGTCGGGTGGTGACATAGATGGGTCAACATCGACCCTATAAAATTACATTCACCCCCTCTTCTTGATGCATGCATACAAATATCATAGATTTCTTGTGACTTGCAAATGTTTTCTCATACCTAAGCATCCGTGAAATAGTTAGACCTCTTGGATCTCCTTTCAACATTCTTGCATCACTTGTGAAAACAATTTTTGAGATTACCATTAGTTTGTGTTGTTTTATTCAATTATTATCATATTATCATTGTCTTGTTTGCATCTAACATTTTTACAGGACTAGATCATCTCCACGAGACCATTTTTAGTTTTCCTTTTCATCCCAGCACTTGCAGGTTGCTTTTTCAGTCCATCCACTCTTGGCTTAACTCATTCTAGCTCGAGTCACTTATCAACCCCAATGATCACTATTATTCCTATATCCATCTACCTTTATATGATCCAGAGGATCCTGTATGTACCCAAAATTGTAAGGTATCTGCATCACGAACAAAGGTAACAAGTGCCCCAATGATGATACAGGTCTCCTCACAAGGTGTTCGTGGATCTGAAAAAGCTCTCCGAGTGTACGTTAACATCCCGCATGCCCCGCTTAGCCCCACGTCCTTTGTTTTCCTTTTTCCTCTCTTTTCTTGGCCTTTTGCTCTTGAAGGACGAAACCGCTGCCTACCTAGGCGGCGGTCTTGTGACCGCCACCCCGATCGATGGCGGCGGTCCTCGTAACCACCACCCCGCTCGAGCGGCGGTCCTTTACATGTTTTCCAGAAAGCGTTTTAACGCGACTCACGAAAAAATCAACATTTTCACCAGCTTTCCTTGCCGACTTAGGCTTGCATTTATGTTTTTGGTCCCCTGGAATAGTGTTTGGCCATTGTTTATTGTTTTAGAGTTCAGTTTGGTTTTGATCTTTGGGTGAATGAAAAGCTATAAATAAATGGTTTGTGCACAAGCAAATGGTCTACCCCTCATTCACTTTCATGCTCTGATTTTCATAGTTCAGTCTTTTATTCTGTTTAGAAGCCATAGTTTTAATTCCTTACATGCTTAGTTAGCACTGTTCAGCTATTAGTAAGCCACATACCCATCTTGTGCAGGCAGTACTGTTATTTCACCCAATCCATTGGAGTAGAATAGGTTAGGAAGCCATTAAATTTACGGATAGTTTCAGTTCCTGGACGCTTTATGTTGCATGACTCATGATAAATCCCGCTAGGAATTACATAATCCAAGCTCTGTACTCTTTCTGCGCTATCCCTCTCCTACCCGCATTATATTCGACCTACATTCGAGCTGCCTTTGTCCCAATATCCACTTCGTGATGCTAGCATTAAACGCTTTTACGGATTCACGTGAATACGAAAGAACGAGGAGATCACACTTAGGGGACAAGATCACACACACCATCGATTCACCACTGCTTGCTGGAATCCGGTTCTATCTTTCAAAGTTCTAGTTAGAATCATATCAAATAGAGTAGATAATTGCTTTGTTTCAATAAATTCTCTTCTCAATATTACAGTGGAAGTTTGTGAGGATTCATAGTTTCTGAGAAACTATGATTCACTCCTCACTTCTGAGGTAGGATCGAGAATCTTGCAGATAGATTAGATAAGCTATTTTATTTGTTTAGAATAAATCTACAAATTACACAGGCAAATAACTACACTCGGTTATCTTGTTTGTTTTAAATTGTTATTTAGTTATTATTTCTAGATACGTTTAAATAGCTGCTTTTCTTAAATTCTTAGAAAGTCTCATAGAGAAATAGAAGTTATATATGTTTTAGATTTATCCCACATAGTTAGAATTTGCTTTACTACAGTTAGATTTACATTTTGTTTTGTATGACAATCACGGGACCTAGGGAGCCCAGGGAATATGTATTTGAGCCAATCGTGCCTCAGCCCAACCTTGTCATAGCAATAGTTGACATAGACCAGAACCTTAGAATACAAGTCTTCCAAACAACAACAGATTTACGACTGATCAGCTCTCAGTTGAGAGGATTAAATATAGAAGACTGACCAAGCACACACGTTTTGGTCAAATCAACCGAACTACAGATTACCCTAGGCAAACATTCACATGACTGTAGAAGGGTTCGAAAGAGAACAAACCTTTGGTTGTGATCCTTTGGTCCCACAGCCAGATGCAGGAGACATTCTCATAGACATAGATACTAGTTTAAGAATCCAGGTTGCACGAACGCCTGTGAGGTATTCTCGAGAAAATCACATAGTTATTAAGTCTAAACATAGAAGCTGAGAAAGCGTATGATTACTGGATACTAGGGATTAGGACTTGATTTTGTACATGACCATAGCAGGACCGCAACAACCAAGAGTCTACGGCTGTGATCCACAAATCCTGCAACCTAATGAATCCATAAGTCAATCAGATATAGACACTGGCCTACACACGTTAGTATTCCAGTCCACTCCACTTCCACCCATCATCATCGAACAATTTTCCTTACTAGATATAGCAGCTAACAAAGCTAGAGAATTCTGGACTAGGCCAGAGAATCATCCGTAGAGTCGATTGTATTCATTACCCACCATATGACCTTATCTAGAGATATACACAAAACTATCCTAGGTCATTTTCCATGTATTCCACAACCCATAGATCGAATCACGCTAGAACTCAATATTGATTGGAGCCTTCGAGCAGTCATCCTTGCTGATCGATCTATCACACCAGTCCAAGTTAGAAGGGCCTTCTTTGCCTTAGATTCACAAATTCCATTAGTGCGTGTCGAAGACATTAGATTTCCTAACTAGTTTGTTTGCATCCCACGCATATTCCATCCCCACTGGCTGTCTCGGCATGACCTCGGGAGGTCGGGTACGTAGAAGAGTTACCTGTAGATTCCCATGCTCGCTTGTCACTTTTTCGGCATACAAAATTGGTGAACCCGACATGAACTAACAACTTTTTCACCTTCTCTTTGAGAAGTTTCATCTTATTTCATCCACCTTCGCTCCTTCCCATTATTCTGCGGGTATTCATATACCCCCCGAATATGTCAGGATTCGATGCATATGGAAGACCCCTCTTGGGTCTTGAGGCATACTACACCCAGCAAAATAGGCAATCATCACCCTCACTCTTGGTATGGGGGGAAAATTACTCAACTAATCAGTTTTCAACACAAACTCCAAGAATCAGATATAATTCATCTTTTCAAACTGAGGAGTTGGATCAAACCCCTCGAATGCAACAAATAGAGCCTTCAGGCTCGAATAATATGACGTTTACCAGAATCTGGTTCGTCTCCTCAGATGCTACTTAGACCACAAATTAGTAGGCAATCAGACCCATACCTAGTCTTAGATGATGAACAGTCAATACGTTATCCTAGGGGTGAACAACGCTCCCGGGGTATCTACCCACCTATAGGAGGTTTACAAATACAACCCGAGGTCTCTTTTCAAGAAAATACCTCTATGCCACTACATATAGGAAATACTCTCGGAGAAACTTGGCAAGATAACAATCAGTTGATAGTAGGATATCACATGCCTATACAACACCAAGGTATACAACAAACACTACTAAGGCAAAGCACCGTGACTTCACCAAATGAAGTCATTTCAACGTTAGTAGAAAAGGTGAGAGGGTTAGAACTTGCTCAAGCAAGTCAAAATTCTCACTTCATGCAAGCAGGAAGTTCCAATCCTCCATACCACCCTGGCCAAGTAGATCTCCTCATAGGAGTAGGCATGTTAGGCATGCCTCCTCAGTATCCACAACAAACGCCAACAAGGCCCATCATCTCTAACACCTTTCCTCCCGGTCTAGTATCAAACAATCCATTACTAGACAATACCCCGTCATACTTAAACATGTACTCCAAATCACCACAAGGAGATATGTTCTCCTCTCCCGGCATGTTTGCTCAAATACAGGGACTTCCCTATGCCCCTGCCAACGCATACGCTGCACCGTATCAACAACCCATCCCACCACCACTCCTCAAAGAACCACCATCAATGGTCGAAACCTATGCGATAGGGACTTATTCAAAATATCTGAAAGAGCCCTTAGACTTCACCATACGAAGCGTCATGCTTCCAAGACCTCTTCCCAATTTACCCAAGTACAAAGGTGAGGGAGATCCAAACACGCATATCAAAGCTTACGCTACAGCCATACACGAATTACTCCCTTGGGATGGGGTTGTTGCTAAAATATTCCCCAAAACCTTGGAAGGAATCACTCTTGATTGGTATTATAGAATACCTGAGGCTTCCATCCATTCATTTAAACAACTCGTATTAGAGTTCATTAAGGCATTCGACATGAACAAGCTATTAAGAATAGGAATCAGGGAGTTCTTACACATCAAACAAGAACACAACGAATCATCGCCCATTTCATCCAAAGGTGGCGTACAGTCCTTTATTCCTTGGCAAGTGCTCCAAATATGGATCAGATGGAACTATGTGATTTATTCCTTCATTCTCTCAGCAAAGAGGTGAAGGAAGAAATCCAGAAGTTCCCACTAAAAATTATGATGAAGTACTCGAGAGTGCTATTCGAATAGATCAAGCAAATGATAGATAGTGGCCGTAAAACATATGGAGCAAACAAGAGGTTAATCACCCCCAATCAGAACACTACAAATTATCCCACTACCACAAACGTCAATCAAGGACCTAAAATCCTTAACAAAAATCGGGTGTAACAACGGATGGAGTAACCGACCAGCCCAAGAAGGTAAATGTTGTCAATACTCCATCACAAACAAACAACCAACGAAACAACTTCACCCCGACAATCAATACAGTGGATTTTAACCATCCACAACAACAACAACAGTGAAATCCCATACAAGGGCCAAGCCAAAAATCATTTGGTTATCAAAACCAAAAACAACAAATGTAAAACTTTAATCCTAATAGGCAACAGTTTGATCAGAATTTTAGGCCACAATATACACCAAACCAACAAAACAGGAATTACAATCCCAATTCATATTGTGGATTCCACAAGATTCAAGGTCACGATACTAGAATGTGCCGTGACTACAACAAATTCATGCAACATTTTCCAGAAGAACAAAGACAGTTCTTCACAGATTTTTTTTGGCAGATCCCGTGTCACCACCACCAAACATGCTCGCAGGGCGCTTCCTCAAAATGCTCCCCTCAAGATCTTTAACGATCCACTCCCAAATCATGATAAAGCAACAGTTGAATCTAACGGGATGAACAAGGGTCCAATGATGGGAAACAATGATCATGAAGCCTCGAATTCACTAAGTCCATCAGTTGCGCCACAATTAGGAAATCAACCGAGACCCAAGATAGTCGGTTTGGTAGAACTAGACGCTGAACTACCTATCAAAGCTATAACAAGAACACGAGAGTATTTCTCTCAACCAAGCCCAAGTCATCTACCAGAAATAGATAAGAGTCAACAAATAGTAGAAAAACCTGTAGGTGCCTATGATTTAATTAATGACCTAACAAAAACCTTCTCACACATTTCATTTTTGGACTTACTAAAGAACTCTCCTACTCACAGAGCTGCTCTTTTAGAAGCATTAGGTTTAGGTCATCTAATTAACATCACTCCACCTCCTGAAACACAAGTAAATCACGTAGATTTTGATATCCACCCTCCGGGGCAGCCGGACAAGGATGTCGAATTTATATTCGAAATAAGTAAAATGCCTACAGATGTTGAGATTGCACGCCAAGGTGATCCAAATTTTACACTTACAAGTATGGGTTTATAATAACTACATAAAACAGTAATGGTTGTTGATGGGGCCGTAGTTAACATAGTCCCCTTCTCTTTCCTCCAAAAACTAGGATATGGGGAAACAAACTGTTCCACCACTCAAAATACATTGAGAGGCTATGATAGCCTTAAAGCCACTTCGATAGGAACTATAATACTACCAGTCACCTTAGGACCCAAAACAATCCTGACTGAGTTTTATATTATAGATCGGAAACTAATTATAATATGATCTTACCACCATGGATACACCGAATGAAGGCAATCCCTTCTACTTTATTCCAAGAAGTAAGATTCCTGCATCTAGGAAAGGTATTTGTAGCCAAAGGCGATCCAAAACCTTTCGATATACACCTAGCTGACTTAAAGAAAAGACCAGGTGTGCACTCGGAATTTGAACTTCCAACAAACCAACTTAATAAACCCACTGACCCAAAACCAGAGGAGAAGTTGGTACCTACAACGGATCTTGAAACTATCAACATAGCCGAAACAACCCCAACCCCCAAAGATAAGGCTAAAGAAATGGTATCGTTAGGGACTACTGCAAAAATCGTTGAGTTAATAGAACAAGATTTACCAATGTTCTTACCATTTGATTCAGTAGGCATAGGATATTCACTAGGTGTTGGTTCCCTTCCATCAGAGGATCTCTGCATGGTAGAAGTGGAGTGCGCAAACGCAGCAGATGCCCCAACATCTATACTCCCGGCTAAGTATTGGACTCTCCATTTCGATGGAGCTAAATGCCGTTATGGAGTGGGGGCAGGTATAATTCTTACTTCACCCGAAGAGAAAGTCCTCCCATTTTCCTTTAAGTTAAATTTTGAATGCACAAACAATGGTGCTGAGTACGAAGCCCTTCTCCTTGGCCTCACCTTAGCCAAAAGAATTGGTGTTGATGACATCAGAGTCTTAGGAGACTCGCAATTAGTGACAAACCAGGTTTCTGAAGTATACGAAACCAAAGCCGAACACTTGCAGCTTTACAAAGAAGCCGTATTAGATTTAAGCAAGGCATTTAACTTCATATCCATCAAGCAATCCCGAGAGAAAAATCTTCTTGCTGATTCAATAAGAACTTCAAAGATCGCGTTTACTCCAAGCAATGAGTTAGAAGATACTCATTTCATGGTGTCTATTCGTGATGAATCATTGATAAAAACAATGACAAATCCCCTTTCAACCAGAAGTGAATCTACCGTCCTAGACCATGTTGATAGTGACATGGCCACTTTGGATTACTTAAACACCTATGCAACGACTACATCTCTCCTATCATATGCTAGATTTGTCCTTGATTCCACATTCGTCTTCCTATTTCGGAAATCCCATGATGGATCTCCCCTCACAAATGGAACCTAGCATATACTGCGCAGTAGAAAATGGGGATGATTTGGATTTGCCTCCAAAGACAACTCCGAGTTTGAAGAGGGTAACGCCTCTTTAATTGAGGAAACAATCGATGTCAACATCGCGACAGATGACGAACCAAAAATCTTGAAATTAGGATCATCCTTAACCCCAGAAGAAGTAGAGATACACACTCGGATCCTCAAAGAACATCAGAAGGCGTTTACATTTAATTATAAGGAGATGATAGGAGTCACACCCCACATTGCGGTGCACAATCTCATCACTAAATCAGATGCAAAGCCAGTTAAACAAAAATCAAGACCCATGAAGCCCAAGGTAGATCTCATGGTAAAGGAGGAAGTAATAAAACTCCTCCAAGTAGGATTTATCAAGCCAGTTGACTACTCCCAATGGGTATCGAACATCATTCCCGTTCTCAAGAAGAATGGAAAGATACGCATCTGCATAGATTTCTGAGACATCAACAAAGCATGTCCTAAGGACGACTTCCCGTTACCATCTATCGATGTCATTGTTGATGCAACAACTGGATTTGAACTTTTGTCTCTCATGGATGGATTCTCGGGATACAATCAAATCAAAATATCTGAGCAAGATCAAGCTAAAACTACATTTATAACTCCTTGGGGAACCTATTGCTACGCTGTTATGCCATTCGGTCTCAAAACGCTGGTGCTACATACCAGTGGGCTATGACATATATATTCCACGATTTAATTCATAAAATCATGGAATCCTACGTAGATGACTTGTTGGCTAAGGCCAAGAAGTGTTGTGACCATCCAGAAGTACTCCGTGTCATTCTTTCATGCCTAATAGAATACGGAGTCACACTAAATCCAGAAAAATGCGTCTTTGGCATAACAGGAGGAAAGCTCCTAGGTTACATCATATCGTCATGAGGGATAGATGTTGATCCAACCAAAATTTGGGTTGTCCTCGAAATGGTCCCACCTTCGAATGAATCTAGAATCAGGTCATTTCTCAGAAAGCTGGGTGCAATACGAAGATTCATCCCAGACTTGAGCTTCACCATTCATCCAATCAACAATTTACTCAAGAAAGACTATAACATTGATTGGACCAAGACTAATGAGGCCTCTCGATGTAATTAAGCATTTCCTATTGTCACCACCTATGCTAATGCCACCTAAGCTAGATCACCCGTTAATTCTATATTCACGAGCTACCAATGTCTCATTAGCTTGTATGTTGGCCCAAGAGGACGATGACAAGAGAGAACGTGTGATTTATTTCATTAGTCGAACATTACTTGACTATGAAACACATTATACAGTGCATAATGAGAATGCCTTACCATAGTCTTTGCTACTAAACACTTAAGACACTATATGTCAATCAAGAAACGAGGGTCATGGTAAAAACAGACCACTTACGAACTTTCCTCACACAAGTGTCACCGTCTCTAAAAAGGTCGGACATTTTATAACCTTAATGGGAGAATTTGAATTAACGTTTGTAAATCAGTCAGTTAAGGGACAAATCATTATAGACTTGCTTCTATCCTTTCATTCCTTTGAGAAATAGATAAGGGTTAGGGCTAGGAGGAATACCTGTTGAATGTTGAGATGGTGTGCGCGTACCATAGAGAAAGATCAGATCGACTGTGAAGAACTCCTTTTTGTCTTGGAAGGACTACCTGCAAGTAAGAATACAAGACCACCAGATTTTAATTAGACAATAAATGAGGGAGCTGCCTTAGGCCCAGGAAATATAAAACTTCCTTTCGAAGGTGGTCAGTTCCCCTTTTAATACGAATTAACACAAATGATAACAAAGAAAGCTATTGCAAAATCACGATTTAGGTATCTCGTTACAAAGCAATAGAAGCTAAACTATCAATAATAAAGCGTCATGTTGTTTGTTCGGTTACTGGTCGTTGATACATTCAGGTTGAGTTATAGGGATAAACCAGACTGGATCTGAGGTTGTTAGGTGACAAATAGGTGAGAAAAGGGTTTTGGGGTATAAGTCACAGTGACCGACGCCGGTCACTGGATAACCGACCGCGGTTAGAGAACCGCCGCCGGTGGGGGATAAACGACACCGGTAGGGTCAGCAATCTAAGTGCTTCTGGATAGAGGTTGGTTGCAAGGTGATCGTGGGGTTATTAAGATTGGTGGATGGCTGAGGGGAATAATGGGAGGACAGGGAAGGCTCAGAGTGTGATAAAATGGTCTTCTGGGCAATACAAAGATGTATGGATGAAGGTTCAGTGCAGGGTGCTGGTAGGTGGTAGATCTAGGAATGAGCTTATAATTACTATCAATCCACAGGCTCAAGAAATGGTGCTTAGAAACATACGAGACACTACTTACTCGTTCCTGATGAAGATGCAGGTTCCAGGACTGTGATGATGAAGACAGGGCTCAAGTGGGATGATCTGACAATCCAAGATGAGCTATCTCCTCTTCTGATGCTCGGATGAGTGTCACCTGGGCCTCTTATTCTATTCCAGTTGTAGTCTTGGGCTTGATGTCCTTTTCTCGCAAACTCTTCTTGTTTCTTCACTTGTCTCTCGCTTTCGGCCGCAAGAAAATCCGATCCTTTCAATGATTTCTCTTCCTCCGATCAAATGAAAATCGATCCTTGTTTTTGGTCGGAAGTGGTCATTTATAGGAACCGATGGTGGTTACACAACCGACGGCGGTCGAGTAGAACCGATCGGCCAAGTCAAAGCGGGCTTTTTTGGTAAAATAGCCAACTTTCCCTCCTTTTCTCCCGAGGGATTAGTTGCGGGCTTGGTCAAGTCATTATGAGGTTGGTTTTAGGTGCGGGTGAGGAGTAATTAGCCATGGGTGTGGATGTGGACCAAGTTATAGGTCTTAATTAGGTTAGTTTAGGGTTAAGACTAGGTCATGATGAGGTGGCGAAATGAGGTGGCAGGTATGATGATGTGGATTTATTAATTATAAGGTAATTAATAAATAATTGTGTAAGGTTTAGGTGATGAGGTTAGGTTGCGAAATGAGATGCGGGGCACAGGGTGTCGTAATGACACAAATTTGGTGTCTACATTAGCCCCTTGTTGTCGTGTGGCTTGTCTTGTTAAAGTCGCGCACATGACAATAATAAGAAGTGGTTACCCTTGTTAAGGGTATAGGTAATCCCCCAAATCTATCACAGATTGAGGTAGCGTGAAATCGTGGATAGGTTGATAAAGGGTAAATGGTGTTGAGATAATGGTAAGATGGTGGGTAGGTCCAAGGAAGCGACGACGCCGTTGACATGCAAAAGAGTGCGACTAGGGTACATGATTTGAAGAGCAAACAAGCAATTCATAGGCAAAGGTCGATAGTTTATCCAAACAAGGGTGATATAATCCTGGTATCCAAGGCATAGGAAGTAGCTCCAGGGGATATAACGGGTAAGGTACAGGAATGTTTAGGCATGTTCGGCAGTACCAAATGGTTGGTTTGGTTGAGATAAACGTCACGGTCTCGGTCTAGGCAAAGTTGGTCGACTGATCAAGTCAAGGACCCTAATCATGCTAAAACACGAACAGGTGAGCTCGATTGAACAAAAAGGTACATGATGGATGGATAAAATAAAATGTTGATTGTGGGCAAGGTATTTAATTGGTGCGGCCTTAGGTCGGGCCAAATGGTTGGGTGCGGCCTTGGGTCGGGCCAAATGGGTTGGTTGCGGCCTTGGGTCGGGCCAAATGAGTTGGTTACGGCCTTGGGTCGGGCCAAATGGTTGGTTACGGCCTTGGCCAAATGGTAGGTTACGGGCCTTGGGTCGGGCCTTGGGTCGGGTTGGTTACGGCCTTGGGTCGGCCAAATGGTAGGTTACGGCCTTGGGTCGGGCCAAATGGTTGGTTACCAAATCGGCCTTGGTCGGGCAACGCCAATGGTTGGTTACGGCCTTGGTCGGGCCAAATGGTTAGGTTACGGCCTTACCCTGGTCGGGCCAATGAAGTTAACAAAGGGTTTTCAGCCAAGGTGGATATAGGCGATGTTGGTAGAAAGGGCGATTAGTAAATAAGGGCAGAAATTGGGGTAGAGGTGGGATAAAACCGATATCGATTGTGTATGACCGATATCGGTTAAGTGACCGATACCGGTTCCTTAGGGCACAATAAAACCGATATCGGTTATAGGTCAAAAACCTATAAAAAGAAAAATACGGCCTGTCATTGTCACATTGTCAATTTGAAAACCAATTTGAGTTGTCTGAGGTGGAGTGTTGAGATTGGAGCATTTGTCGGTTGAGGTGGCGCTATTTGAGTGGAGGAGTGAGTGGTTAGTGGGCCCGAGTGAGGAGGAGGCAGCAGTTGATTGGTGGAGGACCCAGCAGAGGAGAGTTAGAGCCATGGCACAGCCAGGAGGAGCAGGAGGTGCTGGACCAGCTGGACCACCACCACCCATCCCACCACGACGACGTGTCGTCATACCAGTAGGTTCGAAACCCTTCATTGTGTGAATTTGATTGTATTATGTTGTATTTGGGTTTTGGGTAGGAATGTAAGGTTTTTAGAAAATAATTAATAAATGGAAATTATTTGAAAAAAGGAGAGGGTAGATAGGTGAAATAGGCCAAGGCGGTAGGGTGGGTAGGTTTTTAGGGTGTTTGGGTGGGTATATAGGGAGAAATAGGAAAAAAATTGAATGGGGTAGCCGCGTCGGGTTCGGCTCAGGTATTTTCCAGTGACCGATGCCGGTCACTAAGCGACGACACATCGGTCACGAAGTTCTGGGGTAGGTCAGGTTTGTGGGTGACCGGTGTCGGTCTAACGTTGACCGGCGTCGGTGGAAAGGGGACCGGGATCGGTTATGGGTGACCGGTACCGGTCCCTAGGCAGGATTTGCTATTTTTTTGCGTGGTTTTGTGGTGGTTTTGGGTGTTAAGTGCTTGTTGGGGTTGGCGTGTTGGGTTGTTTGTTGTTGTTTATGATTGGGTTTTGTGTGTTGGGTGTGAAGATGGAGGGGGATATTGAGAATATAGGTGGGTAGAGGTGTGTGTTAGAGAGTCGGGGTGTGGTCCTGGGGGTAAAAAGGGGGTATAGAGGGTATAAGTAGATGTTGTGATAAAGAGTAGGCTAATGTAGTGAGTTGGTTTTGCAGCAGCACGCACGTCACTGACGATGCGATGTGGGACAGATGCCCCCGCTGCTTGAGATGGATGCGGCCACACGTGTCGGCAGCAGAGGGGGGCATTATGCGCGAGGTGGGACTCGGCGAGTCCAGTCCGAAGCACAGGCGATCGATAGGGATCACAGTTTGATGGTCGCCCTCATCGAGAGATGGGATCCGGCGACCAATGTGTTCCATCTCCGACCGAGAGATGACCATTACATTGGAGGATGTGTATCGCATCCTTAGATTACCGATTGATGGAGAGGCAGTCTTCCAGGTGGACGCAGAGATAGCCATGGACAGCATCTTACATGTATTCGGGGATGCAGCCGCTTATTGACGTATCACAGCGCGAGCATCGCGTATGGGGATATGTACCATGCCCACCGACATGAGACACGGCTTGCCGTGTTGATGATGATCGGGATTACATGCTTCGCCCTCCCGACTCAGAGGGAGGCCGCTTTCCATGGGCGTTGATGGGGGTGTTACACGAGATGGTCGAGGAGCATACATGTTATGCTTGGGCACCAGTATACCTGGTGCAGTTATACCGAGAGCTGTGGGGCTATCACCGGATGAGGCGATTCGGGATTTTCTCTACGTTTTTGTTACACTGTTGGGCATATGAGCATATCATATGCATTAGACCAGTAGGGCTGCCCCAGCAGCCAGGGCCACAGGTGATCTACAGATATGGCTTTCAGAGGTGGTTGGGGGTCGTGGGCCAGCCACGAGCCGTTCTCGCCGGACGAGATGTGGCATATTACCGGCATGTATTAGAGGGCTTGACAGCGTTAGATATTGTATGGAGACCTTATAGAGGTCATCACCCCGCAGAGGAGCCCGAGCACAGTTGCAGTGGATCCAGTATACATTCTGATAGCGGGACGGAGGCCGGGAGAGCATGAGCGGATTCCCCTGAGAGGGTACGCCGACAGATGGGGCTACGACAGGATGAGCCACCTCCCTTCCCTCAGTACCGGAGGGATGATGTAGAGGCTCCACTGCCTGCACCACAGCCCATGGACCCAGATTGGGTAGCAGAGAGGCAGGCAGACGATACAGTGGATGACGCCGGCTGCACGGGATCATTTTTAGTATGGTGGGCAGGAGAGAGAGCCGCGAGGAGAGCACAGCCCACACAGCCAGACTTGGCGGCTGTTAGAGCAGAGAGGGACCAGCTCAGGGGCCAGGTACAGTTATTACAGGGGTAGCTTGCTGCCGCACAGGCACAGATAGGTGTCTTACAGAAGCGGCTAGCCCAGCTCAGTGGCGTGTGCACAGCACAGCTCAGAGTGCACCACCAGGCACCACCAGCAAGCACTGCACACACACACACGGTGTATAGTACCACCATGCCCCACAGCACACCACTAGCACCAAAGACAGTGGCAGCACAAAGGGGGCACTATTATTAGGAGTCGGGGACCAGCCCCAACAGCTATGGTGGCACGGGACCGTTATATGGAGGCGAGAGCGGAGGCTCGGTATTATCAGGATGTTCTTGATGGTACCGGGGCTGACTATCAGCCATATGCGGCACATAGAGTGGAGACCTCGCGTAGCCAGAGATCCCAGGGTGGTGCAGCCACAGCCGGTGGGTCTGTTACAGGGAGGAGACGAGAGGCAGCACAGGGACCCGCAGGGAGACAGGCAGAGGGCGGTGGGGAGAGCTGAGGGATCTCTGGGTCGAGAGAGATGTTTTGTTTATAGATGGATATTAGATAGAGGCACCGGTCTGCGAACCGGCTATGTATAGAGAGGCCTGCGTGCCCACATATGATTCTTTCATTTATTTATTCATTTATTGTATATACCGGCCTGCGAGCCGAGTACAGGTTGTACTGTTGATACCGGCCTGCGAGCCGAGTATATTTTTGTTATGAGAGACCGGCCTGCGAGCCGAGTCGATATTTTGACAGTTGTTGCGGCCTGCGTGCCGGCTTTGTATTATTATGAGCTCACAGAGGCCCCTTTGCAGGGCACATTGTATATTTGAAACTTTTGATGTATAGATATGATGATTTTGACCCACATGTTGTGTTTAAAATGTGTTAAGTGTTTTGTCGATGGTTTGTGATATTTAATGTATGATGAGTTTGATCCACATGGTTTATATATTGATGGTGTTGATGTCTTTTGTTGATGGATTTTTGAAATGGAATGTATGTATATATAGATGATGAGTTTAATTGACATGTTGTGTTTATGAAATGTTGTATGTGTTTTGTCGCTGGTTTGTGAAATTTAATGTATGATGAGTTTGATCCACATGGTTTATATATTGATGGTGTTGATGTCTTTTGTTGATGGGATATGGATTTAATGAAAAAATTATAGATAATGGTGTTGTTTATGCAGGAAAAAGGGACGGGCGCCACAAAAATTTGCAAAAATGAAGAAACGGCTTAGGTTAAAGCAAAAAGGGGACACCTGACCGATATCGGTTATGTAACCGATGTCGGTAGCTGTATGACCGATATCGGTTACATAACCGATATCGGTTATGCAAGAATTATTTTCCTAAAAATAGAACTGCTGGGTTGGCAACTTAAGTTCTTATTTTTAGCATTCTTATTTTTAGAGTCATGCAACAAGTTAAATATGCGAATGCGACGCGGTTTGACGACTGCTACAGGTAATTGCATGAAAGATTTTGAGTGAGAAGGAGGAAAGAGACAGGTGAAGTGAGCGTGGGCTGAGATTCAGAAGGTAGAAAGACAAGTTATATTTGAAGAGGGTGGTGAACATGGCTGAACGAGGAGAAGCATCCAGCAGGCAGGGACGAGGGGGAAGACATGTTCCGCCCCAAGCTGCTGCATCCCGAGAGGTAAACTGTTTGGTTGTAATCTGATTCTTGCATGTTTTGTGAATAGGATGAGAGAAGTGTAAGTGGGTAAAGATGAGAAAGAAAAGGTAATAGACAAGGGTTGGGGATGGGGTGAGTGCTATGGGGTAGGTAAACAGGGTGGTCACGTAGGTTTTTAGGTAAAAATAGGAGTAAACGGGCAAAATAATTATCGTAGGTGTATGTTTTAAGCAGGGTAGGTATATTTTTGACAGTGACCGGTATCGTTTATAAATAACCGGTATCGGTTAGCAAACCGGTATCGGTTATTCATAACCGATATCGGTCACTGTAAGGGTTTCCAGATTTTGAGAAAAAAACCCGTAGAGATTTGTTCTTTTGAATAATTATGTGTCGTTTTGATGTATGCAGGGTAAAGTAGGGTTAAGGATGAATGATACTGTGCCAGCGTTGTTGTCACGAATCCGAGCGGATGTAACACCAGCTGAATGGGCATTGATAAATCGTTTGGGGTTAAGTGGAATCCGCTATTATTCAAGAATCACGCGTAACCATGCTATGTTGCAGGCGTTGATTGAGAGATGGAATCCAGAAAAGAATACCTTCTATCTGCCAACAGGGGAGATGACAGTGACTTTGGAAGATGTGTTCCGTATTTTGAGACTCCCAATGATAGGAAAAATAGTGTATCAGGCATTGCCTAGCACGGGCGGGCAGCGATAACAACAGTATTTGGGTCAGCTGCACGAGATTTGACACAACGAGGTTTATCATTTACGTATGGTACAATGTATGCAACACACCCTGAGGAAACAAGGTTGGCCGTGCTATTAATGATAGCGGTGGGGTATTATGCATTACCGAGGGCGGAGGGTGGAAGATTTCCCAAAGCATTGATGAGTGTTATTTGGGAAATGATAGAAATGAGCGTGACTTTCGCATGGGCACCCGCATATCTGGCAGAGTTATATAGGGGTTTATGGGCCTGCAAGCGAAAACACAGGACGACATTGGATTGTTCGTACTTATTACATTGTTGGGCCTATGAGCATATTGTTTGTGTGCGTCCAATAGGCCGACCCATTGAGTCGGGAGAGGCAGGAGTGCAAAGGTTGGGATTCAGATGATGGGTCCAGACAGAACAAGAAGCGAGATCCCAGGCCGTGATAGATGACATCGAGTATTATAGATAGGTATGGGAGATGGTGATTGATTGCGGATATATTTGTTGGAGGCCTTACGGAACTATATGGTGATGGAGCACATAGCTGAGGAGTTGAGGGGTGTAGAGCGATTGAGATGGATCGCAGGGCACAGGCCGGGTGAGTACGAGAGAATTCCTCTAGATCGCGTGCGGCGACAATTTGGGTTCGTTCAGGATATACCGATGACATATAGACCATACATGAGGATCGATGCCGAGGCAAGCATTCTCACCTCCCGGCCTACACCTCCAGAAGGGCCAGAAGAGATAGCAGCCGATCGTAGGGTAATGGATGCGGGAATGACAGAGGCCTATAGAGTATGGTGGGTAGCAGAGCACGAGGTGCACGTGAGCGCCCAGACATAGCTGTGATTACAGCTGGAGAGAGATCGTCTACAGGAGTTGGCTCACTAGCTTCAAACACAGGTGAATGAGACAATGGGATTGTTAGAGGTTTCTCAGTTATGAGTGGAGAGACTGGAGGCAAGATTCCTCCACGCGAGAGGATGTATTCGTATGTTACAGGAGATGTTGGCGGATCAATGGGAGGAACCAATGGCAGTGGCACCTTTGAGGATGGAGAGGCCAACTGAGGGGCATCGACGATCACGATCACCACCTGATTCGGGAGGAGGTGCAAGGGTCTAAGTGAATTTCATAGGAATATAAGAATAAATAAGGATGCCGACCTGCGAGTCGATGATAGAGAAGATGTATTTGTTTAACATCTAAAATAAAACTAAAGATGTATGTGGTTTTGAGTGATGATAATAATAAGAATGGTTGTGTTTTGAATGTTGTTTTTGTTTTGTTTGAAAAAGGATAAAGATGAATGTTGGCAAATAGAAATACACAAAAAAATATTTATATTTACAACACATGATAGGGTATGGTAGGGGATGGTCGAGCTAACCTTGGGAGACCCATGTCTCCTAAGTGCTGCCTACATAGCCCATTGCACAAAGCAAGGAGGGGCCTCAGACCGATGTAGTTCTCCCTTAGGATCAGGGAGAGGTGAATTCAGCAATTTGGTTGTGGTTAGGCAATTTGTTGGTTGGTAAAAAAAAAAATTTGATGTTGGTAGGGTAATGTTGTTGGTGTTGGTAGGGTAATGGTTGGTAGGTATAGGTGAAGCGAAACATACCCAAGTAGTAGGGAATCGTGTCCTGATTAAGGTCAACACACAATCCTAGAGTCGAGCAAAAGAGGCCAGAGTGTCCCGTAGTTGAGAAGAGCTAAACAAACCACATATTAATGTAGGATGAGCTTGAATCCCTAGGTACCTTGCATAGGCGAGAAGTCGATAGGTGAAAAGAGTGGTATAATCACAATATATCGGATATACGTCACGTCCCTTGAGTTTTGTTGCTTTGAAAATGGTGAGGTGAGGTGGTTGATGTGGGCGAGGGTGCAGAGAACTTATTATAAGATGATTATTCTGACAAAAGAGAACCAAACCTAAATAGACAAGTCCATGACTCAAAAGTGTTTTGAAATACTGCTTTTATTTTTATTTTATTTTTCTGGATATAGACTGATCGATGCGGGAAGTCTACATGGGATATGTATTTTGTTGTTCTTGAGGTCTTCACGAAGCTGATCAATGCGAGAAGCTTCTGATAAAGGCTGACTGTGTATAGCTGTCCTTCAAGGGAGCAGTCTATTTATAGTAGCAGATGCGGTATTTATGTATAGCTGTCCTTCGGGGGAGCAGTCTATATATAATAGTAGCAATAGTTTGGCATATAGCTGTCCTTCAAGGGAGCAGTCTATTGTATAATTTAGAGGTCTAGATGTCCGTTGGGCATAAAGCATCTAGTTTTGTAGGAAGTTTGACTCAAGAAAATCCCATAAGTGTTTTAATTAAGAATGTGTTATTTTGATACTTTGAAGTCATGGACTAGACTAAAAAGGGGAAGGCATCTTTTAAGGGGAGGTGATAATCAAACCATGTGAGCTTGATTTGATTTTGAGATGTAAGAAACAAAGTGTATGCGGTGGTAAATGAGCTCAAGGGACGAGCGTAAGGTAGATAAGAAGTGATATAACACTAATTTCAACAGTAGAATGGTCGAAGATGCAAGGCATTAAGGGGCTCAGGCTCAGGTTTACCATTAAGCGAAGCTAAACGATAAGTGCCTGATCCATAAGTGTGAGTGATAATGTAAGGCCCAATCCAATTAGGAGCAAATTTTCCACGTTTGCTCTTTTCTAGTTTGGTTACATGTTGATTCTCTTTGAGGACAAGATCACCAACCTTAAAGGTACGCTCATGAAGTCATTTATCATAAGCACGCTTGATGCGTTTTTGGTAGATTTGAAGGTGATCAAGAGCCGTAAGATGACGCTCGTCAAGAAGCTCTAATTGGGCTAACCGCTCTTGGCGGAAATCATCATTGGTGAGAATATCCTGAAGAGATATTCTGAGGGAGGGTATTTGTATTTCGAGAGGCAAGACCGCCTCGGTACCATATACCAAAGAAAATGGTGTGGCATTAGTGGAAGTACGAATGCTAGTACGATAAGCCCAAAGGGCAAAGGGAATGTGATCATGCCAATTTCTTCCGGACTCATTGACAACTTTCATGAGGATTTTGGTTAGGGTTTTATTAGAAGATTCAGCTTGACCATTGGCCTGTGGATAGTAAGGTGATGAGAAACTAAGTTTGATACCAAAGTTGTCACAAAGGTCTTGTAACAACTTATTTTTAAAATATTTACCATTATCTGTTATTAGGCGATGAGGAATACCAAAACGATAGATAATGTGATGGTTAACGAATTCGACAATTTTTTTTTTTGATTGAAATGAGTGGAATGGCCTCCACCCATTTTGTGTAATATTCGGTTGCTGTGATTATCCAATGGTGACGTTGCGAAGAGGGTGGGTGGATCTCACCAATAAGGTCTAAACCCCATTGTGAGAAAGGCCAAAGATCTCGTGCGACCTGTAGCGGATGGCTAGGAGTATGTTGAAGGTTGGCATGTTGTTGACACATAACACAACGCTTAACATATTCGTAGCAGTCGTTATTAAGAGTAGGCCAATAATAACCTAGGTGAAGGATTCGTTTAGCCACGGCAAGGCCACTAAAATGTCCGCCACAAATACCGTCATGGACCTGTTGGATGGTATAGGTGACCTCTGCGCCGGTTAGACATCGAAGGAGGATACCATCAAAGCCACGTTTATAAAGGAGTCCCCCCATGACGACATAACGAGAAACATGTTTAAGAAAAGCACGTTTTCCGGTACTAGTTAGGTCAGGTGGGAGAACAGAGGTTGTAAGGTAGTCGTGAAATTGGTGGTACCAGGTATCCTGCGAATTAGCAGACACATTATTTATCATACAAACAACCGGTGCTGAGTAAGATGGGGCAAAGAGTTGTTGGACCAAGATGAATATGTCAGAGTCAGTTGGTGAGGTAGGAATTTGCGAGGCTAAGCAAGCCATAGTATCCATAAATTTGTTAGTGGAGCGGGGAATGGTCTGGATAGAATAACGAGTAAATGAGGTCAAAAGTGAATCCACGTAATGTTTGTACTTTTGAAGTTCCTCATTCTTACATTGGTAGATGCCCATAACTTGATTGACTACCAATTGAGAGTCACCAAAAATATTAATAGATTTGACACCTAAGTGTAACGAACACAGGAGACCCAAAACAAGGGCCTCGTATTCCACTTGTATTATTAGTGCAGGGGAAATCGAGCCGGAATGAAAGAGGCATAGGCTCAGCGTCAAGAGGAATGAGAACAACGCCGGCCCCTCCGCCGCGCTGGCATTTGGATCCATCGAAGAAGAGGGTCATTGGATACGACTCTTCCCTGAGTGAAAGAGTGGCGATGAGTTCGTCGGGAAATTAAAATTGGTAAATTGTTCCCCAGGTAAAGGGGCCTCCATAAGTTGGTCCGCAATAGTTTGTCCTTTGATTGACTTCTGTTGTACAAACTCAAGGTCGAGGTCAGTGAGGAGCATAAGCCATCGGGCGATGCGTTGGTTTAGATGTGGTTTGGCATACATATAATGAATGGGGTCCGTGTTGGTGATGACAAAAGTTTTGTGATTCAGGAGGTAATGTCGGAGTTTGGTGGCTACGAATGATAGGGCTAGGCACAATTTTTCTACATGTGTATACCTAGTCTCGTAATCCATGAGAGTACGACTTATATAATAAATGGCTTGTTCTCGACGTGTCGAGTCCCGATGTGCGAGCATGGCTCCTATAGCATGGTCAGTGGCAGAAAGGTAAAGGTAGAAAGGGCGATCATCCTGAGGTGGAATAAGCACGGGTGGCTGCAAGAGATAGGCTTTGAGAGCTTCAAAGGCTTGGTGACACTCTTCACTCCATTGAAAGGCAATGTCCTTTTTAAGAAGGTGATGGAAAGGTTGACATCGATCCGAGAGTTGGGAGATGAAACGCCGGATGGATTGAAGTTTACCTGCAGAAACTACGCAATTGTTTGAGGTTTTGGGTGGGGGCATTTCTAGGATAGCTTTGACTTTAGATGGATCGACCTCAATGCCATGCAAAGAGATGATAAAGCCAAGAAGTTTTCCGAAAGAACACCAAAGACACATTTCTTTGGTTGAAGCCGAGACTGAATATTGCAACAGGCGATCGAAAATAATGGTTAAAACATCGAGATGTTCACTGCGATGTTTAGATTTGCCAAGAAGATCATCGACATAATCCTCAAGGATAGTGTGCATAATGTCATGAAAAATGTAAGTCATAGCCCGCTGATAGGTGGCACCAGCATTCTTAAGGCCAAATGGCATGACACGATAACAGAAGGTTCCCCAAGGAGTTATGAAGGTAGTTTTATGTTGATCGGCCGGGGCTACCAAAATTTGATTGTATCCCGAAAAGCCATCCATGAGAGAAAGCATTTCATGGCCCGCAGTGAGATCAACAAGTTGATCAATACTTGGGAGGGGGAAGTCATCCTTGGGGCAAGCGAGGTTAAGGTCTCGGAAATCCGTGCATATCCAAAGTCCCCCATCGCTTTAGTGACAGGTACGATGTTAGAAATCCATTGAGGATAGTCAATAGGCAAGATGAAGGAAACAGAAAGAAGTCGTTGAAGCTCTTCTTTGACCAAGAGGGCAATGCGTGGATGCATTTTCTCGGTTTTGTTTGGTGGTTTGGAATCGGGGTTTAGGGTGATGTTATGGACAGCAATGGTAGGATCAATTCCTGGCATGTCAGCGTAGGACCAAGCGAAAGCTTGGTTGCGGGTACGGAGAAAGGTAGTAAAGGCGGCTTGTTCTGATGTGTTAAGGGATTGTCCGATCTTCACAACGTGAGGATCCTCCTCTGTGTGGATGTTGATTTCTATAGTCGACTCATTCAACATGGTTTGAGTTTCAGACGGTAAGGCGCGTTGAATATAGGAGTCATCCGCCCCAAGGTAAGTGAGGATGGAGTCGTCATCCTGGCACTCAACAACATTAATCGAAGGTGAATCCTCTTCGATCATGTCTGGATATAGAAGGGGAAGAGAAGATGGGTCCTCATTATCGCGTTGATAAGTGAGAGGACCTATGAAGATAGCATTTATGAAAAAAAAAAAAAGTTAGGAGGGATAGATTCAGGGTCTATCGACTCTGTGGGTGATGATGGCAAAATGGGTGATGATGGTTTGGTAGGGGTGACGTCATCATCCTCCAGGATATAATTGACACGAGGTTTCTCCGGTGTAAGTGTTTCAGGAAAACCGAGACCACTACGATCATTGTGTTTGCGTGTAGTCACGGGAATGAGTGTATGTCGGCCTTGTTCATAAAGACCAAAACCAAAGCCTTTCCAAGCACAGCGAGTCAAGAAGGTGAGGGCGAAATGCGACGATTTGTCAAGTATTGAAAATCAGATTGGAAGGGAACCACACCAAGAGGAGGTTCAGGGGTAACGGAGGATGCGTCAACACCCCCATATGTTAGGTTGGTGCGGCAATGGGGTGGTCCGTAAGAGATTACCTCCCCCACGCGACGGTCGTAGGTGGGATGTGCATGTAACTATCCATACTCCTGCGGGGTATGGAAAGAGCTAACGTTATATAGGCGGTATTCCCCCAGCGTAAGGCATTGAAAAACATCTACTAAGGGGTCGGAGGTTGGGATGTTATCTGCGGGAAAGGAAGTGATATTTGTAACGGCGGTTTCATTGGTTGAAGGTGTAGGTGCGTTGGAAGTGGATGGTTGGGTTGGATGAATGGGTGTCTTGACTGGTACAAGCACATCATTAGGGCGATACAACATATTGCAAGTTTTGAAGGGGGGAGGATCAGCTTTTACGGTGTAGGACTTCCCCTCGTACTCAAATTTTATGCATCTATGTAAGGTGGAGGGAACGCATCCCATAGCCCGGATCGAGGCGGCTAACAACATATTGTATTGGAACTCTCCCTCAAGGACATAGAAGAGTTCAGGTAAAGTGCGTGGTCCTACATGAATGTTAAGGATCACGGTGCCTAAGGTAGAAGTAATAGCATCATTGAATGACCGCAACATGATGGGGTTGGCACACATGCAACTAGAAGGGATATTCATTTGTTGGAAGGCTTTTGAAGAGATGATGTTTAGGCTAGCGCCCCCGTCAATCATAACACGACGTACCCGAATATCCCGAACGTAAGCTGAGATGAAAAGAGCAGGGTCAGGATCTTGCACCAAAGTCGATAATTTCATCTTCGAGAAACTGCCCGGCGGCTTCTGCTTGTATGAGAGACAAGTGGTTGGGGAGATAGATTGTTTGGTGAGTGAAGCAACGTGATTGGGTGTTAGAATAGAGGTAACAGGAAAGGTTTCATTAGGTAAGACCTCTATCCCTTGAAGGATTTCAAAGAGCTTGTCGATGAGATTCAGAAGTCTGAATGAGATCATACAGTGTCATTTTTACAGGTGATTGGTGAAGTTGTTTGATCATGGTTCGGTGGGCAATTCCATTAGAGATGGGGTAGGCGGGTCCACGAATAACCACTTTAGGTGGTGGTGCAATCGGGATGGTGGACGGAGAAAGAGATGCCGCAGGTGTGTTTTCTTTCACTTTCCCATTGTTTTTACCCTCGAGTAGCAACACTAATCATATTGATCTCGTGAATACGAGAGGAGGAAGACGGTAGGGATAGGTCATGGTCTTCGAGAGGTGGGGCTGTAATAATGATAGATCTTGGTGAGGCGGGGACAGGTGGTATAGGAGAGGGAATTGAAGCTAAAGGTCTCTCTCTTCGTAAGTTGTCTTTCTTAACTTTTTTATCTGAGAGAGGTGACTGACGAAGTATGGCTTTCAACGCTTTGCATCCCTCTACGTCATGTCCTGGTGTGCGGTGGTAAGCGCAGATTTTAGACTCATCATAACCTATAGGTCGAGGTTTAGATGGATCATAAGGTCTAAGTGGGGGTAGGGAAATGGTCGCATTCTCTACCAACATAGCAAGGATTTTGGCGTAAGACCCTTTGAGTGGGTCAAAGTCAGAGGAAGAGGAGGCTATTGACTGGGTCGATTCTGGTGATGACGTGGTATGGTTGGTTTGTATGGGTGGTGGTTTAGCCAAGGAGTTTTGATAATGGGTTTTAACTAACCGTGGTTTCTTTGGCGCAGAAGCTATGTTTAGCTGGTTGGATGATGAGGCCACAGATGATGTGGTATCAGAAAACAACCACGGAGAAATAGGAGTGACAAGAAAACAATCTTTTGATGATGGAATTTGTTTAGGGTTGATAGGTGGACAGGATCCATGGGGTGACGGTGTTGCTATACCCTTGGATTTATGTATGGGTGCAGAAGGCGTAGGTCGCTTTAAAGAAAACGCAGGAGGTATGATATATTGATGCAAGGTAGAGGGATGGGGTCCCAATATGGAAGGTAGGTGTGACGACGAGGGTTTTAGTTGTGATAGCGGCATAGATTGAGGAGATTGGGTCTGTCTCCTAATGGGATGGATGGCTTTATTTTTAGATAAATCAAGCCGCTTAGGTGGGTGTGTTAGACTAGGTATTGGTGAGGTCCCAAGCGTAGGGGAAGATTTGGTTAGGTTAATAGAAGTGGATGAGGTATTTGGTAGAGATGAGGGGGGTGAAGATGAGGACATAGGCATTTTAAGCTTCTGTAAACACTTCGGGTATATGGTAGAAGCATCTGGATCGGTCATCTGCATTTGAGTAGAATATGGCGTACTCAAACGTTCCCATAGGACCTATCTATCTTCTAGGGAATGACAGTCCTCACGTGTGAATAGGAACTTTTGTATGGAAGAAAGGTGGGTTGTGATTCCGGTCCACTGTGGGTGTGATACAGGGGGTAGATGAGGCACTGTATCAATGGGCGTTAAGAGGTCAACCGGTTGCTGAAAAGATTTAGGTGATGAAGGACTAATAGGTAGGAGGGCATGTTTGAGAGGATCCGTCATGTTTAAAGAATGTGGTGATGTCGGTTCAAGAGGTTTCTCATCTAAGGATGACAAAAGAAGTGGCGAGCCTTCCTCTTGTATAGCAAGAATGGTAGAAGGAGACGTTTGGGAAATAGATAAATTAGATAACATCCGCTCACAGTCTTGCAAGGATGTGGTGTAAGAAGGCTCATTTGTGAGAAGGGAACTCTGGGGTTAATTCCTTGATGGGTAAAGGAACAGCAAGGATTTCAGTTTGTCTTGATGGCGAGGAAGGGGGTTCGGTTTCCTGCGTTAGTGAAGAGGCTTGATTCAGAATTTGTTCGATAGAGGTCTTTGGCTGGGAATCGAAGACTGCATGGATCTCATGAACACTCTCCTCGGCTAAGATATCTTGATTTATGTTACTGTTAGAAGAATGATTCGGGAATGGTTTGTTGAATATTTTTAAATTTCGGTTAGCAGGGGCGTTAGGATTATCGAGGGCTATATCCCCCACATCAACCATTTCCTGCACTATGTTTTTCAACATCTTGCAGTTTTCATGACTGTGTCCCTTCACGCGGTGGAAGTTACAGAAGTCATTTTCTTTGTACCAAGAAGGTATGGCGTGAGTGGAATCAAACCCGGAGTGAGGTTTAACAGGAGGTAAGGTAATGGCTCCTGCTTTAAGCAATTTTTCCAATATCACACCATATGTTTCTCCCAAGGGAGTGTAGTTGATGGGCTCTGCTTTATACTTATAGGTGGTTTTTGGCGGGGTATTAGACGGTGGTTGGGATTTGACCATCACCGCGTGCACGGCCCCTTTTGATTTCGAAGCAGTCGATGGGTGAGGATTGGTGGTGTTAGGTTTGTTGGTGGAATCTTGGGTTCGGAAAGTGGGGTTTTTGTTGCGCAACCGCAATTTCTCTTCCTCTAAGGCTCGAATCTCTAGTTTTCGAGCCATAGTAAAGGCCTCGTCAAATGTATGGAAAGTTTGAATTTGGAGGGTAGGAGAGATGTGCTTAGCGCAGGCCCACGTAAACAGTTCGATAAGTTCGGTCTGAGGCAAGGCATACGTAAGTTGGTTGATAAGGCCTCGCCATCGTCCAACGAAATCTGCGATAGATTCGTCTTCAAATTGTCGGATGGCATAGAGGTCGGTGATAGATACTTTCTTGGCAATGTTAATGGAGAAATGATCCAAGAAAGATTGGGCTAGCTGGTTAAAAGAGAAGATTGAGTGCTGGGTTAAAGCAACTTTGTACCACTCAAGGCGGGTCTGATAAGGACATGGGAAAGGTGCGGAGTAGTAAAGCGTCGTCGTGAGCAATCAGATAGCAGGCATGTCTAAATGATCGCAAGTGTTGTTGAGGGTCCTCCTTACTATTAAAACGGGTAAATTTTGGTAATTCCCATTGAGGAGGATATGAATGAAGGGGGACTGAAGGGTGGATAGGCTCCCGAACAAACTTGCTCGTATGTCAAGTCGCTTTCGACTTCTGAAATAAAGCCTCAGATTTTGCATTTTGTCCATCATTTGTTTAATTAAATCAGTAGTTGGATGAGATGATGGTGTGGTTGTGGTAAACGGAGGCAAATTGGGCCAAGGGCCACCGCTAGACAATGGTGGGGTTAAATGTTGATAAGGTATGGAGGACGAATGTGTTGAGGCAACCGAATAGGGATGTCCTATATAAGCTGTTGAGGTTACCGGATATGTGTGTGGAAATGAAAAGGTGGGCGGAGCTTGAGAAGGAAAGCTCGTGTGGATAGGTGGCAGAGAGCAAGTCATGAATGGAACAGTCTGCAAGAGAGACGAGGTAGGAGCAGTCGGCGGTAATGACATGTTGGGCCCAAGATTAACCAAAGGAAAGCCAATCTGTGCCGTATGAACCCCTGAAGCTGCTGAGGTAGGAGACGGGACTAAGGATGCGGAAGGCAAAGCGGAGTTATCAGGCGGAGAAGGAGCTAAATGAGCAGCTATACTGATAGGCATGCCAACAAGGAGTTGACCGTCGGGTGTACGGTCAGGGGCATGAGACAAATAGTATTGTACAGTGCTAGGATTAGCATCCAGAAATTTGGCAAATTCTTTATCTCCTACAGGAATTTTAGGAACCTCGCTGGTGTCCGTAGGATTCCCCACAGAATGTGAAGGGGGTGATTCAGGAAAAGGCACAGAGCAAGCATGTGAAACCATGGCGGTGGCTTGCTTTCGAGTGATAACAACCATGGACAGGAGTACACAGTAGGGTTTCAATCTATCAGGAACAGAAACAGGCAACAAGATGTTTGAAATTGGTAGGTTGCTGGTTTGTCAGGAACTGTAAAAGACAGTAACCGATATCGGTCAGATAACCGATGTCGGTCAGGATATAGCCGGCGTCGGTAAGCTAACCGATGTCGGTATAATAGAACTGGTGTAAGAAGCAGTAAGAAGTTGTTGATTTGGTGTTAATAGTGATTAGTATGCCTACCAAACTGTTCTGTAGTGATCACAGAAAATAGTGTATGACAGAGAAACAAAACGAAAACAAGCAAGAATGCACAAACAAATTAACAGACTAACCCTAGGGTTAATTTTAATCAATTTGGGCTTATGCCTTTAGATGCGGAATGATGTCAATCCTAAACAAAAGACTTAGGGGAAATGTCAAGTTTGTTTTGGCTTATAAGGTTACCTCAATCGGGCGGAGGAATACCGCGGAAAAGGGGGGATGTTTTGAGCTGTTGTGTTAATTATGAAGTGATTCGGTATGTGTTGTGCAGTGAAAGTAAGATTAATTTCCTGTCAATACCGTGGAAATCACCCCCACGTGTACGACCTGTTACTTAGTCTATGTTCACTAGAATTGAAAACAACAAGCAAGAATGTAATGCACGTGTTTTAAACCCAAATCGAAAATGATATTCGATGAAGCAAATAAGATGACTTTCACTAATGCAAAACTAGGAAAGCAAGACAAATTCTTTTACTAAATATAACAAAACAGCAACAACAAGTATGCTCCCTAAATGAAAGCAAGCAAGAGAAACAGAAACCCGAAATGGGTCCCACCGGGCGTGCCAAAATGTTTCGCACGGAATGTTTCGGCTCTGAGGAATAGACTTGCTTCTATCCTTTCATTCCTTTGAGAAACAGATAAGGGTTAGGGCTAGGAGGAATACCTGTTGAATGTTGAGATGGTGTGCGCGTACCGTAGAGAAAGATCAGATCGACTGCGAAGAACTCCTTTTTGTCTTGGAAGGACTACCTGCAAGTAAGAATACAAGACCACCAGATTTTAATTAGACAATAAATGAGGGAGCTGCCTTAGGCCCAGGAAATATAAAACTTCCTTTCGAAGGTGGTCAGTTCCCCTTTTAATACGAATTAACACAAATGATAACAAAGAAAGCTATTGCAAAATCACGATTTAGGTATCTCATTACAAAGCAATAGAAGCTAAACTATCAATAATAAAGCGTCACGTTGTTTGTTCGGTTACTGGTCGTTGATACATTCAGGTTGAGTTATAGGGATAAACCAGACTGGATCTGAGGTTGTTAGGTGACAAATAGGTGAGAAAAGGGTTTTGGGGTATAAGTCACAGTGACCATGCCGTCAGTCACTTGGATAACCGACCGCGGTTAGAGAACCGCCACCGGTGGGGGATAAACGACACCGGTAGGGTCAGCAATCTAAGTGCTTCTGGATAGAGGTTGGTTGCAAGGTGATCGTGGGGTTATTAAGATTGGTGGATGGCTGAGGGGAATAATGGGAGGACAGGGAAGGCTCAGAGTGTGATAAAATGGTCTTCGGGAAATACAAAGATGTATGGATGAAGGTTAAGTGCGGGTCTCTGGTAGGTGGTAGATCTAGGAATGAGCTTATAATTACTATCAATCCACAGGCTCAAGAAATGGTGCTTAGAAACATACGAGACACTACTTACTCGTTCCTGATGAAGATGCAGGTTCCAGGACTGTGATGATGATGAAGACAGGGCTCAAGTAGGATGATCTGACAATCCAAGATGAGCTATCTCCTCTTCTGATGCTCGGATGAGTGTCACTGGGCTCTGGTTATTCAGTTGCAGTCTTGGGCTTGATGTCCTTCTCTGCAAACTCTTCTTGTTTCTTCACTTGTCTCTGCTCGGCCAAGCAAATCCGGATCCTTTCAATGATTTCTCCTCTTCCCGATCAAATGAAAATCCGATCCTTTGTTTTTGGTTGGAAGTGGTCATTTACAGGGAACCGATGGCGGTTACACAACCGACGGTGGTCGAGTAGGAACCGGTATCGGTCAGGTCAAAGCGGGCTATTTTTGGTAAAATAGCCAGCTTTCCCTCCTTTTCTCCCGAGGGATTAGTTGCGGGCTTGGTCAAGTCATTATGAGGTTGGTTTTAGGTGCGGGTGAGGAGTAATTAGTCATGGGTGTGGATGTGGACCAAGTTATAGGTCTTAATTAGGTTAGTTTAGGGTTAAGACTAGGTCATGATGAGGTGGCGAAATGAGGTGGCAGGTATGACGATGTGGATTTATGATAATGAATAAATAATTGTGTAAGATGTGGATTTATTAATTATAAGGTAATTAATAAATAATTGTGTAAGGTTTAGGTGATGAGGTTAGGTTGCGAAATGAGATGTGTCGGGCACACGGGTGGAAGTCGTAATGACACAAATTTGTGAACTATGCAACAAATTTAAGATAAGCTATCATATGGCTTCCTTGTATTACCCTCAAGCCAATGGGCCAGGCTAAAGCGACAAACAAGACACTCGAAAGCCATTCTTATTAAAACTGTGAAGAAAACAAACGAGATTGGCATTTAAAGTTATATCCAGCCTTGTGGGCCCACCGAACCTCAATAAGAACACCCATGGTAGAAATGCCTTTTCACTAGTATTCGGGAAGAGGCGGTTCTCCCACTCGAGGTTGAAATACCCAGTCTCCACATTTCATTACAAGGGATTCTGGATGAAGATGCTTACAAAGAAGCACGTCTTTCTCAACTAGAAATCCTAGATGAAACTAGGTTAGATGCTTTGAATGTGACATAGAATCTATGCTGATCGATGTGCCGGTAGTACAAGAAGAAGGTCTATTAACATGATATATACGAAGGGGATCTAGTTCTAAGACTAGATAATGGATCGACAAGAAGACCGCGAAGGAAGGAAATTTCGTCCCAAATGGTTGGGCCCATATTGAGTCATGAAGGACTACGGAAATGCAGTGCATACCTCTTATGTACGCTAGAAGATGAGGAATTTGGTGAAACAGTCAATTCCCTTCACCTCATACAGCTGGTTCTACGCATAAGAAGCTAGCACTACTTATATATATTTACATTGCATCTTCATATAGATTAAGATCATTTTTGTCCTTGTTTCTTACATAAATGGTGATCAAGGAATTTGTTCTCAAAGAAATTCATAGCAAACGCATGATGTTGTTGGCATAAACTCTTTAATCATACCTCTCGATTTTCATGATATCATCAAATTATCTCGAATCTTTTATCAAATAAAGTCGACATGACAAAGTCTTAACGGTAACCATACTAAGATCTGGAAGTTTATTCTCGCTTTGATTTCTTCTTAGGGCAGGTGTCTTACCTATGGTCTGTTCTAGAAGCTTCATGGTGTCACATCTATCCCATATGTATATCTCTTTGGAAATAAACGCATACTGACATTTTACTCAAATAAACAAGTCAAAAAGTGATTAAATAGAAAATTTTAATTTTACACATTTCCTTGCCCCACCAACCTTTGGTGATGAGCTTGCATCTCTTACTAGTGACGTAGGGTTGGGAAGGGATGGAAATGCCCTTACTCGCCTATACCTTGCCCACGGTGATAAACCCACGCTTCTTACTAGTAGCATGGGGCAAAGTGTAGGGGGTCCTCTTGACAAATAAGTGTAAATGATCATATGAAAACAATTCAAAACTTTGAAAATTTGAGTCAAAAAAAATGAATCGGATGTTCAAAATTCCAAGAGAGTTAAAATCCTATAAAAACCAGATTTTTCTACTATGTGGCCATGTACGGATCTAAGTCTAGATAAACCACAAAGTAAGTTACATTCTAAGCTATGAAGTCACTCGGGTAGAGTAAGCTCGTAGCTTCCAATTTGGTTCCACTAAAGCTTTGTCTGTCTTTCATCACTATCATTTCAACTACACCTCATAACTTGTGCCCTTTCTAGCTCTTGGTGATGAGCCCTCGCATCTTACTAGTTGCGTGGAGTTAGGAGTGGGGCAAGTTAATTTGTTCATCATATTGGTTATATTCATCACTTTGCAAAACAAACATGAGATATCAAAATTGCTTACGGAAGCTAAGATTCAAAATCACATTATATCTATATATATCAGCATCATGAAATACACAAAAGGAAACAAACATTTGCATCATTTGTTCTCCATTGCATACATTCTAAAAAGCATATAAACATGCATCGTAGTATACACAAAGAAACTGTAAATAGAAAGGAAACCATGAGTGCCAAGATTTTGATCCAAAACGAATGCATATATATACAATGCCATCATGCACTAAGCATGGTCAAAATGCTCAAAGAGCCCGTGATATACAAAGAAATATATAATACAAAATACACGAGAGCCAAGTGGCCTCTCAATCCCTACGCGACCCCTCCGAAGGTGCACGCCCGCGTGCCTAGGACTCTGCTACGCCTTGCCAGCTCGAATGTACGGAGGGCTCGTGGATCCCTAGGAGCAGCCATAGTCTCACCGCGAGAACGGCTCCTCATAAGATGCTCAGCCGTCTTATAGCCCACTAGCTTGGTGCGAAGGGTTGATACCATCCTAGCCACATGCTATAATGGAGAGAAAAACTTCGGTATGCCTATCGGCTAGGGCTCCCAACATCTACGGATAGCTCTGCACGTGTCCTATCCATGGGGATCATCAGGGAATCGGTACATACCCTACGGATCAAATCCCGCCACTCATCAACAGTCTCTGCAAACAAAGGAGAAAATGAATTAGAAACTAAGCAAGAGGCTAAAAGATACAAAATAGCAACTAAGGAGAGCCTACAAATAAACATTAAAAAGGAGAAAGGGTAACTTACTCGGATCACCAGGCCTCCAGGATGGGTCACTGGGGCCGGCACCTGCCGCGGATGCCGCTGCCGACTGAGGGGCTGCTCCTGTGGCAGGAGCAACATGTCACCCCGCAACAGACTCATCCTCTCCACCATGGCCCTGGAGAGGGGCTCCTCTGAAACTAGAGTATCCCTCTCTGCACTCTGCTCAGCCCTCTCTGCCTGCATAATGTCCTGAGTGTCATGCCACTTAGGATCGCTGTCCTCGGTCTCCTCCTCTGTCCCTCCCTCTGTGAACTCCTCAGACTCGGAGTCAATATCAATAGGGTCATCGCTGCTATGAGCAGGACCCGCAGCAATCTGAAGCAAAGGTGCCCGAGGCGCACCGGCTCTCCCTCTAGCACGAACTATCCTCCTGGCTGCAATAGGAACACCAGGAGTAATCACTGTCCAACCTCGGCCTCTAGGCCCCCCTCTGGCCTCGTGAACTGATCTGTAAACTGGTGCCACTGGGGGAAGCATACCCATGTATGGTAGGCCAAACTGCTGAGGAACTTGGCCAAAGGGGTGCACCTCCACTCGTCCCACTCGATCGATAAGCTGCCCTGTGGTGGAGCAGGAGATCAAGGTAAGAGTCTCCTCACCCCATATGCCCGCCATGGTCTGATACGGTGTCGCCTCCATGTCGGTAGTAGTCAAGGAGGCAACTGGCTGATGAGGTGCTCTAAGCACCGACATGTCTGACCATCTCGCTGCCCTAACAGCTCCAGGATCTGCCACCTCCACACCCCTGCCATAAGGAATGAAATGCTCATAAACCCAACTCATGACTAGAGTCGGGTGGCTCAATGACTGTCCCTGTAAACAAACCACCCTGTATAGATCGTGGTAGGTGGTCCCAAGAATGTCTACTCCCCAAGCGTATATCCGGTTGTGCCCCTCTATCTGTGTAATAATGGGGGCCCAACAATATAACAATGTGTCCCCTCCCTTGTCCCCGATCAATCTCGAGGCAAGGATCCCCATGATGGCCTGTCGAAATACGGGGATGGGCAAAGAAGGAATGGATCGAACTCTCACCCCCTTATTCAACCCCGTGGAGATGGTCAGCATCTCCCATATAAGTCACCCACCGTGCAATCTGTGCCCATGAGCCCACTTGTCTCCAAAGTGAGTCACCTCCCGATGATCGGGACCCCCAGAATGCACGTGAGACGTCCTCCAATGTAATGGTCCACTCACCACGGACCCCTGGCAATCGGAAGGTGTTCCGATCTGCATCCCAGTAAGAAAATAAGTCACAAAGGATGTGACTAGATGGTGCAACATGGGGCACACACGATATGCGCAGTATACCAGCCCTCTGAAGTGTGTCCTCCTCATCCTGTGAGAGGGCATCTAGTACCCCTGAGAGCCAATCACACTCTCTCTCTCTGCTCCATCGGATGTACTCCTCTCTCACCTGCATACACCCAAAAACACACAAAACAAAGTAAGTTAGCATCCAGGCAATGCTGAGAAAGTCATAAAAACACGTAGAAATGCTAAAAATATAAACACAATCTCAAAAACAAGTTCTTTTTGCATTCTGTGCAAAACCGCCATAGGGGCGCCCGAGCGCCTTAGGAGGTGGTTTTGTAACCACCGCCTTAAAGGCGGCGGTCGTGTAACCACCACCCCGAGCTAGGCGGTGGTCGTGGTCTGAAAACCCACGCGGGCTTTTAACCTAAAAAGGCCTAAAAAGTGCAAAAATGGCCTTTTAACCTAAAAAAAGAACCTACCCAGTAGGCGCCCCCTAGGTGGACCTGTTAACACTAGCATTTTCAAAAATGACCCCCCCATTGCAGAGTATTTAGCATTTCAAAATTAAGGGGGGGAAAACAATAAACTGAAGAAAACTAACCTGTGATCACTGAGGTCGGTGTTCCGCACGTGGAGGCATGATCACGATCTCGCTGCGAACATTTTGACTCTACTCACGCAAGAAACCGTCACCGTGGGTCCCAGAGCTCAAAATCAATCAAATCGACTCATGCAAATGAATAGGAAAATGGGCCCACTTTCATATATATAGCACTCTGTTTTGTTTTAAAATGAATTTTTCATAGGTTTGGAGCGCTGATGGAGGTAAGTTCCTATCCCCGCACAAATGGTACGTTCTCATTCCCTGTTATTCTTAGTGTTTATTTTCGAACTATTATATCTATCTGCACTTGAGTTCTCTTTTCATTATGCAGGTAGCGGGAATTTTGGATGGCATCATTTCGGCACACGGACGTGTCAGGTATAACTTCTAATTTCCCATTTCGGGACTGCCATACTCGGACCCACCGTTTTACGCCTCTTCATGGCTAAAACGCTTCTCCGAGGGGGCAATATGTACGTACCCAAAATTGTAAGGTACTGTACTGCCGGAACAGTGTAACAAGTGCCCCAATGATGATACAGGTCTCCTCGCAAGGTGTTCAGGATCCGGAAAAAGCTCTCCGAGTGTGCGTTAACATCCCGCATGCCCCGCTTAGCCCCCGCGTCCTTTGTTTTTCCTTTTTCCTCTCTTTTCTTGGCCTTTTGCTCTTCAGTGATGAAACCGCCCCCTACAGGTGATGGTCTCGTGACCGCCACCTTCGCTCGCCCACCTTGCCCGAAAGCGGCGGTCCTTTACGCATTTTCTAGAAAGCGTTTTAACGCGACTCACATAAAAATCAACATTTTCACCAGCTTTCCTTGCCGACTTAGGCTTGCATTTATGTTTTTGGTCCCCTGGAATAGTGTTTGGCCATTGTTTATTGTTTTAGAGTTCAGTTTGGTTTTGATCTTTGGGTGAATGAAAAGCTATAAATAAATGGTTTGTGCACAAGCAAATGGTCTGCCCCTCATTCACTTTCATGCTCTGATTTTCATAGTTTAGTCTTTTATTCTGTTTAGAAGCCATAGTTTTAATTCCTTGCATGCTTAGTTAGCATTGTTCAGCTGTTAGTAAGCCACATACCCATCTTGTGTAGGCAGTACTGTTATTTCACCCAATCCATTGGAGTAGAATAGCTTAGGAAGCCATTAAAGTTGCAGGTTTTTCTCTTCAAACAGGATAGTTTCAGGTTCTGGATGCTTTATGTTGCATGACTCACAGTAAATCCCACTAGGAATTACATAAGCCAAGCTCTGTACTCTTGCGCTATCCCTCTCCTACTCGCATTATATTCAGTCTACATTTTGAGCTGCCTTTGTCCCAATATCTACTTCTGTTGATGCTAGCATTACACGCTTTTCTGGATTCACGTGAATACAAAAGAACGAGGAGATCACACTGAGGGGACAAGATCACACACACCATCGGATTCACCACTGTTCTGCGGAATCCAGGTTCTAGCTTTCAAAGTTCTAGTTAGAATCATATCAAATAGAGTAGATAATTGCTTCGTTTCAGTAAATTCTATTCTCGATATTGCCAGGGAAGCTGTGAGGATTGATAGTTTCTGAGAAACTATGATTCACTCCTCACTTCTGAGGTAGGATCGAGAATCTTGCAAATAGATTAGATAAGCTATTTTATTTGTTTAGAATAAATCTACAAATTGCATAGGAAAATAACTACACTCGGTTATCTTGTTTGTTTTAAATTGTTATTTAGTTATTATTTCTAGATACGTTTAAATAGCTACTTTTCTTAAATTCTTAGAAAGTCTCATAGAGAAATAGAAGTTATATATGTTTTAGATTTATCCCACATAGTTAGAATTTTCTTTACTACAGTTAGATTTACATTTTGTTTTGTATGACAATCACGGGACCTAGGGAGCCCAGGGAATACGTATTTGAGCCAATCATGCCTTAGCCCCTCCTCACACAAATGAATAGTTGACATAGACCAGACCTTAGAATACAAGTCTTCCAAACAACAATAGATTTATGACCCATCGCTCTCAGTTGAGAGGATTAAATATAGAAGACGACCAAGCACACACGTTTTGGTCAAATCAACCGAACTACAAATTACCCTAGGCAAACATTCACATGACTGTAGAAGGGTTTGAAAGAGAACAAACCTTTGGTTGTGATCCTTTGGTCCCATAGCCAGATGCAGGAGACATTCTCACAGACATAGATACTAGTTTAAGAATCCAGGTTGCACGAATGCCTGTGAGGTATTCCGAGAAAATCACGTAGTTATTAAGTCTAAACATAGAAGCTGAGAAAGCATATGATTACTGGATACTAGGGATTAGGACTTGATTTCATACATGACCATAGCAAGACCGCAACAACCAAGAGTCTACGGTTAGTGATCCACAAATCCCGTAACCTAATGAATCCATAAGTCAATCAGATATAGACACTGGCCTATGCACGTTAGTATTCCAGTCCACTCCACTTCCACCCATCATCATCAAACAATTGTCCTTACTAGATATAGCGGCTAACAAAGCTAGAGAATTCTGGACTAGGCCAGAGAATCATCCGTAGAGTCGATTGTATTCATTACCCACCATATGACCTTATCTGGAGATATACACGAAACTATCCCAGGTCATTTTCCACGTATTCCACAACCCATAGATCGAATCACGCCAGAACTCGATATTGATTGGAGCCTTCGAGCAGTCATCCTTGCTGATCGATCTATCACACCAGTCCAAGTTAGAAGGGCCTTCTTTGCCTTAGATTCACAAATTCCATTAGTGTGTGTCGAAGACATTAGATTGCCTAACTAGTTCGTTTGCATCCCACGCATATTCCATCCCCACCGGCTGTCTCGGCACGACCTCGGGAGGTCGGGTACGCGGAAGAGTTACCTGTAGATTCCCATGCTTGCTTGTTGCCTTTTCGGCGTACATATTCTCAATGAGAATCAATGATATATAATCTTCTCAAAATTATTTGTAGTTAGTTTCATGGTGTGGAGAAAAAGTACATGATTTCAACGATATATTGTTTACAGGAAATAAAGCACATTTGTAAAAGTTATGGCTTGTCAAAATTTTAGGGAAACTGACAAAAATCACGGACTATGCACATGTTGGATGCGTGTGCTCTAGCCAAGTCGAAAACTTGAAATGCAACACATGAAAAATATAGGTGACAAAAATTTTTTTGGAACATTGGTCCTCAACACTTGATGATGAACAAGTGGGCCCCACTATTTATCGTGGGTCAGGGGCCTCAACAAGTTTGACACACTCGATTATGGAGGGGTGTTTTGGCCTCTTTATCATATCATCATTATGAGAAATTTTTATATATTTAGTCCATTTTGTAGTTCCATGATACATGTGAGAATAATTATCCAAAGTGCAATTTAAATTATATCATATTGCATACTTAAGCTAATTAATACCACATATTATTTGCTAAATACCACGCATTATATCTCATATTCCAAGATAAGTGCATATGTTTCAAAACATATTAAATGCCACTTATAAACAATACCATATCTCCATATTTAATACCAAAATATGCCAAAGTGCCCCATCATGTTTCCAAACAAGGTTTGACTAGTCAATGGCTCTCACAACCACCAATATGCATCCGAAACAAGCCAATTAAAACACCCCCAAACCACTATACTATAAATGTGGGATAAATCCCATACGAGGAACCTAGGGAAATGTAGATAGGGGGACTTGAACCTTTATCTTTGTTGTAAAATATAATATCCTTGACCACTTTGACACTTCTTGTGAAACACTATAAAATGGGAAATATAGTATATGTACGGGGAGAGCTACAAGACTGTAATATTCAAATGCTCATAACTTGACATAGGAATGGAATTTGGGGATGAAGTAAAAAGTGACTCCTACTATATTTAGCAAAGGAAGAATATGAGAAGGTCATAATTTTTAGAATTATTTTTAAATAATTATTTTCAATATTTTAATAGATCGGTCACATTCAACTAGACCCGAGACGTAGGCCTCAAGCGTCGAACTCCGTTATCACGCCTTGTGTTGAATTACTGGTGAATTTTCTTCATTTCTTGATATTTTGCACAATAATTACAAGTTTTAATTATTTATTCAAAATATAAAAAGGTCATAATCACCAATTTTAAAATCAAAATTCAATACAAAGCAATTAGCTTTGTGTGAACAATTACTAGTTCAAATGGACTTTCAAATCACTAGTATTAGAGCTGGTTTTGACTAATTTTTGGTTCAGATTAATGGTTTTGGATTAAAATTTGTGTATTGAATGTTAACAAGGTCTCGATCTCATAAGTATGAAGGGTATTTAGTTGAAGGAGATCTCAAAATTGTTACTGGACGGTCTCGAAGTCCTATAATGGAGGATCGAGAGGAAGAAGAAATTTGACAATCATTCCAAAAATGAAGGAAATGGTGGAAGAAATGTACCAAGATATAAAAAGGGAAAAGGGAACTAGATAAGGTAAGAAAGAATAAATATAGTTATGATATTCCTAAAGGTGAATCTCTAAAATCTAAATTTCCTTCATTAAAGTTAGATATCAAGTTTGAATTGCCAATGTATATTGGGAGCTAAATGCAAAGAAGTTGGATAATTGGATCAAGAAGATAAAATTATATTGCGGGGTTCGAGAGAATTGGGGATGATGAAGCAAATTTTCATTGAACAAATCTTCTAATGGGTGGAACAACATTCATTAGGTGGGAGAGTAAGTTGCAGGAAGTGGAAGAAACCAAAGGTATTGCGTAATCACTTCTTGTTCTAAATTTATTTCAAATCTTAGGAAATAATTTTATCCTCTTGGTTATAAGAAACAAGATATGATGGATTAGAAAACATTAATACAAGCTAAGGGAAAAAGTGATCAAGAATACACACATGAATTTAGGAAAAGGTAATTAATTATGGGAATTTCCCTAAACACAAAATAAATGTTGCTTAAATATATTAGTGGAATGCATAGTTACCTAAGGCATATGATTCTTATTTTAGGTCCTACTAACCTTGATGCAGTGTGTGTTCAAGCAACCCATTTGTAAGCATGAGGTAAAATTAAAAGGAGTCATCTTTATTTTTGTTTAAACAAAATAACAAGTAATTTGAAGGCAAAGGTTCAAAAGAAAAAGGAAAAGGAAAGGGTAAGCAAAATACAAACTCTACTATTAGGAAATAATATGAAAAACCATTTTGCAATCATTGTAAAAAGAACCATGATGAGTCTAAATGTTGGAAATTACATCTTGAAATGAAACCTAAATGGATGGTTAAAAAGGAAAGGAAAACAAAACAAAATCGCAGCTTCATGATCTTGGGTCAGATTCAAGTGATGAAACCAAGATCACAACTATGATTTTTCAAGGTAAATCAACTCTTTCAATTTCCAACAATAGTACTACAAATGTAGCATCTTATTCTAATAAAAAAACTATACATCATGATAAGAAAAGGAATGAGATTTTACACATTAGAGTACTTTCAAAACATACAAAAATTGATACTCTTTTTGATAGTCAATCTCAATCTAATCTTATTTTTGGGGAGGTTGTTAAGAAATTAGGACTCAAAAATAAACCACATTCTAAGCCTTATTCTTTGGGCTGGGTTTGTGATGATGAAAACTACAAGTAACTAAAACTTATACTTTCATATTTTCCATTATAGACAAGTTTATATATGAGGTTGAATTAGATGTAGTTCCTTTGGATATTTGTGTGGTGGTTTTGGGAAGTCCTTATTTGTATGATCATAAAGCAATATTCTATAGGGAAGAAAATAAATATTTTCTTGTAAAGGATGGAATTGAGTTTATTGTTAGAGCTCACCATGAAAAGAACAATCTATCCTTGGTTACTGCAGGTCAAATGAAAAGGCTTGTAAACTCAAGAAAAAGTTTTGTACTCATGGTGGTCAAATCCAAAGAGAAATAACATGAGATGGATTTTGAGGATTGTGATCCAAAACATAAGAATGAATTAGTAAAAATTGTTTCTAATTTTGATGATGTTTTTTAGGATCCACAAGGTTTACCTCCTAGAAGAGGGGTTCAAAGATGAGATATAAGTTCTTTAGGATGCACCTCTTCCCAATATTGGAATGTATAGATTAGCAGGTAGTAGAGAATGAGGAAATTAAGAGACAGTAATGGAACTTTTGGCTCAAGATATAATTCGTCCAAGTACATCCCCATGTGGTTCACAAATTATTTTAGTTCCTAAGAATGATGGCACTTGGAGAATACGTGTTGATTTTGTGATTTAAACAAGATTAATATAAATAATTGTTACCCTCTTCCTAGAATAGATGATTTATGGATCAAGTAAATAATGAAATTTATTTCACTAAGTTAGATATAAGAAGTGGTAATCACCAAGTAAGAATTGCAAAAGGTGATTTTTGGAAAATTGCTTTAAAAATGAAACAAGGATTGTTTGAATTGTTAGTGATGCCTTCTGGTTTGTGTAATGCACCTCGAAAACATTCATGAGAGTTACAGATGATATATTTAGACCATTCACCGATGATTTCATTATTTTCTACTTAGACAATATTCTTGTATTCGAAAGTCATGGGATGAACATGTTAAACACATCCAAAAAGTCTTATGTGCATCAAGGAGAGAGAAAATTGTATTTGAAGATGTCAAAATTTGAATTTGGGAAAACATCTTTAATTTACTTAGGTTATGTTGTAGGAAATAGAGAATAAAAATTGATCTTGCAAAAATAGAGGTTATTGTAAAATGGCCTAGGCCTACTAATGTGATGGAAGTTAGAATATTTCTAGGTGCATTTTAGTACATGAGAGAATTTATTTCCAACTTATTATATATTTCATCTCCTTTGCATTCTTTGACAAGTGTTAAATTGGTATTTTAGTGGGGAGGAAAACAACAAAAATCCTTTGATACAATGAAAGAGAAAATAACTATCGCTCCAATCTTGGCACTTCCCGGATCTACAACATTCATTTGAAATTAAGATAGATGCTAATGACTATGAAATGGGGATAGTTTTGATGCGAATAAATGACCAATGTGTTACTGTTCGAAATCATCTCAAGTGTGGTAAGAAATTATCCAACTTATGATAAATATTTGTATGCTTTGGTTAAGAGTGTAAAAAATGGAAACAAGGTTGCTTTGACATGTTATCTAGACATCCAAAGAGTAGTTGCATCTATTCTTTTACAACATAGTTCTTTGGCTCATCTTAGTTATAAGGAAGACTATGTTGATGATGTATACTTTAAATAAGTGTATGAGGATCTAATAAGTGGGAAACAAGTAGGAGAAAAATATTATCATTTTCATGATGAATTGTTATATCACTCACTGTAAAATTTGCATTCCATAAAATGAACATGTGCATATGATTAGGGAAACACATACTTATCTTATTTTTGGGAATTTTGGTGTTATTAAGACAATTGCACATTTATATAAATATTGTTATTGGCCTAAAATGTAGGAACATGTAATCAGGTATATTAAGGGTTGTGTTCTTTGTGCCACAACCAAGCTAAGTAACATGAAATTAGGACTTTAAACTCCTCTTCCTATTCCGAAAAGGCCTTGGGAAAGTGTTTCCATGGATGTTGTAGGAGTATTTCCCATGACATGAAAGAAAAATGATTACTTATATGTGGTAGTGGACAAATTTAGCAAAATATGTGTGTTGATTTCGTGTACTAAACATGTAACTTGTGAGGGAACTACACATTTGTTTTTTCGGTTTGTTTATGTTTATTTTGGTTTTCCTACTTCAATTATATTTTATTAGGATTATATATTTCTTGGGAACTTTGGTCAGATTGTGGGGATTAATGGACAAAAACTGAAAAAGAGCATTGCTTTTCATCAAGAGTCCAATGGTCAAATAAAGGTTGTAAACCGCACAATGGTATAATTACTTAGGGGCTATTATAGAAAACATCCTAAATTATGGGATGGACATTATTATTATGTGCAACATGCTTATAATCATTCCTTACATTCTTCTAATTTTAATTCTACATTCAAGATTTGTTATGGATAGCTACCTAATTATCGTTTAGAAGTATATTATAGACATGAAACTATTTTTAATGGTTCAATTGATTCTGAAAAAGCTAAAATATTTGTACAGAAAATACAACAAGTTCATCAATATGCTTATGAAAAATTGGATAAAATTCAAGCAAAGTAAAAATCTAGGCATGATAAACATAGAATTGGTCAGTTTGCTTTCACATCATCAAGGAAAAGTTGATAGGTGAAGGTAAAAAATTGAAACCTATACGGTATGTTCCATTCCAAATATTGGAAAAAATTAGTAACAACGCTTTCCGGTTAGATTTACCTCTATATATGCTTATCTACTCAATTAGAAATGTTGGGAATTTAAGATTGTATGAACAACCTATGATTTTTATCATGATGATGCTAACATAATTCCTTCCATCGATAATTATTCTCTTGAGTATCTTAATGAGTTGCGGGAATACATCATATTGGAAAGGAAAGTAAGAACCTCACAAAGGGGTGACATTGAGTATATTTTTGTGGGGTTCAAAGGAATGCATCCAAACAAGGTGAAATGGATAGAAACTAGAAAGGTGAGGGAGAAATACCCTCACCTATTCACTAATTATGTTGAATTTTTCAGGTCCAAATTTTTCTCAGTGGGGTGGAGTGATCCAGAGGATCCTTATTGAGAAACGATGATCTATGATCTTCTCATAATTAGTTACAAGTTCCCATGGTGTGAAGAAAAATTATACAATTTTGATGATCTCTTGTTTCTAAGAAACGAAGCTCATTTACAAAATTTATGGCCCACTGAAATTTTATGGCGATTGGCAAAAATTAGGGACTACACACATTGTTGGACGCGTGTGCACTCGCCAAGTAGACAACTTGAAATGCGACACGTGGACAATATAGGTGATGGAGAAAACGTTTTTTTGGAATGTCGATATTTGACACTCAATGATGCACAATTGGTCTCCACTATTTATTGGTTGGGGGCCCTTATTAGGTTTGACACATTCAATTATGGAGGGGTGCCTTGGCCTCCTTCTCATATCATCCTTATGCAAACTTTTGTATATATTTAGTCCATTTTGTAGTTCCATGATACATGTAGGACTAATTAGCTAGTGTAATTTAAATTATATCATATTGCTTACTTAAGATAATTAATACCACATATTAGTTTCCAAATACCACGCATTATATCCCATATTCCAAGCTAAGCATGTATGTTTCAACACATATTTAAAACACCCTGCTACCACTATGCTATAAATGTGGGATAAATCCCATGTGAGGCACCTAAGGATATGAAGATAGGGGATTTAAACCTTGATATTTGTGTTAAAATATAAGATTCTTGACTGCCATACCACTTCTTGTGAAACACTATAAAACAAGCAATATAGTATATGTACAGGGGAGAGCTACAGGTCTATAATATTCAAATGCTCATAACTTGAGCTAGGAATGGAATTTGTAGATGAAGTAAAAAGTGACTCCTTTTATTTTTGAAAAATGAATACTATGAGAAGGTAAAAACTTTGTATAATTATTTTTAAATAATTAGTCTCAATATTTTAATAGATCGGTCCCATTCAATTGGACCCAGAGAGATGTAGGCCTCAAGCATCGAAATCCGTTATCATGCCTTGTGTCAAATTGTTAGTAAATTTTCTTCATTTATCTATATTTTACACAGTACTTGCAGGTTTTAATATTTTATTAAAAATATAAAAAGGTCATAATTGCCAATTTTAAAATCGAAATTCAATACAAAGAAAATTTTGTTGTGTGAACAATTGCTAGTTAAAATTGACTTTCAGATCACTATACTTCTATTTTCTAGATCCTCAAATCCCTTTTAATTTGTTTCAATGTTTACCCAATTATCGATCCCCTAACATCATTATGTTTCTTAGATTTATCCTATTAGCTCTCTGTCACCATCACCCCTACCCAATTGTCGTTGATTAAACATCTATTTGTAGCATCCATGACCCATGTTACCTCATACCCTTTTGTTTCTATCAATCTCATCCCTTCTCTCGCAGGCTCTAAGTAGTCAACACAGATCCCCAACATCCTTACTTGCATTCATATCCTTCTAGATATACATTTATAGTTGTTATTCCATCCTTTTGCCTCCGACCATGGTCACCAAGTAATCTTTTTTTGTCAATTTAGATCATATTTGTATGTGCCTTAAATTTCTCCATTTTCAATTTCAGGTGTGCCTTAGATTCTACATATTATTCCTGTTGGTTATCATTACTTTTATTAAATATTATCAAACATGGGAGTTGATATCTACTAAGGAAGTTAACGCTTCTTAGAGCTGAATTCTTGGGAAACCTCCCCATCTATCATATAATCCATTTCCCTCTTAGTGTCTTCATTTTATAGGTCATCAAATTGTAGCAACAACGATCCATTGTCTACTTTACACTGTATCTATCACATTTCATTATGAGGTACCTTAAACCCTCACATTTTGAATTTATTTAGTTATCTTTAGTATATGTTATTAATTTGGATAATTCATTATAAATGGAATTATCCATTCAAATTATGAAACATGTGGATAAATGACAAATTCGCCCTATAAATCAAAGAGAAAGACATCTTAAGATGGCTCAACCGAGTTAATGTTAATGTGTGGCAAGATGGCAAGACACAAAAAAATGAGTTATTTAGGCATGAAATTAAGATAAAGGATGACCAAGTTGTAGAGTGAGATGAGCGAGTTCATCACGTAATCAAGGAAAGTAGGTTAGAAAACATTATAGGTAGGATGTTTAGGGTGGACAACCTATGGGTAAGACACCTAGGCTGGATGTTAGTTGGATGGTTGGTCGGGGAAGCACACTAGGTTGGAGTCCTAGGGTTGGTCGGTCGGGTTATTCTATGGTTGGACGATAGTGTTACATGGAAGAGTAGCTTGGTGGTGCCTTGGAGTTTAGACGACGACATTTGGATACCTAGGTTGGTCGGGTGGTGCATCATACGACTGAAAAAAATGTTTCTCGGTAGGGTTGGTTGGTGGCGCGGCATACGAGACAGGTTGGATGATGTCTAACCACCTCGGGTTGGACGACATAGGGTTAGTCGGTTTGGGTTGGTCGGGTAGCATGTGGTACGAGTAGACATAGATATCCATTTAACCTCACATATTGGATGGCCCATACTAAAAATGTAGTGACCATTAGGTTTGACATCCACTAAAAGATGTACGGCCTATAGGTTAGATGACATCCTACCCCTAGATTAGATAGTTGAGGTCGGTGGCACACAAGGTTAGATGGGTCACATGTTTGGATGACTCAGGAGTCACGAAATTGCAAAGGTAGATGGGTGGATGACAACTCAACAACCATATTTAATGCGGTATGACTCCCATGTTTTATCCTAATAGACTACCCTCGGGAAGTAAATTTTTATGGGTTCCCATACCTCTCTTGAAAATGAATACATGAAAACAATATTTGACACAAAATATCTACATAGAACAAGATGATGCTTGTGTATTTTATTAATATCAAAATCAAGCATTACAAACAAATTATAGACTGTAATAATTATAGATATTGGACAAATTTAATCTCATCCATAGTCTATGGAAACAAATCATCTAATTTGAGAAAATATGTAGAAATAAAATATTTCCCCTAATTGCTCCTATTTATCCTCATGGAAATCATCCGGGAACAAATGATCCCACACAAACATAGGGATGAGAACACTCACTTAGTTAACTAACAACTAAGGATAACTAATACCTATTAACATAAGTTTAAAGTACTTAAATTAAATAATTTAACTTATTACATTTATTCAAATATAAACTAATTTTGAATTAACATAATTTTTATTCCTAACATTCCCCCTTAATTCAACATGGTCTCAAGTGAACAGGAGATAAATTCTCTAAAACCCTCAAATTTACCTCAAGCAAAGTGACTTTGTGAAGACATCTGCGCATGGGCATATCATGTTGGGAAATATTGGAGCTGGTGTTGTTGTTCTGAACATGTTTGTGAATGAAATGTACCTACACCTCAATGTGTTTGGTACGCTCATGAAAATTGGATTCCAAATAAGTTTTACTACTCCTTTATTATCAACATGTAGGATTGTTGGATCTTTACGTGGTATTCCCAATCCTTCAAGTATAACTCATAGCCATATTACTTAACAAACAACTCCACTTGTTTGTATGATATTTTGATTCTTTGGGAGGATCTTGAAACAAATTTTACTTCTTACTCCCTCATGATATCGATCTAGATCCCAAAAATAATACAAATCCTAAAGTGGATTTCCTATCCTCTATGTTTCCTACATGATCTGAATCTAAATATCTTGTCAAGAAGAAGTTATTATTCTTCTTGTATTCTAGGCCATAGTCCATTATTCCTCTAATGTACCTCACTATCTTCTTTGTTGCTTTCCGGTGAGAAACCCTTGGTTCTTGCATGAACCATGAAAGATAGTTGACTACATAGTTGATATCTAGCCTAGTGTAAGTCAAGTAGATGAGGCTCCGATCAACTACCAATTGATTGCATTTACTTGTGGTGATGGATAAGTTTGAGACATTTGAAGTCTTGTTTCCATAGGTGTGAAAAATGTCTTATAATTCATCATATTAAATTTCTTGAGATTTTTCTTGGCATATTTCAATTGTGACACAAAGATATGATTTTCTCTTTTCCAAACTTCAATTCAAGACACTAATGTAGAAGCTTGAGATATGTCATGTCGAATGATCATGTTATATATTTCTTTGTTGACTTTATCATCTTCATTGATCCTCTAGTAATGACTAGAACATCGACATATACTAAAAAAATCACTATCTCCGCCCTTTATTTTTGAGATAGAGATTAGGATCAGTATGGACTCTTGTTGAATCCATGTTGAATGAGATGCTAATCAATTTTTATGTACCATGCCCTAGGGGACTATTGTAGACCATATAGTGATTTTATGAGTTTACATACATTTTCCTCTTTACCTTGTATGAAAAAAACCTTCTAGTTAAGTGATGTAAAATTCTTCCCGTAAATCACCATTAAGAAAGACACTTTTCACATCTATTTGGTGTATTTTCCAACCAAATTGTGCAGCTATAAAAATATTAACTCGATAGTTTTTATCTTAGATGTGGGAGAAAAAGTCTCTTCATAATCAATGCCTTATTTTTTAGCATATCCCTTAATAACTATTCTAGCCTTATGTTTATCAAATTATTTTTCTACTTTATACTTAATTTTGAAGATCCATCTACATCCAATTAGTTTTTCCCGGTGGAAGATTTGTAAGTTGTCATGTATTATGTTTCACAAGTGACTCATATTCGCATCCAAATAATCTTTCCAAGGTTTAGATCGTAGGGCTTCCTAAACTATGGATGGCTTAGTAGTTTCAAGAACTTTACTAATGGGTGTTGTTATTCCCTTCATTTAATCAACTTCTTGTTGATTTCATATCAAACTAGGGGTGTGTCTAAAGCTATATGCAACAAGAGTAATTTTATCGATCTAGTAGTTGACTGTAGTTATTTTTGTATTTTCTAGGGGATCTCTTCAATGTCTTAAGGACTTCTTAGTAAAACCTTATTTAAATCACACTATGAAAACTTGTTGAAAGTAAACACACACTGTGCAGTAATGGAAACACACTTGATTATGAAAATAAACAGACTTGTTTTGAAATAAACACACTCAATTTAGAATGCTTGAAAACAATTGCAAGAAATATAATAATCTATCTAAACACCTATAGGAACAAGTATACAATAGAGTTGAACTGAAAGAATTAAAACAATACAAAATTAATAGATCTAAGTTATTTGCTGAAGAAATATAAATACCAAATAAACGAATGTCCTAGTCCTTGGGGGAGTGGGCCCTTGCTCCTCGAATCAGGATTTAACAACTTAGAATTATCTCAAATAAGAATGGTTATTTTATTGATAAAACATTTGGTATTACAAACATACTGATCTGAGTACTTAGTCTATTTCTCTTTTATGTTCTATATCTATCTCATATCATATTCTATATATCTATCTATCTACTGTAGTTATGCTTTTATATACATTCTACAATCACATTTGTCTCAATGATTCTAATGAAATCAAATCATTCCTAGAATAGATGTTGAGTCAGATTATGGTTGATCAAATAGTTGTAGGATAACTCTCCCTAGATCTACGTTTAGAAATCTTCTCATCCTTTCCTGATTGAAAGGGTCATAGATGCAAAATCTCTAGATGTGGTTAGAATAGATAACTCCCATCAGTTCTGGAACTTTGGAGAAGTTCCAGAACCATAGGAAATTGTTAAGGACCAAAACCATGAGAGTTCTTGAGCTATCCCCAAGAGTTCTAGAACTAGATGATGAATGTTTGATGGAGTTCCGGAACTAGCTTGGAAGTTCTGGAACTAAGTTGTGTGCGAACAAATGTTGCTAAAAACATACTGAATGCTTCCTACTTCATTTCCTCGACTGACTAGACCTACTTTATTACAAAAATAAATTCAAACACACACTTCGTTAGTAATTCTAGAGCTTTTAACATTAGAATAACTATCAATTAAAATAGAGAAAATTACATCCTAACTATATCAGATCAACTAAAAGTCATACAATGCAATTAAACTTAATAAAAGGGAGAGTAAGATGAGATCATATATTCTACATTAATCGACATAATCTAGCCTCATCATTTACCCATTAACAAAAAATCAACCTCATTTCAAGCCATACTATGAGTTCTCATTCTAGTGGTACATATGTCAGGGACACTATCCAATTTTACATCTCTAATCATACTTGTATACCATTTAGGCATAATTTTTGTGGTTCATGTGGGAGGTTGAATTTCACTATCTTCCCCATCATCACTGTCATCATCAAATTGATTACTATCCTTTTTTTTCACTATAGGGATGATTTTTTCATCATGTCAATGTATGGAAGGAGCATCTACTTCTTTCTTCTCAAAGAACTCAACATCCCAACTAGTGTATACCCTCCTTGTTTTTGGATCCATAAGTCTGTAGCCAAGTGCTTCATCATTATATCGTAAGAAGGTAAGTTTTTCTTATTTCATATCAAGATTAGTTCTTTGTTTCTTAAGAATGTGCATACTCACTTTACATCCAAAAATATAAGGTGTCAAATAAATAGATTATGCTCGACCATGCTTCCCGAAGTGTTATTCCATCAAGAGTTGTAGTGTGAACTCTATTTAGTAAATAGACTATCATTTTAGATACTTCGCCCCAATTTTTTTATAAACTGCATCATCAATCATACATCACAACATATCCTTGATGGTATGATATTTCCTTTCAACAACAACATTTTCTTGTGGTGTCTCAAGAGGATCCATTTGACAAAAATGACATGTGTTTTCAAAAATCATTGAACTCATCGTGGTGTATTCTCCCCCTCGATTTGAGTGAAGTGTTTTTATTTTCCTACGAGACACTATTTCAACAAGGGATTTGAACTTCTTGAAATTTTAAAAACCTTGGTCTTTTGTAGAAAGACAATATATCCACATTTTTTTCGAAAAATTGTCAACAAAGAACATGAAATATTGAAACCTAAAGTGGCTAGGTCTCATTGGTCCACACAGATCGGTATACACTAAGTCAAGTTTTACCTTAGCCCGAAATGTACTATGTTTGAATGGTACTCTATGTTGTTTTCTGTCAAACAATGATGGCATTTATCTCTACCATTTTTTAGAGGTGGTAAACCCCAACCATGTCATATCGACAAAATTTGTTAAGATAACCAAAACTCACATGTCCAAGTATTTGATGCCATAGTTGAGCTGATGATGTATCCTTGGATAAAAGTGCTTGATCATTTCGTTGAACAAAATCCAAATGAAACATTCTTCCCACATTCAAAGCTTCGCAACAATTTTGGAGCTTCGTGACTTATTTTGAATTAGGCACATTGTTTTACCACCTTTACAATCAAATTCAATTTTGAGATTGTGATCTAATAATTGACTCATGAATAATTTTTTTTGTTAAAACTAGGGACATAAAGAACATCTATAATTTTACAATTATGTTTCCCAAGTTGTAGTGAATGGAACTAATTCCTTCAACACCGTATGATGTATCATCACCTAAAGAGACATGGATTTTGGTGGGTGTTTTACTCATTGTGAAGAACCAATATTTCTTTCCTATCATGTGTTGATTTGCACCCGAGTTGACATACTAAATTTGATTTGTAGAATTGGATAGTTCATTTGACTGTGTAGAATATAGGAAGTCATCATCATCAAATTGATCTTCCTATTTGGCTACATTTCCTTTTGAGTTGGTTTCTACTTCTAATTTTGATTATTTTATCCCTATTTAATCTGTTGTTGGCCATATTTATTTTTTTGGTAATTAATATTTTTACCACTTGATGATCCTTTTTGGAATGTGTTGTACCAATAATTCTTTAACTCATGTCCTTTTCGACCACAAATAAGACATTTTTTTGGTAATTTTGGCCTTGTTGAAGTTTACCTTGCTTCAAGTTGTTTATTAGACTTAGCCTATTTTCCCTTTTTTATTAGAAGCAAGTTCCTACTCTTTAGTTTTAGTAGTTGAGTGAATAGATTCCTCTTGTTATAGCATATTCACCAACTCTTCAAAAGTTGTTATTTGACTAGTTATGTTTAACATGATCACAAATATCCTATACGAAGGAGGAAGAACTCTCAATACTATAGGCATAAGTGTTGTGTCGAGTTAATTCTACTTCCAAAGCTTGAATTAATGCATGCAAAGTTCCCACTCTTCTAAAAACATTTCAACTTTCTCGGTTGGCTGCATTTTCAAGTTTAATAATTGACTCGGACATGAAGTATTGTGTTATTATTTTTTGACTCATATATTGTTTTCAACTTGTCCCAAGATTATTTTGTTGTTTTGGTCTCATGAATATGAGGTTTTATGTCATCTCAAACACTAAAAATATTATGAACTTTGCTTTTGATTTGCATGATAAAATGTAGCTTATTGTGTAACATCTCGCTGCAAATCTTGTTAATGTACCGTAGACAACGAACCATAGATTTTCAAAATCAATTTATGTACAAATTTTTGTTTTCCATACTAGATAATTATTAGAACATAAAAGTTGAGAATCGGTAAAAAGAATTTTGGTTCTTTAATTGTGGCCATTGTGAAAAGTGATAAACAATAGAAGAAACAATTGAACAATTTCCCCCTTAAAGTATACACACCCCCCAAATATTATTTTATTTATTTTGGGCTACGTTTTGGACATGTACAATGAATGTTTTACACTATTGGCCTGTTACAAATTTGGCTTTGTGGCCGGTTTGTAGAAATAAAATGGCTCTTTTGGCCAATTTAGAAAAAATAAATTTTTGGACTCTTTGACATCTTTTCAAATAAAAACAATATCTAATTTATTCAATTTTTATAAAATAAATCTTATTAAAATTTGAACCAAGACATAGAGATCAAAAAACCATACACTTTCAAAAACATGACACCCCAACTGAGGTACCAAATTGAAAGTTATGATTGTTTTAAATTACGATTTCAATATCTTTACAAGCCCCTTTCCAAAAATGAAAAAAATATATACTTTAAGCCAAATGTAGATAATATATTACGTGAATGCGTAGTATAGTTTAGGGCACAACCGTATTTCAACTTATTTTCCTAAGCATTATATTAACCCTTGGCAACAATTTTGTTTTATTGTTTTTGTTTCTACGTAGGTATTTTTCCTCGTGAAAGCTTTTTCTTCCTTTTTCAATGCATTCTTTTTGCAAGTTTCAAATCTTGTCCACGTTCAATTTGTAGTTTTTGTTTTGGATGCAGGCACATTGTGGATCATTAAAATATCCTATCTTCTTCTCCTCTTGTAGGTACATGTTCATAGAGAATCTTCCATGTTTGATTGGATCTCCTTTTTATCACTTAAACTTCTTCTAACAAAGCTTGGAAGGAGAAGACAAAGTATAAAGAAGAGGAATAAGAAGTAATGTGGGGAGCTTGAAAATATTGGGTCCCCATAGATCAAAAATATTGTATATCTATTTTTAAAATTCTTGCAATTTTTTAAAAAAATAGCTACAGTAATTTTTTTTTTTTAAAATAAATACAAAAGAACAATGTCACCTAGTGCTCCTACAGAAAAAATCTTTAATTCTCTAGGTTTCAATTGTAAATAAATAGTGGTTCAGGGTGTGGAGCCAGGTAGGGGATGTGAAATGGATGGGGGCATCTATGGATCATCCTAGCTCTATAATTTCTCCAAATCTCCCTAAACTTCCCTAAATCTTACTACACTCCTCTCTAGATCGAATCTTGCTCGATACCATATCTTGACAATGAATGCTTGTAAACAATATTTGACATAGAAGCTTTTCATAGCAATAAGATGGTGCTTGTGCATTTGATTAATATCAAAATCAAGCATTACAAATAAATGAGAGAGCTAAAATATTTATAGATATTGGACAAATTCTATCTCATCCACAATATATGGAAACAAATCATCTAATCTAAGAAAATATGTAGAAATAGCATATTGCCCCTAACTTCCCCTATTTCCCCTCATGGAAATCATCCAGGAACAAAATATGCAAGATAGAACATGATCCCACAAACATAGGGATGATAACACTATCACTTAGTTATCAAACAACTAAGTATAACTAATACGTATTGACATAAGTTAAAAGTATATAAATTATATACTTTAACTTATTACATTTATTCAAATATAAAAAAATCATGAATTAAAATAATATTTATTCCTAATAACATCTTCAATGAGGGTAGGTTATAAAATTTCCTATATATTATAATCAACCCCTCATTTTTAGAGAGACATTCTAGGACACGGGAAACTCTTGTGGAGTTTTTCCTCAACTTAAATAAGTTGTAAGCCTTGTCTTGCACCCTGGAAAGAGTATGTATGTCATCATTCAACAATGTAATGGTCTCTGCATGTAAAATAAAAATAAAATCATGTTTTAATGGTGGTTTTCAACCATTTCTCATGTTTTTTTTGTATTTATGCACCTATCCATTTTGCGTTTGTTTTTTGTGCATGTATTTCACATTTAAAGGTGTAAAGTGTTGTGTTTGATGGATATTTAATGGCGAGTGGAGATTTGGGTTTGTGTGGCTATTATTTTGACCTCTCCCAGCTCTATTTTCCTTCTTCTTCCTCCCTCAACAGAGTATCTTACCCCCTTTTTCTAGTTTTATCACCCTCCTTAGTGTATTATTTATTTCATTTTTTATGCACTTTCTCTCCTCCTATCTCCTTGGAAGTATTAGTGTAGGTTTAGATTAGGTGTTTTCTTCATGTAAGAGTAGTTTAGCATTAGGATTAGGAAGAGGAAGTCAACATTCTCCAGAGGTCCATCTCAAGTCGCAAGTCCCATAACTTTAGAGATGGACCCATTATATGTAGATTACAAAGTGATGGCCCATCCACACACACTTGAGTTATTAGGGGTGTTATAATTTTAAGAATGTGCTTTTGGCATGCCTAGTGGGACAAGTAGGTGAAAGCTTTATATTTTGTAGGTGTGTATTTTGGTCTAAATTTTCACGTCATCAATTTTATGTGCTCTTAGTGAAGGTTCCATTTTTTTAGGCATATACAAGCATATCTCGCGACTCCATCTCAGTTAACAACCCACTCTCTCGAGTTACATATCTTCATCTCCATCCACTTCCATTCATTTTCTTTCCATCTCTTTCATCTTCTTCCATTCATGAAGTTGTGTAGTCATGGCTTCATTTTAATCATGATATTCACATGTGCAACAACAATGCCATTGAGGAATACCTCCACATTTGCAACATATATTCTTAGGGTACTATTATCCACCTCTGGATCCATACTAAAATGAAAATCAATAGTGGGAATACACATATGAACAAGATGAAAATCAGTTTGGCTATACACCAAACTATGGACCTACCTAAGAGAAGGAAATACGATTTAGGAGGATACCCTACACCTAAAGATCTTGAGTTACAGTTGAAGGTCCAAGAATTGGAGGCAAAAATGGCACATCAAACTAGGCTGTGACTCGATACAAAACATGTAAGATTTTTGTAGGATCCCTTTTCCATGGCTAGGCCCTATTCCAAGCTATTACAACCCACAGGAGAAGCTTGAATTTATTGTTGAGATGTTTCCAAGCACCATAGAGTGGATCTAGGAGACAAGAGCTTTTTGGACAAGGCTAGTCAATCCTATTGATGGGAGACACTTGAATTATTATCCTAAAATTCTCTTCCCACTATTCAATTTGCACCATCTCAAGTGGAGCCAAAATTTCCAAGTTTCCCACTTGCTGCCCCCATTATGAAACCCATTTCTCGATCCCCTACTCTTCCATTCCATCTCAATTTCTATGCCCTTTTCCCTTCTAAATCCAAGTTCCCTCTACAAAATAAAATTGCAATACCCTCCCCTCCACCACCAACAATGCAAAATCTATTGAATCCCAACCCACTCCTCCTTGGGAAAAAATCCCAAAACTAGCCAAGAAGCACAACAAGGTAGGGAGCTTAGAAGAGAACAAATGAAAACATTTATGAGGAGTTTGGCTACAAAATTGGAAATAGAGAAGATCCTTGCTTTGGTCGGATCTAGGAGGGGATAAGGTCGAGTTCAAGAAAAGGTGGGAAATTTGATTGGGTTGCTTTGTGAAAGAAGAGAAATAAGAAGAGGAAGATCAATAATCCATGTGTTGGAAGTGTAGTGTCCATGATGGCATTCTATTTTTGGAGATTGTATATCCATCACCGTGATGTGGAATCGAAAAAGAAGAGGAGGAATCAACTCAAAATCCACAAAGAGAGGAGCACATGGGGAGACTAAGTCGATTCGGATACCTTAAATGAAGATGACATAATTGAGATTTTTTTCTCTCATTAGTAAGGTCTGATTTAGTTTATAAACCTATGATGGAGTAGGACATTAAATGAGACCTCACCGCATAGGATATTCCTCAGAGAGAAGAAACTAGAGGATTTTGACTTGTAAACATTCATGTTGGAGGAAGAGGATAAATGTGTAGATAATATTGGTCTTCAAGTGGAGGAGAAGGAACTCTCAAGTGAGCAGTAAGTTTCAATACATTGCAACAACATGTAAATGATTTCATGAGATGATAAAAGAAATCTAAAGAAGCTGCTTGTTGAGTAGGAGTTCCATGTGGATGAGAAAGGAGAAAAATGAAATGATGACACCATTTCCAAATCAGTTCATCAAAGCAGAGGACTAGTTGTTTATAGATGCACAAGAAGGTCAAAATCAACATGAAAATAACTCCATTCAGGAAACTATAAGAAGGCATCATCATGGAGGTTGAAACTTAGAGAAGTGGGAAAATCTATTGGATCATACCGTGCCCCATCAGTACTTGGATTCATTGGGGAAAATGGAGGATCCACAACCAGTCATACTCATTTGCGAGCACGAGGATGATATTCGAGCACTAAAGATCAACACCAAAACCTCCAAGATCCAAATGGTAAACAACTTAAGGAGTTATTATTTTTTATTTATGTTGATACTTTGGTTAGTCAAATGAATATTTGGACTCTTTTAAGTTTTTCACTCATACACATGACCATGTTAAGTGCCAAATCAATCACATGGTCCCAACCTTTGAGGAAGGGATGCTACTTTTCCTCGCCAGGTTGTAGGATTTTTTTAGTCTTATTTTTCTCGGGTTAGGGTAGAGTAGGTAGGTTTTCTTTCAACATAAGAAGTGCTTATACACACTCTGCATTCCTCCACTTGGAGCATCTATGATTTTATCCTTTGTACATTTTTTGTGTGGTGGTTTCTCTTACACATTTCATCATGTTGTCAAGAAAGAGATATGTCATAGTAAGAGGGTTTAAAATTACAACATTCAGTTATTATTTTGAAGTAAATCAAAATGTAGAGAAACTAAATTAGATTGAGGGACATTTTTCAATGTTTCATCTCTCATGTCTCTCTAGATCATTCACATTTGAGCTCCTATGCCTCTTCTTGCATCGTAGAAAATAATAAGTAGGGGCATTCCTATCCTTGAAATTTCATCTATGGTATCTGCATGAAGGAAATCATATTTTGGGGAAGCTTTCATAGTGCATATATTCATCCCCAACAAATCAATTGTAGGTCCAGAGTTTTCCATGCCTTTTCCTTGGCTAAATTGTTTAATTTTGGGGGCAATTTATGTGTTTTATCAAAATCCCAAAATCAGCTCTAAGAGCAAGCCAAGGAGCTTTCAAATTGATGGTAAATTAAAATGAGTCTAGGGGATAGGTTTTCAAAAGAAATATCAGTTCTTCAAGGTAAGCTTCACTCCATGCCAAATGAATGCTTCACGGTTATTGGTCTCTTTATCTAGTAGGAAAATTTCCCGAGAGGTTTTCAAATTGTTATCCTAAGTGAACCCCTCGAGTTAATTTGGATAATTCATTATAAATTGACTTATCAATTCAAATTATGGGACGTGTAGACAACCATTAAATTTTTCTTTAGAAATCGAGAGAGAAAGACAACAGGGATGGCTCAACTGAGCCAACTCGTTGTAGTAAAATAAGCTAGTCGGACCATTTGACAAGTTGAAACCGAGCTAGTAGATGGTGGAGTTGTAGAGAAATATGGGTGAGTTCACCATGGAGTTAGGGTGAGTAGGTTATAAATCCTTAGAGGTTCAACATCTAGGGTGGATGGCCTAGGGGTATGATGTATGGGTTCAACGACAGGCTTGGATGGATGGTCTACAAATGTACTAGGTTAGATGGCTAAGTTTGTAGGTTTAGTTGGTCACTTCGGGTTGGTTAGGCTGAGATGGATAGCCTAGGGGTTGGTCGAGGCGCGACGTACATATAGGTTGGAGGGCATCCAAACCCATTTGGTTGGATGACACAAGGTTAGTCAACTTGTTTGGTTTGTTAGAGCATTGTGCGAGGTAGATATAAATGCTTTTCCAACCTCAAATATTGGATGGTCCACGGTGAAAGGTGGTAACCATCAAGTTGGGCATCCATCACAAAATGTTCGACTACAAGTTAGACAATGTATAACACCCCAAATTAGATGGTTGAGGATAGGCGGCACACAAGGTTGGATGGGTCACATGGTTAGATGACTCACGAGTCACAAAATAGGTGAAGGTAGGTGGGTGAACGACATCTCAAAACCATATTTAATGTGGTATGGTGCACATGTCTTCATCTGACAAAAGTACCCTTGGGAAGTGAATTTTTATGGGTGCACATACCTCTTTAATGAGGGTAGGTTAGAAAATTTCCTATATAATGTAATCGACCCCACACTTTGTACGTAAACATTCTCGGGAGTTGGGGAAACCCTTGCATATTTTTTTCCTTAGCTTCAATGAGTTTTAAGCTTTCTCTGTGCTTGGAAAGCATATTTTTCCTCCATTCAATAATTTAATGGTCTATGAATGTAATAAAGCTATAAAATCATGTTTTTATTTTTTTCAACCCCTTCTCATTTTTTTTGTGCATGTACTTCACTTGTAGGTATAGGGTGTTGTGTTTCATGGAGATTTGATCGTGAGTGGAGATTCAGTCTGTGTCACCGATGTTTTGACCTCTCCTGCATTTATTTTCCCTCTTCTTCCTCCCTCAATAGAGTATCTCACCCCCTTTTCTGGTGTTATCACTCCCCTTAGTGTAGGATTTCCCTTTTATGTAATTTCTCTCTCCTTGTCTCCTTGGAAGTATTAGTGTAGGTTTATATTAGTTGTTTTTATACATGTAGCATTAGTTTAGAATTAGGATTAGAAAGAGGAATCCTTCCTTCTCCATAAATACATGTCAAGTCACAAGTCCCAAAACTTGAGAGATGGACCCATGTTATGCGTTACATTACACTAGTGGCCCATGCATGTAGACACTTGAGTTATCAAGGGGATGTAACTTTCAAAGGATAATAACTACTTAATTAACTTGAAAATAAAAGAGAAAATTAGATCAACATTCGACATGATCGATGGACTCCGCTAGGTGAGTTATTTAAATTTCTTGTTTTTTGTATTTCTTACATCTTCTACTAACACTGCAGAAAATGTTTTTCTTGTTTTCTTGTTCGTGTTGAGGTCAATTGCTTGGATTACCCTTCACTTATGTCTTCTAAAAGGTCACATAAAAGGAAAACATTCTCCAAGTATTCTTCATTTTTCCTTTTCTCCTTTTGCATCACACTTAACCTTTCTTTTGTTTTTGTCTTAATCAACCTACACATTTGTATTTGGTTTAAAAATAACCCTTTACACCCTTCTTGATAACATAGCTTCCATAAGGGTTAATTAGTTGCATCTCACTTTATATCACACATAACTGAATTAACACATCAATTTACACATCTAGGCATATTCCTACCAAGTTCACCGACTCGATATTTGATCACCCAACATGAATGCGACGTGGTGTTTTGGCCGCATTAGAAATCCTACACGATGACTTGGGCCTCACGTACCTTCTAGGTATATCGATGACTCTCGAGCCAAAAGTACCTAAAACTAGCCTTAGATTATCATTTCACAGTACCTTTGCTATCAACCTTTTATTTTCTCCCATTTAATAATTAATCATGTTAATAAAAATGTCATTGTTTGAATTTTTGTTAATAAAATTCACAACCAAATATTTTCCCATTTCATGCCTATTAATACCCCTTTTCAAGACTAGATAATGCAACGCTATAATATATCCAATGATATATCCTCCTCCAATGATCTTGATATTCCACATTAGATCTCTCACCTTATAAAGACCATGTCATTCAAATCGATCCCGCTTTTAAAACCAATTCTCCTATCTTTCATCACTATTTCCCCAACCAGCCACAACACTATCTCCTACTTCTTTAGAAACTCTTGGGCCTCCTTTTAGCCCCATTTATGAATTTTTATTTCATATATCTCTCCCGAAAGATCTCAATCTTATCAATCCACTCATTTAGTGGATCCTATTCAACCTCGCCATCTCATACTTCATGTGTTATTATTAGTAGAATGTCTATGCAATCATCTCAATCTCCCAATGCTCAGGTGATCAAACAAATGGAGCTAACAAGGACCGAGAGAGGGGTGAAGAAGTCCCCAATAAAACCTTTTTCACACTTGTGCTTCAAACCCTGACCACACATAATCATATGCAACTCATCAATGCATACAATCTTTCCAAAGAAGTAACTCAACACAAAGAACATAATATGATCTCAAAGACACATATATTGATAATAAAATCAGATCCACACACTTATATAGATTCTCAAATCAGATCACAAAGAGTAGTGTCTTCAACAATGATCCACAAGATACAATAAAGTGCTCTCAAGACAATCAATGTCTCATGAATACATATGAAGAAATAAAACTATGAGAATGTCTTCAACCTTCAAGATCAGATCTAAAAACTCCTTAGAAACCTGAAAATAACATCAACATGCTATGAGGATAGCATCCAAAATCAAGCACCCAATTTTTCCTCCTTCTCTAACCCGATATCATGGAAAAAACACCAACTTTGCACTTTCTCAAATTCTCCTCATGAAAACTCAACCACGAACTTTCCTAAAATGATATTCTAGGTTTTTGGGCTAGGCCCAAATGTTTTTTATTTTAAAAAAATGGTTCTTAAAAAGAAGATAAAAATGGGTTTCAAAAGATAGAAAAATATGCCCATAATTTCACTTTAATAGCCTCTTTAAGGATCAAATTAAAACTCAAACATTTTCCCTCCTTTAGCTCAACCCTTGAATCATATAAAAATTCTAAATTTAAATTATAACAGCCATAAGTTACTATATGCACTACAAATTACATCTGTTGCATTGTTGAAAAAATGGTTACCAAAATACCCAATGATGATTCAAGTTCTTTCAAGAAGGTGTTCGAGATCCAAAACCCATTCACAATGTATATTTGTAGCCTATACATCTTTACTTAGATTTTGCATGTTTTTTTCCATCTCCCCGCTTCTTTTTGTGTGTGTTTTGGCCTTTATTTCAGTGACTACCACCCTTCTTGTGAGGTGGTTCTGAAACCACCCGCTAGGTAGGGTGGCGCTTCTTAACTTCTAACTCGAAGTGCGGCGGTTCTACCCACTTTTTCCGATTCACATGTGTGTTTTAACATGCGACACTTCACTTAACTTCAATTCTAGGATGCATCCCTTATCCAAATTATCTAAAAATAGTTTTGATTGATTGGTTCTCCTTCCCTCTTCTATTTTTAAATATATTTAATTAGTTGGAACTATTTTTTCTTTCCTTGTGCATGAAGGCACATCCCATCCCCAATTCTTATATATTCCATATTTTTATTCAATCAAATGGCCTGATAATTTTGTGTATCTTGCATTATATTTCGGTCACAATCTTTCTAGGATTTGCATATCCAAGCTCATATCTCTTGTGCTATCTCTCTTCTACTTACATTATAACTAGAATGCCTTCAAGCTACCACTTCTCAAGCATCTTATTCTTCTATTTTTTTGCATTCCCAATTCCTTGGACTCATATGAACATATAAAGAAAGAATGGAATAAACTAAGGGAAAGGATACAAATACAACCAGATTTGCCAAAGCTCTTGCTTATCCAAGTTGGAGTTGTGTGTTTCCCTTCTTTGTTTATCAAATTGTCAATTTCAAATCATTACTTTCACTTACATATCAAATAGATTAGTAAATTTGTTCACTTCAATTGATTAGATAATTACAATTTGATCAAATCATTAGAAAACCCGCATTTTGACATTATCGGGAAGTTGTGGAGAATAATAGCTCTTCTAGGGTTATGATTTTCCATTCACCTCTGAGGTAGGGTTTGAAGGGTTTTATTTAAATTAGATTATTATTTTTATATTTAGATTCACATATTCACATAAGTGATTATCTACATTAGGCTAATCATTTATATTTAGTTTGCTTCCTAGATTAGATACATTTCTTAAAAATAGAAAATAACAAAAACCATTTACTTTCATTAGATTAGTTTTCTTTTATTTCTTTGTCCCAATGTACTGTAAAAATGCCAAAAAAATAGATTAGATTTCCTTTGATAGTTAGTTTTTGGTACAATAATTATTCTAATACAATCTACATGACCATCAACGATCCGTAATAAGAAAAGTCTTACGATTGCGATCCCCGATCCCACAACCCAATGTGTTGGAATTGATAAATGACATTGATAAAGTTTAAGATTAACATTGTTACACACACCCACAACTTTTGATAAGAAAATAGATCAATTTAACACATTGAACATCATCACTAATCAAGCCTATGATTATTGGACTACTCCTAACAACAGGGTTTGATTATGCATATGACCATATAAGGGCCACACGACCTCCATGAGTATTTGGTTGTGATCCTTAGGTCCCATAACTCAATGGGCCTACTAATTAGGTAGATATTGATGTTGGTTTGTGTCGGTTGGTGTTTAGACCCTCACCACTTCCACGGGACATTATTGCATAATTTTCCATGTTGAACATTGTAGTTGATCACAAGAAGACTTTTTGAACCAAACCAAAAATTCACCCATACTTCCCGCAGCTCCATTACACCTCTCACATTCACTTTCATGAATTTGTTAGGAAATCCACACGAGGCACACTGTAGGTCACTTTCCACGCGTTCAACAACCAAAAATAGAATCTCGACAGATCTTGACATTGATTGGAGTCTCGATCTACTATCATATCCGATCGATCTATCATATCACTTCGTGTTAGGAGAGAATTCTTTTCCTTAGACTCACAGATCTTGATATTGCATGTTGAAGACATAAGATTTCAAAATTATATTTTCCACTCACATCCAATTCCATTCTACACTCGGTCGTCTCAAAGATGACCTTGAGAGGTCAGTGTGAATAAGGTCACTTTGGTGATTTTTTTCATACAAAATTGGTGAACCCAACATGAAGAGCTAGTCTCTAAACATTTCCACTTTTCCATTCACTTTCCATTTTATGTTTTATTCAAAGTGGGTATTCTTATACCCTTGAATATGTCGGGATTTGATGAATATGGTCAACCCCTTCCGCGTTTTGATATATACAATTATCAAGGAGGTGGACAAAAACATTCACATTCACTCTCAACATGGACAGACAATCGTTCAAATGCCCAAAATCCTCTTCTTCGTGGAGTCAATGTTGGTTATTCTATACATATTAAGGATGTTGACAAAATTACACGAGATGTATCCACATGAATTTCACTTGAGAAGAAAGTTCATCTCCTCAGGTGTTGTTTCGACAACCCATTAACATGCAATCATACCATCTCCCACATCTAGATGAGGAGTAATTATCACGGTATGCTAGGAGTGAACAATGGTTCTAGAATATGAACCGATATTTTTATAGGCTACAAGAACACAGTGATGTCCTACTTCAAAATAATAACACTACCCCTCCAATAATGGAAAACATTACCAATGAGGGGTGACAACATAGTGAAAAATTCATAGTAGGATACCACACTCCTCAACAACCTCCAAAAGTTCAAAAACAAGCACCTAAATAGAACACCACCCCATCAACAGGAGACATCATCTCGACATTAGCGTAAAAATTCAAGTAGTTAGAGCTTGCCCAAAATTCTCAAAGTTCATATGTAGGGCAAGAAAGAACTTCTCATTATCTGTAGGGTTATGGACAAAAACTACTACACAAACTCCTCCAGCTTTATACAGAACCCCAAACCATGGAGATTTACTAACTGGGACAAGCACCTTGGGTATGACCCATCACACCACATATGGATATCTACAATAGGCACTAACCAGAAGTGCATTCTCAAATGCCATACTAGCTAGAAATGCAACATTCCCTGGATTCATGCCTTCAATTCCATATCAATGTGGTTAACCCCCTACGTACACATGTATTTTAAATCACCACAAGGGGATATGTAAACTTACCTGGGTCTTTATGGTCATTTGCGGGGATGCCATATGCCCCAACAAATGTTTATGCTGTGCCATTTCAAAACCAATGCAACCTCACTCTCCCCAAAAGGAACTTCAATGGTTGAAATATATGCAATGGGAACCTATTCTCAATATCTAAAGGATCCTTTACACTTTTCCATCTAGACAAGGTCATGCTACCAAGATCCTTTCCCCGATCTTCTCAAGTTCAAAGGAGGGAAATCCTAATTATCATATCAAATCTTATGCAATGGCCATTCTAGAGCTACTCTCGTGGGATGCAATTGTTGCAAATATTTTCCTAAGATGCTAGAAGGAATCACTCTAAATTGGTACTATAGGATACTAAAGTCCTCAATACACTCCTTCAAAAAAATTGTGTCATAATTTATCAAGGCTTTTAATATGAAAAATATTTGAAGGACATGAATCATCGAATTCCACCACATCAAACAAGATCACAATGATTCTATAGCCCACTCCATTCGTAGGTGGCAAAGGTTCTTTACTCCTCTACAAGTTCTCCAAACATGGACTAGACAGAACTTTGTGGTTTATTCCTCCACTCCCTCAATAGGGAAACAAAGGAATAGGTTCAAAATTTCTCACTAAGGAGTTATGAAGAAGTGCTAGAGGGTGTTCTCCAATCGACCAAACAAATATTGATAATGGTCATAAGACTTAAAGAGAAAATGGAAATTTAGTCATTCCTCATCAAACTAACCTTGGTTATTCAAACAATACAAACAATAATCAAGGAAAAAAATCCTTAATAAGAATCGTGGAGTTATGACCGACGATGTGAGTGACCAACCTATAAACCCTAACATTGTTAATACCCCAATACAAACACCACAAAAACAACAATAAAAATAGTAAAAATAGAGATATAATAACTTCTCTCCCTCGATAATGCTTTTGGATTGTAATCATCCTCAACAAAACAACAACAACCTTAGCAAAAAGACAAATGCAAACCCTACGCCCCAATCAATACCTGTGCATATCCAAACCATTTTCAAAACCAAGGGTAAGGGATCCAAAATTTTAGTTATAATAATAAAAACCAAACCATAATCATAGTTTTAGACCACAAGGCACAAACCAAAGGCCTAGATATTATGATCTTGATCTATATTTCAGATTCTATAGGGTTTATGGGCATGACGCAAGAACGTGTCATGATTGAAACATGTTTTTACAAAGATTTTCCGAGAAGATCAAAGATAGTTGTTTGTTGATATGTTTTGGAAAACCCAACCGCACCAACTCGTAACACATACATGGGACTAGTATCCCTAAAGAACATACCACTCGAATATTTAATGACCCTCTCCCTACGCATCCAAAATATGGTAGAATAGATCCTAATGGTTCAAAAAATGGTATTATAATTGGAACCAATGATCAGTGAAGCCTCAACTTCACAAACCCATAAGTGGCGCCTCTTCTTTGGATGGCCGCCAATAAACAAAAATTATGGAATTGGTGGAGTTGGATGTTGAACCTCGATTAATGTTGCCACTAGGACCAAAGACTATTCTTCACTACCCAATACCAATCTATTCAACTATGTCGATGACATTCATGTTACATTAACAAATCCAGTAGGATCTTATGACTTGAACAATGACTTAACCAAGACCTTCTCTCACATTTCCTTCTTGGATCTATTAAATAATTCATTTTCTCAAAAATTCACTTTACTAGAAGCACTAGGTCTTGATCATTTGATTAATGTCACCCCTCCTCTAGAAGCACAAATAAACCATGTGGGATTTGATGTTTATCCTCTAGGAAGCATGAAGGATATGTTGGATTCGTATTTGACACTAGCAAGATGCCCATAGATGCTAAATTATCTCATAGAGGTGATCCAACTCAGTTTTAACAAGTTTGAATTTACAAAAATTATGTAAAGAATGTGATGGTTGATGATGGGGCAGCGGTTAACATAGTCCCCTTCTCTTTTCTACAAAATTTAGGTTACGAGAGACAAATTACTCCTCAAAACGAAACACATTTAGAAGTTATGATAGCCTCAAGGCAACGCTCGATCGGTATTATAGTATTTACAGTCACCCTAGGGCCTAAGATGGTGTTAACTGAATTTTATATTATAGACCGAAAACCAACTCTAACATGATCCTTGGCCATCCTTGGATTCATCGCACGAAGGCAATTCCCTCCACCTTGTTTCATGAAGTCAAGTTTTTGCATTTAGGGAAGATCTTTATGGCATATGGAGATCCAAAACCATTCAACATATATTTGGATAACTTAAAGAAGAAGCCATGGGTCCATACTAAATTTGAGTTTCCTAAGAATCAGTTAAACAAACCCACAAGTTCAGCACCACAAGAAAATTTGATCCCTACAATAGAGTTAGACATCACATGACTAATTGAAAGCATTCCAATGGTCAAAGATGAAACTGTCATCATAGATACAATGTCATTAGGGACTATAGAAAATATTGTAGAGATTTTGGAAAAAGATTTACCTATTCTTCTTCCATTTGATTCTATGGCTATGGGACCTACCCTGGGACTCATTTCTCTTGAGTAGATGAAATCTGTATGGTTGAAGTAACTGAGGTGAAGGAGGAAGATTCAAAGGATAATCTAACATCCATATTTTTGAGTAACTATTGGAATCTTGATTTTAATGGAGCCAAGTGTCACTTTACTTGTCAGGGTAGTTATGATTCTTACCTCTCTTGACGTAAGGATTCTACCCTTTTCCTTAAAATTAAATTTTGAATACACAAACAATGGGACGGAATATGAGGCTCTTCTCCTTTGTCTCCTTGTGGCCAAAAGAATGGGTGCTCTTAAGATCAGGGTACTGGTTGACTCACAACTAGTCGTAATTCAAGTATAAGAGGTATACGAGACTAGAGTCGAGCATCTAAAACTCTACAAGACAACAGTGCTAAATCTAACAAAGGGGTTGACTTCATATATATTGAAGAAATCCTACAAGAAAAAAACCTTATTACAGAATCCATAGAGACTTATGCTTCCTTCTTCACTCCAAGTGGCAAGTTAGAAGACAAAAACTTCACATTATTGGTTCGGTTTAACCCTTGGTTTGTAAAGCACCGGTTACCCCAATGTTGACAAACATAAAAGCCGAGAATGAACCGGTCATCCAAGACCATGTTGATATCAATAAAGGATCTTGAGATTTATTAATTTGGGGAAGAAGTGGATTTAGAGTTACCTCAACCCCACCTACATTAGAGGAAGGAAATGCCTCCTTAATCGAGGAAAGGATCGATATAATTATTGGGACAGAGGAGGAATAAAAATCTTGAAACTAGTGTCCTCCCTAACTCTAGAGGAGGTAGAGATACATACCCAAGTCCTCAAGGAGAATAAAAAATCGTTTGCATTTAGCTAAAAATAAATGATGGGAATTACACCACACAATGTAGTTCACAACCTCCTCACTAAGCTAGATGTTGAACTAATTAAACAGAAGTCAAGGCCCATGAAGCCAAAGGTGGCCCACATGGTGAAGGAAAAATTAATGAAGCTCTTGCAGGTAGGATTCATCAAGTGAGTTGATTACTCATAATGGTTGTCTAACATAGTCCCCATTCTCAAGAAGAATGTAAAGATCTCGCATTTGCATATAATTTTGGGATATTAATAAGGATTATCCCAAAGATGATTTTCCATTACAATCCATTGATGTTATTTTTAAATAAACAAATGGGTTTGAATTGTTGTCTCTCATGGATTGGTTTTTGGGTACAATCAAATCAGAATATTTGAAGAGGATCGTGCCAAGACTATGTTCATAACTCCCCGGGAACCTATTGTTATGTTATCATGCCATTCGGTCTTAAGAATGTTGGTGCCACATACCAATGAGAAATGACATATATATTCCATGATCTTATCCATAAGATTGTGTAATCCTATGTGGATGACCTTTAAGTTAAGGCTAGAAAATGCTGTGATCATCTAGAGGTGCTTCGTATCATCCTTTCTTGCTTAATCAAATACGACTTCATGTTGAATCTTGAAAAATGCATATTCATTGTAATATGAGGAATTTTTTTGGGTTACATCATATCTTCATGAGGGATTGATTTTTTCCCAGCCAAAATCTGGGCTATACTTGAAATGACTCCACCATCGATCAACTGCATCGATATTTTCTTTGGAAAATCGGTGCAATCAAGGTTTATCCCCGATTTGACCTTCATTGTTCACCCAATCAATAATCTATTGAAGAAGGATTGCAACATTAAGTGGAAAGAATAATGTAACAAGGAATTTGAGTCGGTGAAACTATTCATATTCTCCTCCCACGCTTCATGCCGCCTAGGTCGATTACCCCTTTATCCCGTACTCACAAACTATGGATGTTTCATTAGCCTACATGTTGTCTCAAGAAGATGATGATAAACAAGATCATGCGGTCTATTTCATTAGTCAAATATTACTTGATTATAAGACATATTACACATAAGTAGAGAAATAATGCCTTGTTATAGTCTTTGCAACAAAGTGCTTAAGACATTATATGTTGAATCAAGAAATGAGGGTTATTGTTAAATTGGAACACTTGCGGACATTCCTCACACAAGGATCGTTACCTAAGAAATATGGGAACTTCATAACTCGATGGGAAAATTTGTGTTATTTCTTTTTATCGAAGTTGTTCAAAGGATAAATCATCATGGACTCAAGTTGGTTGATAACCCATCGGATGGAGGTGACCTAGTAGATCAAAGCTTCCCGATGAATGTGTGTACTATGTTGAAACAAGGCCCCCATTTCTACATGTCCATGGTATACCGACGTCATTAATTTTATAACGGACCATACTTACCCAAAAGGGGCAACATTGCAACAAAGAAGGTAGTTACATGTCATTTCTGCTAAGTATGTTATTTTGGAACAAGTGATCTATCATAGTGTCTTCGAAAAAATGTTGTTAAGATGTGTTGATGCAAAAGAATACAAGAATATTCTTTATGAATCACATAGCAGAGTATGTGGGGTCACTTCGGTGGCCATGCTACTTCTTGGAAGATACATCGATGGAATACTTCTAGCCCACTCTAGAGCATTACGTAGTAGAATTTGTGTGCAAATGCCATAAATTCTAATAGCTCTCACATGATATCCATATATCGGAAAACCCCTCGCAACCAATTGTAACCCCATGGCCCTTCTCCACATGGGGCCTGGATCTGATAAGGAATTTCTCTCCCTCATCAAAATATGGCCATAACTTCATAATCATGGCCACATAGTACTTTACTAAGTGGGTGGAAGTCATGCCTCTTACCATTGTACACGGGTCAGTAATCACTAATTTCATCTTGAGCGTATCATTTGTAGGTACGATGTTCCATAATTCATTATCTCAAATAATGGCACATATTTAAAAATGACGAACTACGTGAATTTTTGTAAAGTTCAAAATAAATCACCACACAACTTATCTTTATTATCCTCGTGCCAATAAATAGGTTGAGGCTATGAATAAGACATTAAAGTCTATCCTCCTTAAGACCGTTAAGGAGAACAAGTGAGATTGACACTTGAAGTATTTTCCAGCCTTATGGGCCTATCGAACATCGCTTAGAACACCTACAGAGGAAACCCCTTTTCTTTGGTGTTTGGTGCAGTAAGTAGTTTTACCACAAGTCAAAATACCTAGTCTTTGTATTTCACCGCAAGGAATCCCGGGAGAAGAAGGCTATCGAGAAGCACGAAGCTCTTAATTAGAAAGTATTGATGATGCTAGAATAAATGTTGAACAACAACACAATGTTTACGCTGACCAGATGGCTTGAAAATACAACAAGGTCTAAGAGTGTGAAATATATGAGGGAGATTTGGTCTTAAGACTTGATAGACGAATAGAAAAAATACCGCAAAGGAAGTAAATTTAGACCTAGGTGGTTGGGTCCATATAGAGTAATAGAAGAATAAAAAAATGGGGCATTTCACATGTGTACACTAGAAGGTGATTAGTTTAGTGATTCTTTAATCTCTCTTCACCTAAAGAGGTACTACGCATGATTCATCAACATTTTCATATGTACATTACTACATCTACACTAATACATTTTCATCATCATTACCATTCTCAAAATCTATGATTAAAAACTTATTCTTACATTGATTCTTAAAAACTTCTAGAAACAACTCTTGACATTCAAATCATATCTCTTCAAATTTTCATGGTCTCATCAATTATTTTTGAATCATTTCATTAGTCAAAATAGGATAATAATTTTTTTGACCATAACCATACCAAGGCCTACATACTTGGTTCTACTTTTGGTCTCTTTCAAGATTAGGTGTCATTGCCTATATTTTGGTCTAGAAGCTTCATGGTGTCACATCCATCCTATGTATATCTCTTTGAAAATAAGAAAATTCTAAACATTTTTTCGTAAATAAATAAGTCAAATGCAAATCCACGAGAAAACTTTTATTTTACAAATTTCTTTTCCCTACTAACCTTCGGTGTTGAGATTACATCTCTTACTGGTGATGTAGGGTTGGGAAAGGAGAGAAATTCCCTTACTTGCCTATGCCTTGTCCACAAATAATGAGCCCATACTTCCTATAGGTAGCATGGGGCAAGGTGTAGGGGTCTCTTTGATAAAATTAAAAGTTAGAAACAATCCATTCAAATATTGAGAAATCATAAGTCAAAAACAAAGTGAGTTAGATGTCCAAAATTCCAAAAGAGTTTCAAACCTCAAAAAAGAATTTTTAACCAAGTCACCATCTACGGATCTAAGTCTGGATAAATGGGAAAGAAAATCACATTCTAAACCATGAAGTAGCTTTAGTAGGGTAAGTTTATATAATCTCAATTTGGTTATGTCAAATCATTGTCTTTCCTCTCATCATTACCATTGAATAAATATTCATAACTTGTGTTGGTCCCCAAAATATTAGCTAAGTACAATAAGTCACATGGGCGCATGGGACCTAGTTGAAGAAGGGCATGTGGGTTGAAGGCATACAGAGAAGAGTTTTGGAAGGGTTTTTCATAATATACGACATGCATGAACAAGGAAAACTAGGTTTTGTACTTAGCTACATTTGGTATCCCATGAAGCACACAAGAAAAGCATGACCCTTATGGATAAGGTGCCAGCCTGAGACTGTGGATCAACAAGGAAATATTCCAGGCATGTGATAGAAGGTTCCATAATACATCATTGCAAGGATTGAGAGCTTAGATCTAAGAAGGAATCCTCCCGTGGAGGACCAATTCACACTTGGTGGTGACTCGATATATAACTTCTCGGAAGGCATGACAAAGGTGGGTACTAAGGTTATAAATAAAAGCACCTAGTAGAATATACATATAGAAGGATATAGAGTTGAAGAGAGGAAAATCTCTGTAGAAAATGGATTAAGGATTCTATGGTTTGGGAATAGGAGCATATAGGGATGATGACACATTTAGGGGAATGGGTATATATTTTTCTCTGTAATGTGATGAACATGGTATAGTTCTAATGCATGACGTGGCTCGCATCATTATATGGGGGTCTCATTATGAACCTAAAGGATTATAATGTGGTTATTGAATCTCTTAATAAAAATACAATGCTCTTTTATAAAACATCTGTGTTTGGAAGTATACTAATGTATTTCCTTTCGTATGAACTATTTCCTTATTCTACTTGTTATTTCCCTTATTTGTATGCAATAAGATAACTCATTCTAGGATATGGAATGGTGCTTTCTACTCATTTCCATTTAAATCTGTTATAAGATGATGCATTCTAAAAAGAATCACATAAAGGATAGACTTGGCACCCACGCATGCCTTGGGTGAGTGCCTAGTGCCTTGCTAGGTGATATGCCGATGCACATGGGATTAGACTATTGGTCTAAGGGTATAAAATATGACTACATCTTGGTTACATACGAGATCTCTTTTCAAAGTTATTGTTAGAAATGCCATGCATCTTTGTCCCTATAATGTGTGATGATAGAGCACATGACTTTAGAAAGTGTTGAAACATGGTTCAAGATCACAAAGGATGAGTTTTCTCAAAGATTCAGTACTGGACAAAATTTTGATGTGCGTAGATGGGTAAAAGAAAACCTATACCATGAGATGTAAGATACATTCTTTTTCTACTTCTAAGTACAACTATATGAATGGATTTCAACATATGCATCTAGATTGAGATGGTCCTATAGATCATGCATATGGACCCAAGATGACTATCAGACGCTCATAGATGTAGATCTAACGTGGATGCACATTATTAATCACTAGTGGAAGAGAGTGTTGGTTATTTATACTTTAGAATATGCCATTTCGACGTATTCTTTCCTAGAAGTTGTTGAGTTTGAGTTTCAGAGTGATCCTAGAGGATCATTTTTGTGTGTTATTCCTTTGGCTATGAAGATCTTGGTCATTACTTTGACTTTAGGAGCATTCCGCATGGCTGTATAAAGCTTCTCTGAGTGCTAGGAGAGAAAACTAGGGTGGAGGAAGATGGTAGATGTTGTGGCTGAAAAGGAAAGGGAGGAGAGACGACTCAAGTATAGAAAAGCTCACGAAAGGGAGATGACTAGACAATGCGAGTTTTGAATTGTGATGGATCTATGGAGGAAGACATTGCAGGAAGGATTTGAGGTTCATATAGAGGACGTAGAACTTGATTATTCTATGCTACCCCATCTTGGAAAACAAGGGAAAGAAGCCCCTTTAGTTTCTAATGATATTTCATCATATGGAGAGAGAAGAGTCATCAACACACATCCGAACCCACCTAACAACCAACACCTAGAGCTTGGTTTTCCATATCAAAGGAGAAGTATTTTAACCAAGTTGGTATCAATAGGAGTGACCAATCTGCCCTGGAGATATAATTTTTCATTTGGAACATCCATGGTCATGAAAGCCATTCCTATATTTGGGTGAATCATTAGACAAAGTGTAAGTACGAAAGCTTTTGGTATCATGTCTCGAGTGGCATGAGACATACAATTGGTAGTGGGATAGTATCACAAACCATCAATGCGTAGTTAAATGGGATGATGGGAACACTAGGCATGACAACTTCTAGTCCTTTGTGATTATAGGAGGTGGATCTAGTGGGTTAGGAGGAACAATACCTACTAGATCTAGTGGATTTAGTGGAGGATGACAATGGAGGGAACTAAGGCTCTAGATCATGATAATAAAGACCCCTTCCACCTCCCCAAGCATTTTTTGAGATGTATTTTCACTTACTGTAATATAGGGGTATTAAAAATGTCATATTTCATTCGCACAAGTGTGAGTTACTATGGAACGTGAAGGGGATCACTATCTCGAGTGGAAGGAAATTCTATTTGCAACAACATTACAAGAACACACACATAGTTGGTATAGGAAGTATTACCCCCATCGATGATGGTAGACTACACCGCATAGAAGAACATCTTCTTAATAGAGTTCCATATCCTAGAGTTTGAGCAGAAGAGCATCAACAGTCTTAAGGAGATCCAACAGGAATGCTCAAGAGTGTGCAGGAGTATGATGCACATTTGAAGACTCTTTTTCAAAGCTATCCTATGAAATTCATCCTTATCAACATGCTCAATGGTTTTCTGGAGGATTGATAACACCATTATAATGGATTTATCACACAAGACATTCATAGAACCACGTGAGGCATTAGAAGCTGACCTCCACGCACCGAAGTCAAGTTGGGAGCATTAACACTCGTGTTAGCCCTTTTCTGGAAGATCAAATTTTTCAATGGCCAAGTAGTTGGAGAAGTTTTCTACAAACATAGCGCATGAGGTTCATAGTGGTCTTTGGTGTACATATTGTGAAGTGGAGGGGCATGCAAAGGATAGTTTCCTTAGAAATCGGTGTGTGCTATGGCAGTAGATTTTGATATTTTCCATGGGGATCTTGATGCAATTAGATTCCCCCTACTTCAACATGAAATCCACAATAATGTTTCTTTCTATTGCAATATTTGTACATCTACGACCCATGATACGAAGGATTACAAAATGATTGATCAAATCCATGATGTTATTGATATGGGTGTGCACTAGACTAGGCTTGTAAGCTATTCAAAGGATGATGATTGACATTATGAAGGGAACACATATGGAGGAACATGTGGAAGAGGTTTTCATCGGTATTTCATGGTCATAGTAACCACGGTAGAGGAAAAGTGGGTTCCCATGAGGGACCTATTATAATTGTGGATCTACATAGCATTATAAACATGATTATCTTGATATGTTATAATGCTCATGGTGTGGGAAGAAACATAAGTATGAAGAGTGTCTAGAAATTTATGAGCATATGAACTAGTAGCACCAGGAAGAAAAAGGTGCTGGGATAGTGAGCATCAAGAAGACTAATTCACAGTGGATGCCAAGAGTGGAACGTGAGTTAAGACTAGAACCTATACTAGTGATGACACAAGAATGGGTCACGCCACTAGGGAGACGCTAAGACTAAGGACACTAGTTTCAAGAGAGGAATTGGTACATGTAAACAATCCAAACCCTAATTAATAGAAAGAATTATATCATGATACCATGGATTTCATTTGGAGTTTACAAGGAGAGATCCAGTTGTCTAAAGGAGTGGTCTAGGCCATAGGAGCAAAGAAGGAATGTTGAGGCTTCGCGAGAAGAACCCGGATGAATTCAAAGAAGTGTGAAAAATGTTAAGTCCAGAGAATATTATTACCTTTCTAGGATAATGGCTTAGAGAGAAGGTACCACGTGCAGATTAGAGTGTGAAAGATAGGTTTTGCATGCAAACCTTCCCCCTCACAGCCTTGAATATGACAAAGAGATTACTTTGAATGCGGTTCTTGATGGGTAGATTCTCGAGAAAAATTATCATTGACATGGGAGAAGAGGTCAATATTATTTCCTTAGATGCCTAGCATCGATGGGAAGGCCTGTATTGTAGCCATCTTTGAATTTGTTGTATATGGCAAACAAGACTAAGGAAATTCCCATTAGAGTCCTAAAGGATGCAGTTATCACCATTCAAGGAGCCAAGTTCACTGGAGACTTTGAAGTCTTGGCACTCACCAAGGCAGACAACTTTCCAGTGTTTCTTGGGCACCCATGGTGTTACAAGAACAATGTCAACCTGTGGTTTAACAAAGGGTATATCAGTTTTGAGAACAAGGAAGAAAGGGTGATCATCCCTTTGATAGATGGGAAGTTAGCACCCTATACTAAGCCCTTAAGAGAATAAGTCCTTGACAAAATCTATGTGTGCTCCATTAGATATCCTGAGATAATTCACCCCACGAGGGAGTTATCCAGTTTGAAGATGCTTAGTCCTTGAGTGATACCACTAGTGTGGCATGTGATAACTGGGGCACATGGGACTTATGAGTTAATTTGGGCGACAGTTAAGAGGATATGTAACAAGGCTGAAAAGGTGTGCTCACAAGTACCTAGGAGGAAAGAAGTTTCTAAGTTGATATGGAGGGGGATATCATGAAATTTTCTTGTGGGAGATGGAAACTCAGTGGAAAAATGAGGACGAGAGAAGAGGAATGCTCAGTTACAACCTACTCGGAATCAGTAGCATGTTGGTGGGCTACACATCGTGGATAATCTCCTAGAGTGATGAGAGGTAAGGATCACATTCTCTGTAAGGTTTTTCAAGAGCAACACGCCCACGGTCATATAAGACTACCATGGCAAAAATACCACTTCATTTCATATCCAAGCATGTGAAGAGACCTAGAAGGGAAGTATAGATACGTTACCACCTTCATTATGGATATATAAGTTGTATTCCACCTTACAAGGTTGTTCCCATGCTTGGTATGTTCATTCGAGAGATGCATCATCGAGATAGGTAATTGGCAAGATTTGGCATCTCATATCATTCAAGATTTCGAGTATAGGAGTATCAAACCATAAGTGGATAAGGCGTTATAATTGATCAAGTTCTTTATGATGGGGATAGTACTATGGAAAAGGATATGCTACTAGAATTTCTAGGTGAGCCTTATTTGGAGACGTGACTTAGTGAATAAGAATTAGAGGAAGTATAACTTGAGCATGCATGTATGGAAAAAGAAAAGGAAAAATGGTCTATGTAATAGAAGGAGAAGAGATGGAGACTTTGGATGTTAACCATTCGGAGGGTACATGTGAAGTCAAAGACAATACTGATGAAGAAACACATGCCTACCATGAGCCCTTGAAAATAAAGAAGGTTAACATTGGGATGGAGGCAGAACCTAAAGAAACTATCATTGGTGACTATTGGTTGGAAAAGGAGGTTTCAAATATCATTGATTTGTTGTGTGAGTTCCAAGATTTTTTCCCTCGTGGGTAGCATGGACTCAAAGGATTTTACCATTCCTTTGAGGAGATGAAGATCAATTTGAAGGAAGGTGTGTGCCTGATTTGGAAGAGGCCTTATCGGATGACACCAAATTTGTGCGTATTGGTTAAGGAAGAAATAGACAAAATGATAGATTCTGGTATCATTCGGGTAGTGGAAGAGTCAAATGGATAATCTCAATGGTTATTAGTATTACGAAGGATGGTAGGATAAGAATTTTCATTGACTATAGGGATCTGAATGTAGTATGTGTCATCGATCCTTTACCAACCCCCTTTACTGAAGAAATTTTGGAAGGGAATATCCGGGTGTGAAGTCTAATCTTTCACGGATGGATTCTCAGGGTACCACTAAGTTAGGATTGCAAAGGAAGACTAGAGAAAGATAACTTTCACAACTAAATGGGTAAGTTTTTCCTACATGATTATGCCTTTTGGATTAAAGAATGCGCCTATTGTGTTCTCGTGCATTGTGGTACAAGCATTTCAAGAATTCATCCATAAGTTTCTTCAAGTTTACTGGATGACTCAACTATGTATGGATTGGTGAATGACCATTGTGAAAACTTAAGGATGATGTTTGAAAGATGTTGGAAATTGAGGAAATCCTCAACATAAAAAAATGTGACTGGATAAAGTTGCAAATAAGGTTTCCGAGTGGATCTCGATATTTCGTTATTGTAGGATTAGGAGAGCCTACTAGCCAAATCATTGTGCATGGATTTCTTTGGAAAATGGGGTATTACAGAAGTTCATCAAGGTGTATGCCAAAATGAACACACCTTTATAATAATTTTTAAAACATAAAAGTTCCTTTCATTGGGGAGAGAGGCCCAATAGAAAGCATTTGAAACTTTGAAGGATAGGCTCATCACGACACCCATATTACATTTTCCTTCTTGGGATAAGCCTTTCCATGTGCATGTTGATGCTTCAAGGAAAGCTATGGGATAAGTTCTAGCACAACCTGGTGAGGGAATTTTGATCATCCCTTGTGCTTTACAAGTAGAAAGTTAACACCAACAAAGCATAATTATACAACTACTGAGTGCGAAGCATTTTCTATCATCTACATACTGCATAATTTTAGGTAGTATATGTTGGAAACACCATTTACATTCTACACATACCACATGGCATTGAAATTCTTTGTCAACAAACCCATTCTACGAGGGCACACATATTTCAAGAGTTTGAGTTCATAGTGGTTGTAAAACTAGGAAAATGCAATTTAGGACCTAACCACTTATCAAGGATTAACTCAGGAGAGGATGCACAAAGCATTGAGGATACCATGGTAAATGTGCAACTGTTTAGGTTATAGGTGCACACCCTCAGACTTGGAAGATATCGCAGTTTTCTTAAAAATAGGTGTGGCACTAGAAGGGATGAAGGTTCTGGAGAGAAAACAATCAACAATACACGTCGCACCTTATATATTGATTAGTGGAGACATGTATAAATTAGGTGGTGATGAGGTTCTCGTGCTAGTGCATATTAGAGCCCTGAGCACGTTGAAATTATGGAGGAAGTGCATGGTGGGATTGTAGGAGGACACTATGTAGGAAATGCTACCACATGGAAGATTTTATTAGTAGGTGTTTGGTGGGAAACCATCTACAAATATTCTATTGAGTTTTGTAAGGCTCATGACCATTTCCAATGCCTTGGAAAACCTGGAAAGAGAGATGAAATTCCTTTTCTACCTATAGCCAGCGTTAAACCATTTTTAAAATGGGAAATTGACTTTGTAGGGCCAATTATGCCAGCCGTGCAAAGGATTGGATCATGGTATATCATCACTTGCACTGATTACTTGAAATGATGGGTAAAGGAATCACCTACAAAGAATTTCACCACGGCAACAACTACTACATTTTTATGGGAGACCATAATCAGCAGGTATGGTTTCCCTTTAAGTTTAACAAGTGATAGGGGTACACACTTTCTCAATGAAATAGTCAAGATTTTATTAGCAGAATTTATGGTGGCCCATCATAAGACTACCCCATATCACCCTCAAGCAAATGGAATTACTGAGGCATTTAAAAAATACTAAGTCACATGTTAACTAAGATATGTGACATTGGAAGATAGGATTGGGATGAAAAGGTATCAGTTGTTCTATGGGCATACAGGACAACCTATAAAAGGTTGAACAAGGCCACACTATTTCAATTAATGTTTGGTAAGGAGGCTATTTTACCTGTGGAATTCATCTTACCATCACTACATATAGTGTGCACATAAGTGTGTTAGGCGACAAACAAGCGTTGGAAGAAAGAATTTATAATTTCATAGAGTTATATGAAAGGTAATCACTTGCTAGATGGAGTCAAAAGAAAGAAAAAGCAAGACAAAAGGCATGACATGATCATCATATACATAACAAGAAATTTTACGTTGGGTAGTTTGTGTTGTTGTATGATTCCAAGTATCTATGCCATCCTAGGAAGTTGAAAGTCCATTGGTTGGGACTTTACATCATCTCGTACATTCTTGATTCGACACTTGCTAGTTACAAGTGTTGGATAGGACGAGGTTACCAGGTCACTTTAATGGAAGTAGGCTGAAGCCCTACTATAAATAAGTCTTCTTGGTGTTTTTAATAAGGAAGTGTTTCCAATTAGTTTAGAATTTCCCTTTATGCTTTTTCTCTTCTTGTGTTTCCCTTTCGCGTTACTTGTTCATTTATTTTTTCATTTTTACACCTTGTGCACCGGTAACCACATTATTTTTTCCAAAGGTTGTGTATGCGCAGAGGACCGAGGATCTATTTTAGTGTTGGGTGAAGTGATACGAAGTATAGATCTATAATACAAGTTTGAGATGTTGGCGAAGTTGTGATGAATGACTTAGATGAAGGATAAAAAGTGTGTTGAAGAGAAGGTAGATGTGAATGGTTGGTGTCAAAAAGGATTTACGAAACCATGTAAAAAAGGGATGAAGAGCACAGGAAAAATGAGGTAGGTGACGTAAAAATCTGGTAAAGGATAGAAGAAGTTCCTTCAAATGGGATTCACGCATAATAATTTTCAGTCGGGTTGGATTTTTACATGCTAGAAGGTTGTAAAGGGTTTTTCATGTAGGATGTAGAGCGTGGGTAAAGGATCTTAAATATGAATTAATATAAAAATCCGCATTTAATGTTAAAATATGTTAGTAGGTGATATAGCATTTAACGCTGGAAAGAAGAAAAAAATTATAAATATAAGTTCGAGAAAAATCATTTTTACCTTGCATTTACAAAGTAGAAGAAGCTCTTGTGAACTAGGGCATCTAGAGAGAAAATTTTGTGAAGAAAGAAGAATCCAAAATTTGAGTGTGCATCTAAAGTAGATCTTTGAACTATAAGGAAGGAGTACATGGGCATGAGAAATGTTATGTGAAGAAGTGCCATCTTATGGAAGGATTTCCCGTTAGGTTTGGCAAATAGGGCATAGAGAAAGAAGAATTCATTTCGGAGTTAAAGCTTTGGAGTAAGCTTTGGGATTTAACAAAGTAACAGAGAAGAGCAAGGGGAAGGATTTTTAATTTCATCCCAACTAGAAGAATGGAACCAAGGAAACCAAATGTTTCACCAAAGAAAAAAAAGGACAAGGGCAAGGGAAAGAAAATTGCTTCCATCACGAGCACCAATGAAGAATGCTATGTGGAAATGTAGTACTGGATGGAGTATTGTTGGTGAAAGAATGGGAGTCACACTTATGGAATTTTTCGTAAGTGATTATACTCATCGCATGGGCACAATGGAGAAGGAAATGGCACTGGGTTTGGTCTGACTAACTAACAATAGGATGCCGAGATGGAATGTCTATTTACAACGATGAGTGAAGATCAAATTGAGAAGGATGGAATATTGCAATTGTATGAGTTGTTATACTCTAGCAAGCCTTAGTACCTTTATCATTGGCTGATGTCACACGTGCATGAGGATCATTTTTATTTCACGGGGCACAAGAAGCGCATCACACCACAACTGATATCCAAGTTCATAGGTCTCAAATGTTAAGGATATAACATTGATGATAATCTAAGCAACAAGGAGGCTATCAAGGAGCTTGTAGCCATGTATGACTACAAGAAGGGGTCATGATACTTTGACATCGTTGAGATACTAGACCTAGTGATGATAATATTTCATGCTTATTCACCAAACTTAATGACTAAAAATGATGGACATAAGTGAACAAGGTGTGGGTGAATGTATGCAGGAAGATATCGAGAAGGAACCATTTACAACTTGTCCACTATCACCGCGGATAAAATTATAAGCGGCATGTAGGAGGGAGATAAGATAAAATTCGTAATGTATTTCTTACTATTTTTATCATAGATTGGAGTGTCCGATGAGCAAGAAATATTTATTTAGGAGTATCCACAAGAATATCCCTTGCTCAAAGAGAGGTTTGTGAAATATACTTGTGAAACCATGACGGCCTCTCACAAGGCATGCTTGGAAAAGTGGTATAAGTGAATGCATGACACATTCGTGGCTGAGTGGAGGATCCCATAGTAGTTTCCCATGATGGATTTTTTGAGTATATCAACACTTCTGTATTAGCAGATTTATGTTGACATATGAGAATATAAGTCTATGGTGCAAGATACCCTTATCCTTCACTACACTATACTTTCAAGCCATATTTAATTGGCTCAAGGAGGCCAAGAGACTAAGGTTCGACCTTAGTGAGGTAGATATAGACCACAACGAGTTGTTTCGAAGTTGGTCTACCTAAAGAAGTGCACATACATGGAGATATGTATCCCACGAGATCCAGATGATGAAACCTTTAACACGCTTGATTGCAGGGAAGGACCGTAGCAAGAGTGTATCTATGCATAAGGCCAAAATTTGAAAAAGTAACTTACTTGGAGAATGATGTATCCATTCCCGAAGGCCATACAGAAGAAATAATGCCACATAGATGGTAAGCATGCCAGAGACTAGAGCTAAGCATAGTACTTACATGCAAAGGAAGAAATATCTACTCAAATAAAAGACTCCGTAGAAGAGGTAAGTGCTTTGGAGAAAAAGATCCCCTCACCCAGGAGGAATCTCCAAAGAAGAGATCACCTATCAAAGAAAAAGAAAGAGAAGAATACCTATACTAGAATCCCCAGTAAGGAAGAAGTAGAAGGTGATAGATGAGGCCGATTCGATTAGGCAAAGACCTAGATTCCTATATCGGAAATAGGGATGATGATGATGATGAACCAAAAGGAGGTGAAGACCATACTGTCTATGAGATACATTATTATGAAGAATAATGAGTTGAGTATAATGAAGGAGATGAGGAGGAGGAGGATGAAGAAGAAGCTAAGACCCAAGGCAAGAGGGTAGGAGGGGAAGAAGTTACAAAAGATCAAAGGACCCCAAGCTTCATAAAGGAATAGATAGATGAGGCCATGGAAAAGAAGTGGGAAAAATCATCAAGGACTTGGTAGAACAAAAGGTTGAACATAGTGCAGATGTGGTGCTAAAGGAATATGAGGAGGAAAGCATAGGAAAAGAATATGGCAGCATGTGAGGAGATCCCATTTGGCTGTAAGCTTTCCAAAAGCCACACGCATAGGTAGAAAGAGCACATAAGCATCACATGTTCATGTAATGGGCTACATCAATGATCAAAATAAGGTGTTTTATCTTGAGCACGTGCTTCAAGAGCATCATGCCAATGGAAGATCTTTTAGCCATTACTCCATTTGATGAGGAAGGTGCATACCCTCGAACAAGGAAAATGTTGTCATGGGAATTTGAGTCTCACATTGATTATCTTGAGTTTGAAGTAAGCTAAGGGAATTGATTAAAGTTCCACAAACAAAAGGATAAACCCCTCAGTGAATGTTCATCGACTATAAGATGAGAAAAATATGCAATATTCTCAACAAAGTCTCACTTGAGGTTGAAACTAGGCATTTTAGGAGAATGAAGTAAGAGGAACTAATCAACTCTCGCTGGAGAAGGTGTGAGTTAAAATATGAGAAATCAGGAAAGCATGTGTGACTCGCATACAAGAAGATAGATATGATCACGAATTTCATTTCTTAAATAATCCAAACTTAAAACCATCAATGCAAAAGTATGGATCATCCTTACAATGCCTTAGAGGACTCTAATGACATGTATAATCACTATGGAGAGGTGAACAATTTACCTATAATCGGAGAGGATGTTTTGAATTGGCATGCCAAGAAAAATAAAATAAGATAAATGTTGTGGAGATTATTTCTCAAGAATGGCGTAACAAGATCCTCGCCACTTTTTGCAGCATCCTAGTAAGCAAAAAAGGTTCTTTACTTAGCCACTTTTGGCATCCTAGTAAGCAAAAAAAGAAAAGCATAACCCTTAAGGATAAGGTGCCGTGAGTCTTGCAATTGTGGATAAAAATGGGAATTTTCTAGGTATGTGATAGAAGGTTCCGTAAGACATCATTACAAGGAGGGAGAGCTCATATTTGAGAAGGCATGCTCCCATGGAGGATGAATTTGACACTTAGTGACCAATCTATAACTTTTGGAAGGCATGGCAGTGGGTGCTAAGGTTATAAATACAAGTGCCTAGTAGAAGATAGATATTGAAGTATATAGAGCTGAAGAGAGACAAAGCTCTGCAAAAATGGATTGAGGATTCTATGGGTTGGGAATAAGAACATTTAGGGATGATGACACATTTAGGGAATGGTTCTATATTTTTCTCTATAATGTGATGAACATGGTATAGTTATGATGCATGACTTAGCTCTACATTATTATATGGGGGTCTGTTATGAACCCAAGGGATTGTAATTTGGTTATTGAATATCTTAATATGAATACAATTCTCTATTATAAATCATCTGTGTTTGGAAGTATACATATGTATTTCCTTTCTGCATGATCTATTTCCATATGTTTCTTATTACATATCTTTTCTAGATGCAATAAGATAAGTCGTTCTAGGATATGACATGGTTCTTTCTACTCATTTACATTTAAATCTGTTATAATATGATGAATTCTCATAAGAATCACATAAAGGAGAGACTCAAAGCACTCGTGAGTGCCCAGTGTCCACTGGGTGATAGGTTTACGCGTATGGGATTAGATTATTTGTCTAAGGGAATAAAATATGACTACAACTTGTGCCCTTTCCAATGCTTGGTGTTGAGCCCTTGCATCTTACTAGTTGTGTGGAGTTAGGAGTAGGGAAATTACATTTAATCATCATATCATTTTATCACCACATTTTTCTAAGACAACACGAAACACCAAGTATTGCTTAAAGAATCTAAAGTTCAAACATCACATTGTGTTTGCATTATCATATATTATAATTATAAAATACAAAAATAAATCATGTTGTTATCATTCACACCCATTGCAAACATTCTAAAAATCATTGAAAAGTGGAAATCCTAAAGCATCTAACGTACACAAGAGAGATAAGCCAAAAAAATTCAACTCGAGATACAATGGATTACCGAACCAAAAAGAAGAGTCGGTATATATGGTGAGTCAAGTTTGTATACAATGCCATTGCACACCGAGTGTTGTCAAAACACTCGTAATGAGCTTGAGATATTAATAAAATCATATAATTCTAACAAAATGGAAACAAAGTAATAAAAATCCCAATGGCCTATCAATCCTTGTGGGATCCCTCGGATGGTTCATGGCCATGTCCAGGGCTCCTATTGGGGCTGCGAAGATGATGGGTATGAACCAAATGGTGCAAGTTTTTGTGGTGGCCACCATCGGCTATGGTCTCACTGTGGGAATGGCTTCACCTCATCAAACACTTGGTGATCTCATATCTAGACACCTAGGTATGAAGGGACGTCACCCTCCTGCAATCCTCCAAAAAGATCAAACACATCGGTATGTCTACCATTTGCTAATGGCTAGGCTAAGTCGAGTCAACTCACCTCGGTCTTCCCTAAGGTGAACAATAGGGTGTCCATACACACCCGTCTAATGAGATATCGCCACTCTTATGTAGTCACTACAAGAAAAAATACAAGAGGAATCAATGAGTTAGAAAATTGTAAAACACAAATAAAAAGAAAATGCTAAACTAACATTTTCAAACTAACGAGTCCAGAGAAGAGTATTAAACATACTCGATCTCTCGGGCATCTAGGTAAGGTTAGTGGTTGTTTTTGCTGGTGGATGTGGGGCTTGCCCAAAGTTATAGGCCAAACGTTTCCCAAAGACTCGACTCATCATCGTCCCCCTCTCCACCTCAAGGAAGTGTCTCCTCTCGAGATAAAGGTTTCTTTCTCCACACTTTCTTCCTCTTGTGTTGCTCTCATATTGTCTTAAGTATCATGCCACTCAAGTTCTCTCTCTTCCTCATCCATATGGGCTACCCTGCTAAGAAAAACACCAATCCCCTCATCCTTTGTATCCTCTCTAACTGAATCCTCCTCGGTCTCGTCTCCTGTATGCTCCTTAGAATTGGAGTCTAAGTTAATGGGCTCATCCTCCTCTCCACTATGAGCAGGAGTTGCCAAAAATCTGAAGTAAAGGTGCTTAAGGGGCACCATATTCCCATCAAGCATGGACCACACACCTAACTGCAATAGGAACTCTTGGGGTAACCACTTTGTCCAATCAAGATCTCCTCTAGTGCCCCTCTGGGCCTCTTGAATAGTCTTGTAGACCGACACCATAGGAGAAATCATGTAGACATAGGGGAGGAAAAATGCTGAGGAACCCGATCAAATAGATGAGTCTCGATTCTCCATGCTCTTTCAACCAACTAACTTGTGGTAGATCAAGTTACCACTTTCATCACCTCTTGTCCCCATAGCCTCCGCCATTTCCTAGTAGGGTGTGGCAACCATGTATGATGTGGTTAAGGAAGCCACTAGCTAATTCGGTATCCTAAGAAATGACATAGCCATATACCTTGCTACCCATTAGCCCTTGGATCTAACACTTTGGTACTCCCCTTCCATAGGGGATGATGCGCTCATAGACCCAATGATAACAAGAATGGGGTCACTCGGTGACTACCCTCGCAATCGAATACCTGTATAATTCATGGTAGGTAGTCCCCAGGACATCTTCTCCCCATGCATATGTACGGCTATGACCCTCAATTTTTGCAATAATAGTAACCAAAAATATAGAAGGGTATCACCCTCCTTGTCCTTGATTAGTCGGGAGGACAAGATGCCCATGATTATTCTCTATATGATAGGAATATGAGCAATGGTGATGGATTGGAATTCGATCCCCTTCTTCAAACTAAATGAGATAGCGTCATCTCCCATGTAGATCACCCACTCGAGTCATCACAGCCCCGGATCCTATTGTCTCTAAGGCCAGCCTCCTCTCAAGTATTGGGAGCCTAAGAATGTAGTAAACATCCTCCATGGTGGTGGTCCACTCACCCTGGGCACCTGAAACCGGAAAGTATTCCGATTTACATCCTAGTAGGAAAACAAGTCACACAATATGTGACTGATAGGGGTAACATGGGGCACCCTTCTAATCCATAAGATACCTACCCTCTACAAAATATCCATCTCACCCTGGGTCAGCTGATCCAAAATCCTAGGGATCCAATCACACTACATATCTTGACTTCATCGTATGTACTCCTCCTTTTCTACATTCACCAAAACAAGGGAAAAGGGTAGGATAGTAATGTATATCAAAAGATAAGCTCACCAAAAATATGGAAAACATTGAAAATCCAAAAAAATCAAGTTAATGCACATTTTGGTCATTCTGCTCATAACCACTACCACTAACCGCTACCTGGTGGGTGGCGATTCTAAGATCGCCGCCTTGCTTTGGGTGGTGGTCCTAAGCTGATTTTCAAAATACACCATTAAATCTAAAAATATTAAAAATACAAAATATGACCATTTTGGACATAACAGAAGACTTCCCTATAGGCACACCCCCTAGAGATTCATTTAAGACAAATGTTTTTGAAAGTAATCCCTCCTAGGAAATTTTTTTATACATTTTACATTTTAGGTATGAAAAGGAAAAAGTGAAAAAAACCAACCTTAGACCATGTTGGTTGATCTCTCACTCATGGAGGCATGATCCCAATCTCATAACGGTCATTTCGGATGTACTATCATCGAGATGGTTACTTTGGGAGCATAGCTCCAAATTGACCAAATTGAGCATGTGCAAATGAATTGAATAATGAATTATATATATATATATATATATTTATATATATATATATATATGTTTTGACCTCTTTTTGAGTGTATGTGTTTAGAGGGCTGAAGTGTTGGTGCGGGTATATTTTTATATCCCCGCACAAATGGTAAGTCTTCTTGACATTTTAATTTAGTGTTTATTTTTTAATATTTTATCCATCTACACTTGAGTCTTTCTTTTCTCTTGCAGGTAGTAGAGTTTGGATGGTGGCATTTCAACACATAGGCATGTCGTATAGCTTCTAACTCCCCATTTCGGGAATGCCATACTCAGATTATACGTTTTACACCTTTTCATGTCTATGATGATTCTCCAAGGGGGCAATATGTATGCACCCAAAATTCCATGTGATACATTGTGAAAAAATGGTTACCAAAATCCCCATTGATGATTCAATTCCTTTAAAGAAGATGTTTAAGCTCCAAAACCCATTTGCATTGTATATTTGTAGCTTAGACATCTTTACTTAGCTTATTCACTTTTTCCAGCTCCCCACTTCTTTCTAGTGCATGTTTTGGCCTTTAGTGCCAAGACCACCACCCTGCTTGGGCATTAGTTTTGAAAATGCCACCCGGGCGGGGCGGTGGTCCTACCCACTTTTCCGATTCCATCATGTGTGTTTTAACATGCGAAACTTCACTTAACTTCACTTCTAGGATGCATCCATGAGACAAATTGTCTAAAAATAGTATTGATTACTTAGTTCTCCTTCCCTCTTCTATTTTTAAATAGATTTAATTAGTTGGAACTACTTCTTCTTATCTTGTGCATGAAGGCACATCCTAGCCTCAATTCTTATATATTTCATGTTTGTATTCAAGAAAATGGCCTGACAATTTTGTGTATCTTACATTGTATTGCTTCCACAATATTTTTCGAGGACTTGCATAGCCAATATTAGATCTCTTGTGTTATCTCTCTTCTAAGTGCATTGCAACCAAATTTCCTTCAAGCTACCCTTGCTCAAGCATCTTCTTCTATTGATGCTCTTTCATTCCCAATTCATTGGACTCGTATGAACACATAAAGAAATAAAGGAACAAACTGAGGGGAAGGATACAAATACAACCAAATTTTCTAAAGAGATCTTGCTTATCTAGGTTGGTTTTGTGTGTTTTTCTTCTTTGTTTATCAAATTGTCAATTTCAAATCATTAGTTTCACTTACATATCAAATAGAGTAGAAATATTGTTCACTTCAATTAATTAGATAATTACAAGTAGATCAGATCATTAGAAATCCTACATTTTAACATTACCAAGGAATTTGTGGAGAGCAATAGCTCTTAGGGTTATGATTTTCTCTTCACCTCTGAGGTAGGGTTTGAAGGATTTTGTTTATATTAGGTTATTTGTTTTAGATTTAAATTCACATATCCACACAAGTGATTAGCTACATCCAGATAATCCTTCGTATTTAGTTTTCATATTAGATTAGATGCATTACATAATCATAGAAAAGAACAAAATCATTTAATTTCGTTAGATTAGTTTTCTTTCATTGCTTTGTTCCAATATATTGTGAAAACTCCAAAAACATAGATTAGATTTCCTTTGATAGTTAGTTTATGCTACAACATTTATTCCAATATGATCTACATGATCATTAATGGTCTACAATAGGAAAAGACTTATGGTTGCGATCCCCTAGTCCCATAACCTAATGAGCTGGAATTGATAACTGACATTGATACAAGTTTACATTTAACGGTTTTACGCACACCCACAACTTTTGCTGAGAAAATAAAACACAATGAACATCATTGCTAATCAAGACTAATATTATTTGACTTCTCTTGGTAATAGGGTTTGACTACGTGCATGACCATAGAAGGGCCACAACCTCTATGAGTATTTTTCGTCGTGATCCTCGTGTCTCATAACTCAATGGGCCCGCTAATCGGTTTCATATTGATGCTTGTTTTTTTTGTATGTTGGTTTTTAGATCCTCGCCACTTCCACCAGACATTATTTCATAATTTTCTGTGTTGAACATAATAGCTGATCAGGCTAATACTTTTTGTACCACACCAAAAAATCACCCACAGTTCCTTCAGCTCCATTACACCTCTCACCTTCACTTCCATGACCTTATCTGGAAATCCACATGAAGTGCTTCTAGGTAACTTTCCACGTGTTTAGTAACCAAAAAATAAATCTTGTCATATCTCAAAATTGATTGGAGTCTCCAAGATGATATCATATCGGATTGATCCATCACACCACTTGAGTTAGGAAAGCATTTTTTACCTTAGACTTGCAGATCTTGATATTACATGTTGAAGACATAAGATTTCATAATTACCTTGTCAACTCACATCCACTTCCATTCTATACAAGATTTCTTGGCATGACCTCGATATGTTGGGTGTAAAGAAGGTCACATGTTTATTTTCTATCGTACAATGACCCAAGTATGTTGTCCTAGCCTAAGCCATCATTTCATGTGCCAAAAATGGCTCAAAACCTCATGAGCACAAAGATAAAAATTCCCTTACTTCAAAAACCATCCTTATCCATGACATATAAATCACCACACATGTTTAAATTAACATTTAAAATCATACATGGTCATAATTAATATCATCCAATAAAATTATTTCTTTTAATTGGCCCGAGTTCTCTTTGTATTTCTCAAAACTGATGTTTCTTGCATGCTTCAAGACCCTAGATACTTCATAATGCCACCAAATCACTTATACTGATCAAAACCATGCCATGTGATAACTCCATGGAAATTTAAAAACAAATAGAACACTTCTAAGAAATTTAGAAGTCATGAAACAATCATCTCTTCAAACCACAAAAAAATTCCTTTACAAGATAAACCTACCAAAAAGGATGTTTCCAAAGCTTATCTCATAAAAATTTATAAATTAATTCAATACCTCCACATGGATTAATTTGATTCCAAATTCATACCTACTCAAATTAGAGGTGATAAGAAGCATCACTAATCCATCTCATGCTTCAAATAATATCAAACATTCATCATAACACATGTTGTCTTGAATTACAAAAATATTCCTACTCAAATAAATCCATGTAAACCCTATTAAATGACCTCCTAATTAGGAAAGACATATACCAATAGAAATATCTTGGAATTATATTTCTAGGTCAACTAGAATCATCTCAAAATCCACTTGTAGGTTAAGTTATGCTCATTTTACTAAATCCTGTTATTTGAGATGCAAAACTACCCTTTTACTTGGTCAATCTATTTAGACCACAAAACACCATGAACCCATAATATCTTTATTTGTAACTTCATTTACATAAATAAAACCTCCCAATTATCATGCAACATGAATTTTTCATTCTACTCCTTTGGAAAATCTTGTCCTTTAATCTTCTTTCCCATAAAATGATATTTGTAGGTGGGGCCTACATAACACCATGAACTCAACCATTTGGCTTCTACAACATCCAATCAACACTTTTTCACTTGGAATCAAAATCTAGGTCAAGATACTTCACTTTTTGCAAACTTCTCCTAGCTAGGGTTTAACTAGGGTTTTAGACCACTTTACCTTCTTAACATTCATTCATAAAAACCTGAAGATCAAATGATCTCATTATTTTTCTGAAAAATTATAAAATCACCATATAAGATTCCCTAAAATCCAAAAGGTCCCATTCAAATAACACTATTCACAATGATCATCTGAAGTTACACTTCGAATTGGAAATGCACTAGATTTTGACCCTCTCTTACAAAATCAATAATAACTAGAAAAATACACATCATGGGCACTTGAATGTTTTTAGAGAAGCATGAATCATACCTCTAACATATCCAAATTTCTCTAGTCACTAAGACTTATTTATGCTTTCATGATAGATCCTCATAGTAGCAACTAGGGCCAACTAAAATAATGCAATAACTGAACATATAACCTCTATAAATGACCCAAACATACCTAATATGCCATTATATACCTGATTACATTCTTATATGAGCTCAAATGGCTCCAATCCCCACTTTGTCACACCTCTAAGCTATTATATCTACTTCCAATGAGCACATGTAACAAAGTGAACCAGCTTGTACCTACACTACGCCATTTGTTGTGAGTGCATAAAAAACCTCAAATCATGTTAGAAATCATGTCAACATGCTTCCCAAGCATCGAAGAAGTTCATACTATTAAGCTACACCTCCTAGGCATGTGTATAGGCATGCAAGAGCAAGCACACCTCACAAAATCCCAATGTAGTAGCTAATAAACATCATAATCAATATGTTAGCACCATATACATTATCATGAAATCATCATACATCATTTAATTTTTCATTAATGTGGTTTTTATCAATAACAACATCTATTATGACACCATGCCAATAATATCCTTCTTTTCATTTATGGAGAACACCCTAAAATTCTCCCCCTTTTCACATTAATGACAAAGGCATACATGTAGAAACCTTATTAAGATTCTTCAGCTTCATAACTCCATGTTTTTGTTAGAAACATTAACTAAAGGTCTTAATTTGCTTCATTTTATTAACATTTTCCCAAAAGATGATTATTGCCTTCCTTTTAGGCATGCAGAGCAACAAGCTCCCCCTGAAATAAGAACTACCAAAATCTGAAAACCATCAGTACACCATGAAAAATCACAATCTCACCTTACAATGGGTACAAGCATCATTATTCATCTCTTAATCATGAAAAACACCATTTTTTCTTCTCTAACCTTGTTTTGAGCTTCTTAAGAGCACCTTTGTAGCAACAAATATCTAAAGTAAACCATCTCTAAGTCATGCCAAAATGTGATGAAAAACCTTACCTCATTATTTACCCAACAATATTAACCATGAGCCATCATTTCTTAGACCAAAAACATGCAATACAAGGCTTAATCATATTCATCATACCAATGTAAATACTATGAGCTCGTAGTAGACTTTTAGAGAAAAAATGACAAATTTTAACATGCCCTATATCCTCATACATACATTGAGAAAAAAACCATAGCTCCCCTTGAACTTAAGATCTCTACATCTTCCTCCCAAGAATAAATTTGAGTTACTCACCCTTTTATCATGGTTGGAAATCATATTTGTAACTTTTAAGAGTTCCCGAACACATTTTTCATTCTTCTTGAGTCATATTCAACTGACATAAGCCAATACATACCTGTAAAAGCATCAACAAGGATGAAGCACTGTTTTCTCACTTTGGCTAGCCTTGAGAACAAAATTTCACTCTTGTGGAAGGACAAACAAGTACTTCCCTTGTCACTTAGAGTTGAGTCATACCTTGAGCAACAATTTTCTTGCTACAACAACATTTTAACATAGTTAGAAGACAATCAACACCTTATCTCTATGAAAAATCTCCTTTAAGAGGGAAAAACATATCTTGAGGCACACAAACAATGAAAAATTCTTTATTTGAGGGATAAAACAAACTCCCCTTATGTTGATTAATAAAAATACAATCTTTTAGACATCAACCCTCTATCATAGGGTATTGTAGCATGGTTCACAGACTTCAATTGAAGCTCAAGAAAAAAAATTTAAGCCTAAACTTTGATCATTTTAGGTATTAGACCAATACTCCATACAACTACTTTATGAATACCTTCACCCAAGGATTTAAGAACACCTCTTAAACCTCTTCTAAACTGATATCATGTAAGGACAAGCCTCTATAGGTTTGTAGAGTGCTATTTTGAGCTACAACACAATATACAAGATTTAACAAACACATATAGTTTTCTTCTTTCACCATCTTATTTAAAACCACTTTGAAGGATGAATGGACATTGAATTTTAAGATAATATTAGGTTTTGAAGAAACATATCATACCTCTGCAACCATGCAATTTTTCCTCCTATACCTTTAGGTGATCATTCTTCTCATGAAGTGGCAAGATACCCCTTATAAACTCATATCCACTTGATGAAAATGGTAGGTGCACTCACAACAATATTGAGACACTAAAATAACATTATATAGCTAGGAATACCAAAAAAATGGAGAAACAACACCAACCATACCTGAGAAAGAAACATTTCCACCATTTTACAATAGAATGCACCATTTTGCATGAACCATGGAGTAGCACAACTAAACCTCATTCTCAACCATGAAAATAAATAAATAACACATCATATATCATTTTATATCTTATTATACTATTTAAATATCTTCAATTCCATGTCTAATCTTGAGGAAACCAAGAAATAGGGTTTAGATATTCAAACCCTCATCACTTTGTGCATTAAGAAAAAATATCCTATACTGTCATGGATAACTGAAACATTATGCATACATGAAGCTCTAAAATTATACATATCCTATCCCCACATGTCTTGATGAAAATTAAAAAAATTCAAGCCAAAATTCCATTATTATCACCTTCAAACTTGACTTTCCATGCATATTGCTCATTAGGACTATGTAAACGTAGTCAAGGATGGTCAACTAGAAAGTTTGACATTCTTTTCTCTTATATTCTTCAAACCATATTTACCACCTTTTAACAACATAATTTCAGTATCCTAATGAATTTTAACACATCTTCCATAATCTTGAAACCTCAACATAGTTCATACTTAGATCCATGCAGTACCTTTAAGATCAACATTTTGAACATTCACATACTATTGAGACATCTTCATACTAATTAATCTCTGAGATATATTTTCACTTTGAAATTTATACCATGATACTTTTTCAAACCTTCTAACTTACACAAATCAGACTATTTATCTTGTTTTGTGATCATCTTCTTCTAAGAAGGACTGAGATTTTATAAGCATGTTTTGACACATTTATGAATCTATTCTTAAGCCAAGATACTGACTTGAAGACCACTTCATGGAGATAAACCTAACCCCATGATAGAGACCTTTGACACACATTTGCATTAAACAACACACGACTAAGCACAAATGTTCTAGACCTTGAACAATAATAACACTATACATTTTCAGATCATAGATTAACATGACTGAGACATAACACTTATGACAAGATACAAAACACTATTCAAGACAGAGAAACATCATGGTCAGACTTCTCGAGAGATCACTTTTTACCTTCAATACTGACTCTTACACTTTGAATTGACCTTATTTGACAAAAACACACTTTAGATAGGACAAAATCATAACCAAGTTGAGAATAATGAATAGAAATCAACTTAATGACTCCTTCAGGACTTCATAGACTATATGATCCATTTGACTGCAACCATTCTTCAACAACCTTGAAGGCTCACCTTCCATGAATCATTTCCAGATTTCAAAGACTACTAGCAAAACTTAGGTCTTCTAGCTTACAATAGACAACTTTCCAATATTGTCATGAATTCCAAGGAATGTGCACACATTTATGATCTGAAATCAATGTATCCTCTTTTCCATCATGTCTATATAAAGTGTACAAAATTTTAGATCATAACTACATTATTAGGATCTTAAACAAACAACATTTGGACACTTAACATGGATTTCATGACATAATAAGTTTCATTTGAGATATGAATTTGACTACTACACCTTCTAAGACATCTCATACATACCACTTTACTATGATAATGCTAACCCGGACACTAAGTACTCTGACACATGCTAAGAACCACAAGACATAGATTTTGATATTTAGAACATGACCAATCATACACAAATAGTAAGAACATGCTATAAGAATTGAAGAGATATACCTCAACACCATGAAGAAGACACACGCATTACTAAGACAACTTACCCTCACTCCAATGCTTCTTTTTCACCTATAGACCTCTATGAATCCTAATAGAGGCATATGTCACCATGAGGGGACTTGATGAGAGACCTAAGTAGGTCTCAAGCCCTCTTCTTGGACCTTGATTGTCTCCTCTTTATCTGATTTCACATTTTTTGCAGAATATCCTTCCTTTATCTAATTCACATCCTTGGAATTTTCTTTAGCACTTTATCTAGTCTCATCCTTCTTTTTGTATGCTTGAGCTTGTGGATTAGGTATTTGAGGCTCTTTCTTTAACTAACCTGTATTAAAAAACCTAGTAATGTGCCATATCTTATTGCACCTAAAACATTCCACTTTCCTCCTTTGCACTCATAATCCCTATGTACTTATCCATTTTAATTATAGCAATAAACATTAAATTATCTTACATACCTTCTTGTGTTTGATGGCCCATTTTCACAATACTTTACAAGATGTCCCTTTTCATGGCAATGATTGCATCAATATCCATATATTTTACCTACTTTTGCTCCTTCTTTTCTTGACCTTCCTCTTCCTTATTTTCTTCAAAATGTTCCTTTCTTTTTCCATCATCCTTCTTTCTAACCTTATGACTACAAAAACTATCCCTATGTCCATAAGCACCACATTTGTAACAATTATCATGAACAAAACCATACCTATATTTTTTTGGCTTCCGATAGGTGATTTTGTAGGAGGTGGAAGCCTTGAACTCTCTCCCTTGCTTGGATACTATTATCTAAATAACTCCCTTATTTATTTGGATAACTTATATTTTCATCCTGACTCTGGTGTTTCACATTTCAAGTTACGCACACTCAAGATTGTTCTTTTGACACCTTGGCACAGTTGCAGTTCCTCTGTGCACCCTTATGTAGCATATTGCTCCCTTTTCATTCTCCTATATCCTTTTATTTCCCCTTGCGCACCTTTCTCCTGTGCGCCCACTTTCTCTTCCATCATGTCATGCACTCCTTGCATGCACCTTTACAAACCTACCTTCCTCCTACGCATGCTCCTCCCCTCTGTTTCCCTTTTGCGCACTTTCCTCTCTCTCCCGCGCCTTTCGCCTTCTTCTACGCTAGTCATTGTGCCATGTCATCTTCTATTAGACTTGAGTGTGCTTCACACAACCTATCAAGCATGCCAATAGGGTGCCAAATCTGACAACCAACTAGTGCATGACACATGGTAGAAAAGACAAAATATATGAACAGTTGGCCATCATTTCAGCCAACCCGGACATGCCATATGTCTTGCGTGTGCCGACGGATCTGATATATTTAGAAAGTCATATATTTTTTGTAGATCTTATATTGATGCACGCCTAGGCCTGTCAAAAATTTGTTGACTCAAGATACACATTGGACTATTCAAATTCAAATTTAGGCGGGATTTAGTAGGAAAAAACAAGGAAATGTCTTTCAACTCATCAATGCACATCCAATCAACCTCAACTACTAGATTTCATCAGATCTTTCCTTCTTCCTTCTTCCACATGCAAAATATACATGGGGAAGTGTTTCTAACAGCCTTACAGGTGGATTTACAGGAATTTATCATTGGTTATTGGTGGTTGAAGATTTGAACCCGAGTTTCCCTCCCTTTCTCCTTCTCTTCTCTCCTTCTTATTCTATAAATAGCATAGTTCTGCTTTGTAAAAGGATCCCTCTTTTGTTGTAATGACACCATGCAAAAATGGTGGCCAAATTCCCATGGGTCTCAGACCTTGACATGGTCTCTGCAATGTATTCTTGCCTCCTATCATGGATGTAAATGACTGTGCATTCCTTGAGCAATAAAATCATGTTTTGTGGAACTCTTGTCTTCCCTCTCTTGTTTTCATTACATTCTCACCTCTCTGTTACATTTTCTAGCATGCTGTGTGTATTCCTCTATTTACAGTCCCCATGTTCATGTTTTGTGCATTCTAGAAGTACAAAGCTTGCATGTTGATCTGTGGCGCACCGTCCACTCTTTTCTCTCACTCCCGCTTTATTTCTATCACTTGATCGTGGAGAGATATCGACCCTTTCCTTACGGTGCTATTGCCTTCTAGTGTAATTTCCTTTCATGTTTTCCTTATCTATCCTTGGTATCATTATCTTAGTTCTCCCTTCCAAATTACGAGTCGCATAGCGTTAGAGGTAGGTAGAGGAACCGACCTTCTCTAGAGAACCATCTCCAAGATCACAAGGTCCCATAACTTGGGGATGGTTCCACTATGGTCTTAATCACCTTGTCCCTCTTGAGATCCGATACATGGGTGTACATTTGAGAAACCAAAAATTCTTTCTTTAATTTGATCTTTGACTTGATTCTTCTTCATTCTTCTTGGATGAATCCTTATTGAATCCTAAGCCTATCATATCACCATATGGCTTTATTTTTCCAACATCCTATTCATATTTTTTGAGCTCTCTTATAAGTATAATAGCTTTCTTGTCATGGTGGATAGCTCTTTCTTCAATTCCTCTTTTTCAGTCTCATGTTTGAGACACTCTTCTCTCTTGATCTTAAACTCAACTTGGGCCTCCTCAAGTTGAGTATTTAATACTTTGACTATTTCATCATGAGATCTAGACATCTTGTAAATATGGTCACCATGATCACCTACCCATTTCCTTATCATGAAGGTATTAATCTGAATTGTCTCCAAATATGTAGGTGTTATCTTGTCACCAAATATATCTCTCTAGATTATTAGGCTACTTGTAAGGACCTTCTATTATACCAATTTTGGAGGTGACAAGTCTTAGAGAGGGAGGTGAATCGGTCCCAGTAAAATATTTTTCACACTTGTGCTTCAAACCCTAATTACACATTCTCATATACAACACATAAACTCAAAGAACGTAATATGATCTCAAAGACACACGAGATATTGATAATAAAATCAATCATATCGAAAGAGTAGTGTCTTTAATAATGATCCACAAGATATAATAAAGTGCTCTCAAGAAAATCAATGTTGGATGAATACATATAATTAAATATAACTATGATAATGTATTCAACCTTCAATATCAGATATGAAAACTCCTTAGAAACATAAAATAACATCAACATGCTATGAGGATAGCATCCAAACTCAAGCACCCAATTTTTCCCTCCTCCAACTTGCTCTCAAGGAAACAACACCAACTTTGCACTTTGTCAAATTATCCTCATGAAAACTCAACCAAAAGCTTTCCTAGAATGAAATTCTAGGTGTTTTGGGATAGGACCAATGGGTTTTTATTTGCATAAAAATGGTTCTTCAAAATAATATAAAAAGGGGTTTCAAAAGCTAGAAAAATATACCCATAACTTCACTTTTATAGCCTCTCCAAGGCTTAAATTCAAAATCAAACATTTTACCTCCTTTGGCTCGACCAATGCATCATATAAATATTCTAAATTAAAACTATAACAATCACAATTGAACCAAGTAGGTAATCCTAGCCTAAACCATCATTTCATGTGCCAAAAATGGCTCAAAACCCCATGGGAACAAAAATAAATATGCCCTTACTAAAAACCCCATCCTTATTCATGACCCATAAATCACCAAACATGTTTAAATTAACATTTAAACATCATAAATGGTTTAAATCAACATACAACAATCAAATTATTTTGTTTAATGGGATCAATGTTCTTTGTATTTCTTAAAATTGTTGTTTCTGCACCCTTCAGGACCCTAAAACTTCATAATGCCACAAAATCACTTATACTAAACCAAAAAATGACATATTACCACTGAATTTAAATTTAAAACTTTTACAATACTTATAAGAAATTTATAATTAATGAAACAGATCATCTCTTCAAACGACATCAACATTTGCCTTTACCGAGATCAACCTACCAAAAAGGTTGTTTCCAAAGGTTAGCTCATAAAATCATTTACAAAATATTAAAGACCTAAAAATGGATTCATTTTATACCTAATTAATTCCTCGTCACATTCCAAGTGATGGGAAGCATCACCTAATCGATATGATGCATAAAATAATATCAAAATTTTGTCAAAACATATGTTGTCTTGAACTTTCAAAATATTCCTACTCAAATAATTACCAATAAATCCTAAAAAATTACCTCCTCATGAGTAAAACCATATATCTATGGAAATATCTCATAATTCTCTTTCTAATTCAACTTGAATCCTCTCAAAACTCAACCTATAGCTAAAGTTGTGCTCATTTTATTGAACCACGATATTTGAGATCCCAAAATTGCTCTTTCACCAATCAACCTATTTCGACCTAAAAACACCATTAACCTGCAATATACTTCTCTAAAAATAAATCTACATAAATAAAACATCTAAATAATCATGCTACATGAATTTTTCATGCTAATCCTTTGACAATCTTGTCCTATAACCTTCTTTCCCGTAAAATTCTATTTTTAGGTCGGGGCCCACATACCACCATGACTTAAACCATACTTTTTATGGAAATCATTAGGAGTCCTATAAAACATCCAATGAAAAAATTCACTTGGAATCAAAAATGGGTCAATATACATAACGTTTTGTAAATTGTTCTTGGCTAGGGTTTAACTAAGGTTTTAAACCACTTTGCCTTCTTAACATTTGTTAATAAAAACACGATGATAAAATGACCTCATTATTTTTTGAAAATTTTAAAACTCACAATATAATATTCTCTGAAATACACAAGGTCCCATGTAAATCACACTACTGATAACGAGCATCTTTAATTGCACTTCGAACTAGAAATGCACTAGATTTTGACATTGTCTTATAAAATCAGTCATAACATGAAAAATTCACATCATGGGTACCTAAAAATTTTCTAAGAGAATCATGAATCATCCATTAAACATATCTAATCATCATAATGATAACACCATAACCCAATTTCTCTAGTCACTAAGACTTACCTATCTTTGGCATGTTAGATCCTCATAATGAACAACTAGGGTCAACTAAAATAATGCAATAACTAATCATATAACCTCTGTAAATGACCCAAAAATATATAATATTCCATGATATACCTGATTATATGCTTCTATGATCTCAAACTACTCTAATCCACATTGTCACACCTCCAAGCTATTATACCTGCTCCCAAAAAGCACTTGAACAAAGTGAACCATATGTACTGCACTATGTCATTGTTGTGAGTGAAAAATACCCTCAAATAATTCTAGAAATCATGTTAAAATTCTTCTTGAGCATCTAAAAAATCACACTATCAAGCTACACCTCTTAGGCACTTGTATAGGCTTGTAAGAGTAAGCACACTTCACCAAATCCCACTGTACAAGTTGATAAACATATTAACCAAGTATGGTTGCACCATATACATTATCATGGAATCACCATACATCATTTAATTTTTCACTAATGTAGTTTTGCATCAATGAAAACACATATTAGGACACCATGCCAACACAAATATCCCTTTCTCTCAACAACAATCATTATTACAACCTATCCCATCCTATCACATTCCTATTAAATATCTACCCTTTTATTAATATTCCCTCTAATCAAACAATATATCCTTATCCATACACTTCTCATGTTGTGCAATGACAACCATCTACCTCTTATGTGTAACCTTACACAAAACTTATAAACCATCTTCTAAATATACCCCCTTGGGGGAATTGTACATTTCAATCTTTGATAAGTTTATAGCATCTCACCTCCTCATACTTCCTCTCATCCAACCTATTGACAACTTACACCACAAACACACTTGGTATCATGAGGGTCACTACTATAGATATCATCGAGTCATAGGTCATGACATTGAAAAGTGTTGTCCTTTTAAATACCGTGTTCAACAACTTATAGATCGGGGGATCTCCAGATAGAAAATCCTACCTCATCTCCTGGCCAACCCCTTGACATCTTCAGAAAACCCTTTCCTAATCCACCATCGACAAATAAATTTCTACCTTCCACATCTTATATATTCAATCCCTATTCAATCAATATTATCCATCAAACACCTCCATCCTTACCTATCTCATCTACCTTGACATTTATTTATATGTTAGACATTGTTCCTACAACTTCTACCGTACCTACCACATTAACTTCCACCACTTTTCCTACATCTACATATATTCCTACCTTTACCACATCTACATCTACTTTGACTATACCTACCACTTAATCCACATCTCTCATACCCCAACGTATCATATCCAACCCCTTATCCACATCTACATCAAACACACGTACATCACCTATATCCCTAAACATCCCAATTTTACCTATCTCTCCATCAATCCCAAACACCCATATATCTACAACATCAAAAATTCACTTACATCTACCATGACATCTTCATCACATAAAGCTATATCTTTCCCCATCACCACATCACCTATTTTATCTCAATCTTCTACACTTCATCCTTTAACATCTACCATATCCGCATCTATACCCACCACCACACCAATCACATTATCTCTATTTACAAACATATTAATTATACCCCTTCAAGCATCCCCACCGAAGACAAACACAAATGGTATTCAACCAACTATGTCCACATTAACCAATCCAAAAGATACAAAATATAAATCTCATATAGATGTCATCAATCGCATCATACAAACACCTCTTGCCCCATTAATATCCACATCTACACCCACCATTGATCTTTCACCTTCATCTAATTCATCCCTTATCACATCCACTTCATTGGATTTGATTATACCTACTACTTCATCTACATCCATTCCACCCTTACCTATTATACCATCCATAAAATCAATCCCAATTCCTCTTTCATCACTTCTACCCGCACAAATCACATAGACTATCATGACTACATCAGCTTCAGATTCTCCTCCTACATATTTTTAATTGTTTGAAGAGTTTTGAAATCACTCCAACTCATGTTGACTTCAAATTATCCTCCCATCTAATCCTCACAATCAAAAACTTCCACATCTTTTTAGACATTATCAAACAAAAGTTACTTCCTCCACCAATACCATGTTCCACCTGTTGCATTGGTGGTGGTTGTCATTTATGTAAATGGCATTAATGGAAAATGCATAGTGAAATAACATGCATATCAGATGGAATTAAATTGTGTTCAATGGTGTTCAATGGTTCAGATGATATCAATTAGCATTAGGCATGTCATGTCACAATGTCACAAGGTGGTTTCAAGGTGCTTCTACAAGCATAGCATGGTTTCACAGGGGTGTGAAATTGCTACATAATCATGAGAGCATATTTGATAAGGTTACTACATTATGGTTTTGAAATTTCAAGGCTTAATTCATCTTCTAGAGTTAGAACTCATATTGCTCAAAGAAGTGGTCTTGAGAACTGGTTGTGTTCTCTAAGGAAAATGAGATTGGGTAGAGATTCACAGGAAAACATGGGGATAACCACCACATGGAAGGTGTAGAGGGTGTCTTGCAATGCTCCATGTCAAATTTCATCAAATTCTCTAATGGAATTTTTGAGTTATTCAAGATTTAGGTAAACTACCTTCTTGAGACTCCTTGTGTTCCTACCCCTCTTGTGCCTCAGTCTTCATTTTTTGATTTTTAGGCACTCAAATCTTTCTAGAAATGGCACCATCAGATAGAGCTCTCTCTCAACTTTCCAGAAAGGTAAATTTTTCCTCCTAACTCCTCATATTTTTCAAGTTATGGCTCGGCAGAGTTTTTGTGGGAAATTTTCCCTTTGGAAGCCCGCAGCCAATAGGAAGCTGCCACGTGTCCAGGAGCCGGTGGGGTTCGGAGGAGAACTTGGAAAATTTTCCAAGTTTTGGTCGGAAAATGCAAAAGGAAAATTTTTTCCCGCGGGCCCGCCGGTGAATCACAGTGTGACACGTGTCACAAGGGGAGGCGCAGTAAAAAATTGGCTAAGTGTTTTTGCCGAGTTTTTCAAAGGAAAATTTTGGAGGATTGGCCCGAGCCAATAGAAACATGACAGGTGGCAGAGGTGGCCGGGGAGTTCGCGGCACGGGGAGAAAGGAAAAAGTTGCTAAGTGTTCGGTGAAATTTTCAAAGTGAAAATTTGGAGCAGGAGGCCCGCGGCGAATGGAAATAGGACACGTGTCCTATGGTCCCGGAGAGTTCGGAGCTCGGGTGGAAAATGGAAAATTTGGCAAAGTTTTCGCCAAAAATTCAAAGGCGAAGGATGAGCCCGCGCCCCTGTCGTCCAACCAAATCATGCCACGTGTCCCGAAGTGGCGGGGCGCGGGGGAAAAATGGGAAATTTTCCCAATGAAAAAACAAAGAAAAATTCTAAGGGATCGGCCCACCCCATTTTCACTGCCAGCCAATCACATGCTGCCACGTGTCCAAGTGGCACAAAAACATCAAGCACCCCGAAGGAAGAAGGAGGGAGGAGTCAGCCGACCAACCAGAGAGCGACACGTGTCCAAGTCGCGGGCCCGGCGGAGGTTTTTGGAAAAATTTCCAAAGGCAAAAACAAAGGGAAAGTAGTCAGGAAGGGCCCATGCCCAATTAAATCATGCCACGTGGCACCCAAGTGGTGGAGCATGGGGGGTTTTTTTGAAAAATTTTCCAAATGCAAAAAGGGTCAAAATTTCAAATTTTTGCCCGCCGATCCGTTTTTTGGGCCGTTTTTGCCCTAAAACTTCAGACCTCCATAACTTTCGATCCAGAGCTCGATTTGCACGTTCTTTATATCAATGGAAAGATTATGAAATTATCTACATGATTCCATGGTCAATTTTGAATTTTGGTTCAGTTTGGAGAGAGAAAAATAAAAACACTTCTGGTACGTGTCCATGGCCAGAAATGACATTTCAACAACCAATTTTAATGCAAAATGGGTCACTTTTCTCTCCAGCATGGTCAAAAATGTCAGAGCATGGGTTTGTAAGGACCTCCATGCTGTTTTAATGTAGTTTCATTCAATGAGGGATGGCTCCCATGCATTTTGCATGTTTTCTCTCTCCTGGGCTCGACCCATGGACTGTAAAAGCCAGTTTTGGCTCATTTTTTGAGGGTTGAACACTTTTTTGAACATTAGACTTCTTCTTTCACCTAAAACAAGTGAATTTTGTAAGTATCAGGCCTTTTTCAAGGATTGTAATAGGTTTATACCTCTTTGATGGTGTAATGCAAGGGATTTTTACATGGAAATGACAGTGCAAACTCTGTGAATGCTTTCAGTCCTCTGTTTGTATTGTTTTTACTTCATTTTCAGATCTCTTATTGCATCTTATCAGCTTGTGTATGTTTTTCATGTTGCATTTCATGGATTTGTGCCTATTTGTATGAGCAAAAATGTTCACCACTCCTTTGGTGCATCACCATCATTAGGTTAGTTTCATTTTCTGCATTTCTTATCCCTGTCTACTTGCAAATTAGGGTAAAATTAGGATCTGAACCTCTGCAGTTGTGCAAATACTAGATCTAATCAGAGGAGTTTGAGGAACCAACCTCTAATCTGGAGATTCCTCTCTCATTTTCACAAGTCCCACACTTGGAGAGAGGTTTCCATGTTGTGCAATCACACTGGATGCCCTAAACATCAACTTAGAACCTTGATTTGCATCCAGGGGTGCTGCTGATTTGCAACAACAGTTTTGGCACACCCGGTGGGACCTTAGAGGTCTCATTTTTATTGCAGCAAAGTTGATGTGCATCTGCTGCAATTTTCTTGCTTGAAAAGAGCCATAAATTGCACATCTGGTGACTCCAAAGGGAAGAATCAACTGGTTTCAGCAGTGCAGGCCTGAAAACTCATGAGAAGAGTCACCACAAGGTCAAGAGCTGGAGAAGAAGAAGTGTTGTTTGAATACCTGCAGTTATCTCCAAGAAGAAGGCAAAGAGGAAGAAGGATTCAAAGGTCTCCATCTCCACCAAACAGAACTCTCTCAACTCCTCCACCTGGTAGGCCTTTCATTCAGTCAACAAGGGTTTTAAGACCAATTAGAATGGCACAAAACAACCCCTATGTCAACTTCACAGCAGCAGCCCACTTGCCCTCAATGCACAACATCCAATTCCAATTGCAGCCTTGAAGAACATTCCATACTTCACTGGAGAGAATCAGACTACTCCAGGTGATCATGTTAAAGATATTGCCAACCTTTGTGCAATTCATGAAATCAATGAGATGCAAGTGGCTGTCAAATTGCTGGCATCTTCCTTCAAGGGGAAAGCATTGCAATGGTTTAGGAGCCTTGGAGCTGGTTCTATCACAAATTGGAACCAGCTATGTATAGCACTTCATGAGCAATTTGGAGAGAAGGGAGACAACTTGTCTCTTTTGGAGCAGCTGACAACCATCAAGAGAGCTCCCAATGAGCAGCTGACTGATTTCAACTTCAGATTTCAAAAGACTTGGGAGAGAATTCCAGGGCAAAAAGCCAACAACAGAAGGTGCTTTTCTCTACTATCTCAAAGCTCTAAATTCTGATATTTCTATGTTGATTCAGTCCATGGGAGGCATAACTATCCCTATGGCTTATAGCATTGCCATTAGGGCTGAAAATTGTTTGATCCAAGCTGGCAAACTAGCCCCTAGACCTCCCATGCCATTGTTTCCAAGTTTAGAGAGCCCAAACACTAATCAAGCACCTAATTTGGCTCCTTCTCCCATTCCTAGAAATCAGAGTTCAAATGAAGCTTCTACTTCATCTCCAAGTGCCCCAAATGAGCTTCAAGAAGTCATGAAGCAATTGCAAAACCTAGGCAATGAGCTGGTTACTCTCAAGAGGCAACAAGCCCAAGGTTTTAGACCTTCTTATCAGCCCCAAGCTCAGCCTAACAGGCAGCCATATCAACCACAAAGACCACCTAATCCAGCTGCAAATGTGAATCAAACAAGGCCTCCTGCCAATAGGCCATTTCAGCCCTATAATCCAAATGCCATATCTACCTCTAAAGCATTGGTGCCAACACAAAACAACGTTGCTCAGGAGTATGATTGGTGTTTTCCATGCAATGAACCTCATAACCAATCCATGTGCTTCAATGGTGCTTTGAATCAAGCATTAATGGTGACAACTACTGGTGTGGAGGGTGAGGGCAGTCAAGGAAACAACCAACAACAAGAAACATTCCAACAACAATCAGCTCCAAATGACACCACACTCGTGAATTGGCAAGCAGAGGATTTTTGTGGCATGAATCAAGCAGTTTCTCAAGGTGTTGCCAACACAAGGTCAAAAAGAAGGAATTTGGGTGAGGAACAGCCATTAGCTCCAACCAATCTCCAACCTTCCATGGCTCCACAAGTGGTTGGCAAACAAAATCCAATTGTAAATGCACAAGGGCAGCCAAGAACAGCTCCTAGGCCAACTCAAATACCAGTTGTTGCTGCCCACATGCAAGGAGTGAATATGCAAACCAAGGGACAACAAAGAGATCCTTCATCACCATTCAGTATCATTGATCAGATGAAGAAGACAAATGTAAATATATCAATGTGGGAGTCCCTATCTATCCCAGGCCAAAGAGATTTGCTACAAGCTGCCATGAAGGACTGGCCAACTTCGAATCAGCAAGTTCAGATGCAAGAGAAAGTGCTCACAAATGCTGCCCAGCCTAAAGGGAATCATGGAGGACAGCAAGGTAAAATGTTGAAGCCCCCTCCTTTCTATGTTTCGTTAATCATTGGAAATCAGCTAGTGCATAATTGCATGATAGATTCCGGGGCAAGTAGCTCAGTGATGCCTAAACAAATAGCTGATCAGCTAGGGCTCCAGTATGAAACCATATCCAAAGGGGTAGTGCAGCTGGATGGGACAGCAGTAACAATAGTCGAGTGATTAGAAACTTGAATCTTACCTTGCATGCATGTCCAAATGTTGTTGTTTTACAAGATGTATCAGTCATAGACCTTCCACCACTCTTTTCCCTATGCTTGTCAAGGGACTTCACAACCAAGATTGGAGGATATTTGTCTACTGATTGGTCACACATGCTGTTCAGAACAAGGTATGGAACCAAAGCTACAATCAGGTCTGAACCTATTGCAAACTTTCACATTGAGCCTTACACTCCAAGTCAGATCAATGCCAATTGTTCAGCATTTGATCAAGAAGATCACCCAAGCACTGATGAAGCTGACACTAAGGTTGGAAGCATCCCGGATCTAACTCTTGATGAATGGGCAAACAAAGTACATGCTTTTGATCCTTATCAAGAAGTAGAAGAATCTGAGCTAGGGGTCTATTGCATACATGAAGAAAATCAGCCCATTCCTAGCATCACCAAACCAAACCACAAGGATGAGAATGAGGTATGGCAGCTGTTTTTTGATGGATCAAGGAGTAGACAAGGTGCAGGAGGTGGAGTTATGCTTGTTTCACCTCAAGGAGTAAGGTACTATTCAGCTTTTAGGTTTCAGTTTGCATGCTCTAATAACACTGCTGAATATGAAGCCTTGGTGCAAGGGATGCATTGGGCAATCAAAAAGAAAATAAAGAACTTGCAAGTCTTTGGTGACAGTGAATTGATTGTAAATCAGGTCAAGGGACAACATGCTGCCAAAAATGATCTACTCAAGTGCTACAAGAACAGGGTGTGGGACCTCATGGAAGATTTTGAGGGTTTTGGCATCAAATCCATTCCTAGGAAAGAGAATCAAGCTGCTGACAGGCTTGCAGCAGTAGGGGCAGCCTTTGACATTGTGGAAAGCATTCAACAAGACAAGGTACAACCAAACATCCACGTGATTGTGAGGCCTTCAGTGCCGGATAACAATGTCAGTTGGCAAGTGTTTGAAAATGACCAAAAATCATCCATTTCTTGCAAGAAGAAGCTGAGTTCTCAGCTAAGAATCAAGAAAATTGGAACAACAGTATGGTGACCAAGTGGTACAGCTGAGAACTAACAAGCTGCCCAAGGGACTTATCACTTTGGAGTCCATTTTTAATCCCAATGATCAGTTTAGAAAGGAGAAAGCAAACATTCAGGTCAAGAGAGAAGATTCAGTATCCATCTTGGTGGAAGAGAACAAACCATTGCAAATTGGAAAGATGGCAACTGAACAAGAAAGGTATGAGTTCATACAGCTGTGTCAAGAGTTCCCTGATGTGTTTGCTTGGAGCTATGAAGACTTGAAAGGTTTCAATCCCAACTTAGCTCAGCATACCATTGAATTGGATCCAAATACTAAGCCCACAGCAGTAAAAACAAAGACCAGTCAATCCACACATGGAGCCTCTCATGAGGAAAGAATTAAACAAGCTGATTGAGTCAAGGATCATATTCCCAATCAAGCATTCTAGTTGGGTTGCCAATTTGGTTCCAGTCAGAAAGAAGAGTGGGGAAATCAGATTGTGTGTTGACTTCAGAGATTTGAATAGAGCATCTCTCAAGGATCATTATCCACTTCCTTCCATGGAGCAGATTTTACAAGTTGTTGCTGGCTCCGAGAGGTTTTCACTACTTGATGGCTATTCAGGGTATAATCAGATTATGGTGAAGGAAGAAGATCAGTTCAAGATGGCCTTTACAACTAAATGGGGAACTTATGCATACAGGAAAATGCCATTTGGGCTGTCCAACGCTGGTGCTACCTTCCAAAGAGCAATGGACATGGCGTTCAAAGGTTTGATTAACAACATGGTGCTGATTTACCTTGATGATATCACTATTTTTTCCAAAAATGCAGCAGACCACCTCTCTCATTTGAGACAAGTCTTCACGAGGTGCAGGAGATTTGGAGTGTCCTTGAATCCTAAGAAGTGTATCTTTCTTGCACATGAAGGAAAGCTCCTTGGCCATATTGTCTCCAAAGAAGGATTAGCAATTGATCCAGAGAGGGTTGAAGCCATAAGAGCACTACCATTGCCAAGCCACAAGAAAGCCCTTCAGAGTTTCTTGGGAGGATAAACTTTGTTCGAGGTTTGTCCCAGATTTTGCAGCCCTTGTCAAACCTATCACCAAAATGTTAAAGAAAAGCATGGCTTTCAAGTGGACAACAAAAGGCAAGGAGAGTTTTGAAGCAATCAAAGAAGCCATCTCTCAAGCACCAACTCTCATCAACCCGGACTTCTCCAAGGATTTCATCCTCTATGCATTTGGAGGTAATGATACTATTTCTACCATTTTGGTACAACAAAACAAGGACAATGATGAGCAGCCAATTGCTTTCTTCAGCCAGAGCCTAGATGACTATGAGGTGAGGTATTCTTTTATTGAGAAGCATGTACTTGCAGTAATTAGAAGCTTGAAGAAATTCAAGCATTTAGTCTCAAACAACAAGGTCCAGCTGCTGGTCTCTCATGCTGGGGTTAAAGACTTCCTCCTCAACAGGGATTTGAATGAGAAAAGGGCAGGTTGGATCACTCGTGTCATGGAATATGACATTGAGATCAAGATCACCAAGCTGGTAAGAGGAAAAGGATTGTGTGAGCAGCTGATTTTGGGGAAGAAAAAAGAAGTATGCAATGAAGAAGAGGTTGTTTTGACAGTTCAAGACAGCCATGAGCCAAGTGGCACTCAAGAAGAAAATAATGTTGTCCCTACTCCTTGCTGGACCCAAAGTATAATACATTTCCTAAGCACAGGCCTATGCCCTCCGGAGATGAACAAGACCCAAAGAAGACACTTCAGATTGCAGGCTGTCCCATATGCCATTGTTGATGGAGTTTTGTTCAAGAAAGATGTGAATGGAGTGCTGCTGAGATGCATTAGCACAAATCAGATTCATAGGGTGTTGGAAGAGTTCCATGGTGGACCAGCTGGTGGTCATTTTGCACCGAGAGTGACAACTCTAAAAATTATGAAGGCTGGTTATTATTGGCCCAAGATTTTCAGTGATTGCTTTGCATGGATCAAGAGGTGTAAGAATTGTGCATTCTTCACAGGAAAAGAAAGACTTGCTGCCCTTCCATTGCATCCAATCTCAGTTGACCAGCCATTCATGCAATGGGGTTTGGACTTCATTGGAGTCATTAATCCCAATTCAAGTCAAGGGCACAAATGGATTTTGACAGCCACGACTACTTCACCAAATGGACTGAAGCAGTAGCACTCAAAGAGGCAAATGAGTCCAGCATATTAGACTTCTATGAGGGGATAGTAACCAGATTTGGCATACCTACTACGATAATCTCAGATAATGCATTAGCATTCATTGGATCCAAGGTGACTGAGTGGGCTGTCAAGAACGGGATCTACCTAAGTACTTCATCAAACTATTACCCTCAAGGTAATGGCCAGGCTGAGTCTACAAACAAGAACTTGTTGAGGATCATTAGGAGAACTCTTGATGAGAATCAGAGGTCTTGGCATACCAAGCTGAAATCAGCCTTATGGGCTGATAGGATAACCCCCAAGAGATCCACAGGTAATTCTCCATTCAGGCTTGTCTATGGAAGAGAAGCAATCTTGCCCATGTCACTTGAGTTGCCAACATTGGAACTCATGAAACAGTTGGAGCTGTTGGAGTTTGAGCCCATGGAGGTGAGATATGCAGAGTTGATGGAGCTACAAGAGATTAGAGATCAGGCATCCCAAGCAATGGAGAAGGATCAAGCTTTGATCAAGAAGACCTTTGATAGGAAGGCCAAGGATAGATCTTTTCAAGTTGGAGATCTAGTGTTGAAATGGGATGCGGATAGAGAAAAACCGGGAAGGCATTCAAAATTTGATGCCATTTGGAGTGGCCCATACATGGTCACGAAGTGCAAGAACAACAATGCTTTCCAATTGGCTTCATTGGATGGTGAAGAACTGCAGATTCCAGTCAATGGAATCTATCTCAAGCGTTGTTTCTAAAGGGGAATTCTCCATCTTGTAAATATTAGCTTAGGTTTCCATTCCTTCAAGTGCTTGTGCACATTGTTTTGTTGTAGGTTAGTTTTGCTTTCCCTAAGTGCTTTGGCACAACTTGCTGTCCCTGGAGATGTTTTGCAGTCCTTGTTTCAATCAGGTGATATTCCATCTTCCTCCTTGCAACATTCTAAGTCAGTTGGGGTTCCAAACATAAAAAATTTGATGACTCCATGCCCAATGGACTACTTCAGCAACTGGTATTTTCATCTAGCAGGCAGATGACCCCTCTGAGTCACCAAAATTGTTATCCAAAATGTGCCCCCTGCTCATTTTTGTGGCTAACTCCTTGTGTTCCTACCCCTCTTGTGCCTCAGTCTTCATTTTTTGATTTTTAGGCACTCAAATCTTTCTAGAAATGGCACCATCAGATAGAGCTCTCTCTCAGCTTTCCAGAAAGGTAAAGTTTTCCTCCTAACTCCTCATATTTTTCAAGTTATGGCTCGGCGGAGTTTTTGTGGGAAATTTTCCCTTTGGAAGCCCGCAGCCAATAGGAAGCTGCCACGTGTCCAGGAGCCGGCGGGGTTCGGAGGAGAACTTGGAAAATTTTCCAAGTTTTGGTCGGAAATGCAAAAGGAAAATTTTTTCCCGCGGCCCGCCAGGTGAATCACAGTGTGACACGTGTCACAAGGGGAGGCGACAGTAAAAAATTGGCTAAGTGTTTTTGCCGAGTTTTTAAAGGGAAATTTTGGAGGATTGGCCCAGCCAATAAACATGATGAGTGGCGAGAGGTGGCCGGGGAGTTCACGGGCATGGGGGAGAAAGGAAAAAAATTTTGCTAAGTGTTCTGGTGAAATTTTCAAAGTCAAAGTGAAAATTTGGAGCAGAGAGGCCCGCGGCGAATAGAAATAGGACACGTGTCCTATGGTCCCAGAGAGAGTTCGAGCTCGGGGGAAAATGGAAAATTTGGCAAAAGTTTTCGCCAAAAATTCAAAGGCAAAGGATGAGCCCGCGCCCCCTGTCGTCCAACCAAATCATGCCACGTGTCCCGTGGCGGGGCACGGGGGGAAAATGGGAAATTTTCCCAATGAAAAACAAAGAAAATTCTAAGGGATCGCCCACCCCATTTTCAATGCCAAATCGCACATGCCACGTGTCCAAGTGGCACAAAAACATCAAGCACCCCGCATGAAGGAAGGAGGGAGGAGTCACCACCAACCAGAGAGCGACACACGTGTCCAAGTCGCGGCCCCTAAAGGTTTTTGGAAAAAGGTAAAAATGAAGGGAAAGTGGGCAAAAACAAAGGAAAGTAGTCCCCACACCCAATTAAATCATGCCACGTGGCACCCAAGTGGTGGAGCGTGGGGTTTTTTTTTGAAAAATTTTCCAAATGCAAAAAGGGTCAAAATTTCAAATTTTTGCCCGCCGATCCGTTTTTTGGGCCGTTTTTGCCCTAAAACTTCAGACCTCCATAACTTTCGATCCAGAGCTCGATTTGCACGTTCTTTATATCAATGGAAAGATTATGAAATTATCTACATGATTCCATGGTCAATTTTGAATTTTGGTTCAGTTTGGAGAGAGAAAAATAAAAAACACTTCTGGTACGTGTCCATGGCCAGAAATGACATTTCAACAACCAATTTTAATGCAAAATGGGTCGCTTTTCTCTCCAGCATGGTCAAAAATGTCAGAGCATGGGTTTGTAAGGACCTCCATGCTATTTTAATGTAGTTTCATTCAATGAGGGATGGCTCCCATGCATTTTGCACATGTTTTCTCTCTCCTGGGCTCGACCCATGGACTGTAAAAGCCAGTTTTGGCTCATTTTTCAGGGTTGAACACTTTTTTGAACATTAGACTTCTTCTTTCACCTGAAAACAAGTGAATTTTGTAAGTATCAGCCTTTTTCAAGGATTGTAATAGGTTTATACCTCTTTGATGGTGTAATGCAAGGGATTTTTACATGGAAATGACAGTGCAAACTCTGTGAATGCTTTCAGTCCTCTGTTTGTATTGTTTTTACTTCATTTTCAGATCTCTTATTGCATCTTATCAGCTTGTGTATGTTTTTCATGTTGCATTTCATGGATTTGTGCCTATTTGTATGAGCAAAAATGTTCACCACTCCTTTGGTGCATCACCATCATTAGGTTAGTTTCATTTTCTACATTTCTTATCCCTGTCTACTTGCAAATTAGGGTAAAATTAGGATCTGAACCTCTGCAGTTGTGCAAATACTAGATCTAATCAGAGGAGTTTGAGGAACCAGCCTCTAATCTAGAGATTCCTCTCTCATTTTCACAAGTCCCACACTTGGAGAGAGGTTTCCATGTTGTGCAATCACACTGGATGCCCTAAACCCACACTTGGAGAGAGGTTTCCATGTTGTGCAATCACACTCGGATGCCCTAAACATCAACTTAGAACCTTGATTGCTTGGAAAGAGCTTCTTTAGCAAAAATATCGAGACATAAGGTTTTCACGGGGTATGGATTTTTTTATTCATTTCAATGGAATTCATAGAATAAATTTTGTCTTTCTTGGTGATTCAAGTATAATAGAGGTTGAATAAGGTTCAAGATGCATTTGGTTGGATTGATATAATCTCATCTAGTGATAGAAAGTATTAATCATCTTGCACACTTAGTGTAACTTTAAACTAAAAGTATTTTTCATTTCTTCAAACATTTCTTTTGAACCCAATGGTTATGATAATGGTGGTTATGACATTCATAGGCCAAGTAAGGTGTATATGTTCATGATATCTATTTGAACAATCCTCTCTCCATGCAAATGAAAAGATACATTTGTAATAGTGGGTGAATTATCACTCTCAACTCTATAGAATGTGCAATGGGAACCTTTAAGTGATATTTTTAGTGAATTCTTTTTGTGACTTCCTAAGAATTTTTTTTTATCTCAAGAGATGATCAAGGGTGCATAAAATCTTAGAGGCTATAGGGTGAATGCATTGTCAATCTAATCACAGTCTGAATCATGAAGTTATCGACTATGTTAAACACCTACATGTTTTGTGAAGGAAAAAATTGGTGAAGTCTTCCATATTAAACTCAAAGTTGATGAATGATGAAAAGTGGAAGTTGAAATGGCTTAAAAAATCTACACATTTATGTTTTGCTTGAAGGGAAGATATACATCCCTCTCTATCTTCTTCTAACTTTGACTAAGTATGTTGAGTCTATAAGGGAGATGAAGAGTTGGGACATAGAAGAAGCCATGTGTTGTCTTAAAATTGATTGAGTTAAGTACATTAAAAAATTCCTTATCTTTTAGTGTGAAGGTATAAGACCATTATCGTGACAATCAAGAAAGAAAATTGAAGAGTTATATGGAATTTCATAAGCCAAAAGCTTATGAAAAGATGAAAAGGCCTTGAAGTTTTGAAGGTTTCTTGTGGTAACAAATAATAAGACAAGATAAAGAATAAGTGAAGATTTTTATAGAAAAACTATTGAGTTGAAGTGTGTAAAGGTATTCTAAATAATAATTCAAAAAGTGTATAACAATTGTAGTTGGAGAACTCAAGTGGTTAGGAAATTGAAAAGACAATCCTCCCTAATCAAAATCGAGACAGGTGTGTTACAATATATATATATATATATATATATATATATATATATATATATATATATATATATATATATATATATATATATATATATATATATATATATATATATATATATATATACAAAACAATGAATAAAGTGATTAATATTTGTGAGCGAGATAGTTTTGCGAGTGTGGAATTTTTTTAAACTAAAAGGAAGTGAATAGAATGTGAGTTATTAGAAGATAGAGAAACAAAGAAATAATGAATGCAAAGTGACTAATATTGTATGTAAAACTAAAAACTAAGTTGATAAGCAATAAGACTAATATGATATGGTTAAATACTAAGTTTTGTGAGTGAATTGTTTTCAAGAGATAGTATGAGAAGACGTCAAGTATTATATAGTGAAGATATATAAAGAAAAATAGGTGGTATGTGTTATCCAAAATTCACCCCCAGGTAATTTTGATAACGTGCATCGATTCTTTAGTCCCGTAAGTAGTTTGATTCAGGCCCAAAATCATGTTTTTGGGGTCCTCAAGCTTCTCCCAAACTCTCCCATCTAAGAAGAATCCCAACAGTTCAGAAAACTAAGCTTGGGGTAGGAAAAATCATGAAAATCGGCTAAGTCCTAGTCCAGGCAGTTTTTGGGACAGTTGGGACGTCAGGGCCCGAATCGGCCGAAAGGCTCACCAAGCGGTCCGCAGTGCAAAGGGACATCCGGGCCATGGGGACACGCAGGGGCGCGAAAGGGTGAACCGGCCAAAGGTGAAAAAATTGACTAAATTTTGTACAGATAAGGCTGGGACAACTAGGCTGTGAGGACGCGAAGGATGCGAAAAGGCGAAGCGGCCGAGAGCAAAGGAAGCCCATTTCGGGCGGTTCGGAAGAATTTGTCCCAAACAATCCGGGATAGTTGGAACAAATGTACGCGAAGGATGCAAACCACCGGATCAGCCAAAGCAGGAACTTTAGTCTAGGGCAGGTTGGGACAAAGGGACGCGTGGGACGCGGAAAGCCAAAGGAGCCGAGAGCCAATCAAATCTTGCCACGTGTCTTCGCCTTAAAGAGGACAGGGAAGCCCGAATCGGGCGGATTGGAGAAATTTGTCCCAGATGGTTTGGGACATCTAGGCCAAAAATACGTGAGGGACGTGAAGACCCAGAAAAGCCGCCAACAAATCAGAATGTGACACGTGTCTTCGTGGATCAGAGCGGCGGAGGAGAGGGTGAGATTTTTACTTGATGTTTTTCCGAGTTTCCAAAGGCGAGGTTTGAAGGGTTGGCCCGAGCCAATAGACACAGGACACATGTCCAATGGAGTAGGGAGTGTGGAGCTTGGGGAAACTTTGAAGATTTTGCAAAAGTTCTTTGGCCAAAAACTAAAAAGAAAAGGTCTTCCCCGCGCCCCTGTCAACAAACCAATGCATGCCACGTGTCCCAAGTGGCGGGGCGAGGGGGAAAATGAAAATTTTCCAAACTATGAAAAAGTCAAAATTTTAAAGGAAACCCATGGAAAGGTGGAGGAGAGAGAATTTCTTGTCCAATCAGTGCTTGCACATGGCATCCAGTGGCGAGTGAGCACAAAAAAATTTAAATTTTTGCTCGACATCTATTTTTGGGCTTTTTTTGCCCTAAATCTTCAGACCCCCATATCTTTTGATCCAGAGCTCGGATTTGCACGTTCTTTATATCATTGGAAAGCTTATGAAATTCTCTACAAGATTCCATGGTCAATCTCTAATTTTGGTTCAGTTTGGAGAGAGAAAAATTGAAAAATGTCTCTGGCGCGTGGTCATGGCGAGAAGTGACGTTTCAACAACCAGTTTCAATGCAGAATGGGTCGCATTCTTCTCCAGCACGGCCAAAAATGATAGGGTATGGGTTTGTAAGGTCCTCCATGCTGATTTAATGCATTTGTAGTCAATGAGGAATGGGATCCCACGTTTTTGTTTTTATTTTCGTTTTCTCTCTCTGGGCTCGACCCATGCATGTAAAAGCCAGATTTGGCTCATTTTGGAAAGGATTACAAGTTGTTCATCTTTTAGCTCTGCCCTCCCTTCTTTTCTTCTCTAGGGTTGAAAATGGAGTTTGAACCTCCTCCCTTGCTCTGTAATGGTGTTTTTTCCTTTTACTATTGAAATGATGTTCTGTGCAAACTTCTGAAGCAACAAAAATGTGTTTTGTGATGCATCTGTCCATCCTTGCTCGTTTTTTGCTTGTTTTCTTCTTGCCTCTCTTCATTGTAGGTATTTGTGCACGTTTGAATGTTCATTGCAGGTTTGGAGCTATGTTCATGGAGTTTTGGGACATTTTCTGTGTGAAATCTATCCTTGGGCCTGTGATGCATCTATCCATCCTTCCCATTGCTCACCTCTCCTTGTTCCATGGCAGTTTTGATAGATGTTCAACATTCTCCTTCTCTGGTGTATCACCGTTTTAGTGTAGGATTTTGTTATTTTTCCTTTTCTCTCTCTCTCTGTCTCCTTGGCATGGTTAGATTAGGTTTAGATTAGCTTGCCTGTACTGGAATAGCTTGTGGCAGGTAGTTTAGGAGTAGGAACCAGCCTTCTCTGGAGATTCCTTTCTCATTTCTGCAAGTCCCACACTTGGAGAAAGGTTTCAATGTTGTGCAATCACATTGGATGCTAGAGTGATCAACCTAGAAATATGATCAACATCCAGGGGTGCTGTGATTTTGCACTAACAGTTTTGGCACACCATGGGACCTTAGAGTCTTCCACTTCATCTTTTACGAGGTTGGTGTGTTCTGTGAAGATTTCAGCCTTTGGAGGCACTTGCAAACACATCAGGCGACTCCATCTGATCAACAACCCATTTCTAAAGTTGCAGACCTGTTTTCATCCATTCCCATCCATCCTTCTTTCCATCTCTTTCATTCTTTTCCATTCCATGAAGTTGTGCAATCATGACTTCATTTCCATCATGGAACTCACATTTGAATAGTAGCGAATATCCACCTCCAACATGTTTTACAAATCCTCCAAATCAGCATTTTGAACAAATTCAAAATCAGCATGCATACCCATATGAGCAGCAATGCCAAAATCAGTTTGGCTATGGAGCTTTCAAGAGCAAGAGCTATGCATATAATGAAGACAATCGGATGCAAGATGTTGGTCATTGGAGAAAATCAAAAGATGGAGGTAAAGATGGTGCGATCAGAAAGCAACAACTCAAATGAGAGCTTTCAGAATTGGTTGCAGGACTCCTTGTCCATGGGGAGGCCCTTTTCCAAGACACTTCAGCCCTCAGGAGAAGCTGGACTTCATGATGAAGATGCTGCCCCAACTTGCACAATGGACAGCAGAAATAGAGGCCTATACACTTGTTGTTGAACAACCTTGTCAATGGGTAAGTTCTACACCATCATCTGGTTTTCTCTTCCCATTACTCAAGCAACACCATCTCATTTGGAATTGCAAATTCTAAATTCCCCATCTACTGTCCCAAATGTTGATCCCATGTCTCCACCTCTCAGTCTTCCACCACACCTCAATTCTTCTTTCCTTTTTCCTTCCAATCAGTCATCCCCTCCACAAGAGCTAACAGAAATACCCCCTCCTCCAAAGAAACAAGAGTTTCTACCTCCACCACCACAAAAAATTTCCAAATCAATTGAGTTACAACCCATCCCTCCTCTTGCATTCCCAATTCCATGTGGGGAAGAAGAAATTGCAAAAATCAGTCATCAAGGACAGCAAGAGGAAGAGCCAAGAAGAAAAGAAATGACAAACAACTTGAGGGTTTGGGCTGCCAAATTTGGGATGACAAAGATCCCCTTGATGGTTAAACCTTCAGAAGAGATGGGAGTTGGAGAACAAATGGTGGTCAGGACTGATTTTGTTGCAGCGTGAAGAAGAAGAAGAAGATCTTGCATTCCCAACTTGTCCTCTAGAAGCGTGATTGAAGAGTTTGACTTGACAAACTTCATGCTGGAGGAAGAGTTCAATCAAGAGCAAGATTGTCTTCAAGTAGTAGAGAAAGGAGAAGCTGCTCCAGATCCAAAAGAAGAGGAGCACATTCTAGTTATGGAGGAGAAAATTGTAGATCCAAGGGCTTTGAGCACAAAGCAGGCTATAGGAGAACCTTCAGTTCTTCTTTCTACTTCACCTCTCTCAAGTTCTAGTACTGAAGAGGAGTTTGATCTCTCAAACTCAATGTTGGAGGGTGAAAGAAACCATGGTGGTCAAGTTATAGATCAAGAAGACACCATGGAGGAAGTTGAGCATTTGCGGCGGGGAGAAGCAATGAGGCAGTTTATCTGTCAGATTTGGAGGACTGTTTTGATGAAGAAGAACCGGTTGAGTTTCCACCATTCTCTCTTTCATCATCCACATTCCAAACACTTGAGTCTGCTGTCATGAAGGAGAACATTCATTTGTAGCAGCCTGCATCTTATAGCAGCTCTTTGGAACCAAGATTGGAAGATTTTAATCTTTCATGTTCTTCATTGGAGGAAGAGAAAGGATAGAGGAATTTCACCATTTCTTCCACACCATCCATTCAGGAGGGTCTACAAGAAGACTCCATTTTGGAGTTGAAAATCAGAGCTATGGGCATATCAAACGGATCAGACCTTGCCCAATCAGGTATTTGGCTTCATTGGAGCCAAAGGAGAAGTCCAACCAGTCATGCTTGCTTGAGCATGAGGGTGAGCTACTGAAGTACCAGGATCAGGTTGTCATACCTCTTGATCCAAATGCGAGCAACTAAAAGAGGTATTGAATTTACCTTGATGATACCTTGATGATTTGGGTGGAAGACCAGCTTCTTGTTGATTTTCCATCCATCCTAACAACCATGATCAGCTCCAAATCAATTGCATGGCTACCACTTTTGAGAAAGGGAAGCTATTTCTCACAACCAATTGCAGGGTTTGTTTAGCTTGCCTTTGCTTCTAGTTAGAGTAGAGTAGGTAGGTTTGCTTTCAGTAGAAGAAGTGCTTGTGCACACTCTATGTTCCATTTGGAGCATGTATGATTTTCAGTTTTGTACATAGTTTTTGTGGTGCTGGTTTTGCTCTTGCACAGTTCATTCCAGTGGCATTTTGGTGAGAACAACTCCATTTCGGTGGGTTTCAAGTGGCTCAGAGGGAGGTTTTCAAAGTTCAGATCAGTTTGTAGGTTATAACTCATGACTCCATGCCCAATGGATTGCTTCAGGCTACTGATCATTCATCTAGCAGGTAGATGACCCCACTGAGTCGCCAAAACTGTTATCCAAAATTCACCCCCAGGGTAATTTTGATAACATGCATCATTTTTTAGTCCCAGGAAAGTAGATTGATTCAAGGCCCAAAATCATGTTTTTGGGGTCCTCGGCTTCTCTCTAACTCTCCCATCCAAGAAGGAATCCCAACAGGTCGAAAAATGGAAGAAATGTAGAAAAACAAGCTTGGGGCAGAAAAAATCATGAAAATCAGCTAAGTCCTAGTCCAGGCGGTCCTTGGGATAGTTGGGACGTCGGGGCGAATCGGCCGAAAAGCCTCCAGGCGGTCCATGCAGCAAAATGGACATTCGGGCCATGGGGACGCATGGGGACGCGAAAGGGTGAACCGGATGAAGGTGAAAAAATTGAAAAAAATGACTAAGTCTTGTTTCGATAAGGACATCCATCAGGCCATGAGGACATGAAGGGCGAAAGGCAAAATAGCGGGGAGCAAGTCGAAGCCCATTTCGGGTGGTTCGGAAGAATTTGTCCCAGATAGTCAGGACAGTTGGAACAAATGTACGTGAGGATGTGAACCACCGGATTCAGGGCCGACAGGAAACTTTATTCCGGGACATTTGGGACAAAGGGACGCGTGGGACACGGAGAGCCGAAGGAGCCGAGAGCCAATCAAATCTTGCCACGTGTCTTCGCCTCAAAGAGGGACAGGGAAGCCCGAATCGGGCGGATCGGAGAAATTTGTCCCAGACGGTTTGGGACATCACGGGCCCAAAATATTTGAGGGATGAAGACCGGAAAAGCCACCAACAATCGAGAATGTGACACGTCTTCAGTGGATCGGAGGCGGAGGAGAGGGTGAGATTTTTACTAAGTATTTTTCCCGAGTTTCTAAGGGGCGAGGTTTGAAGGGTCGGCCCGAGCCAATAGACACAGGACATGTGTCCAATGGAGCGGGGAGGTGCGGAGCTTGGGGAGACTTTGAAGATTTTGCAAAATTTCTTGCCAAAAAACTAAAAAGGTAAAGGTGACCCAGCCCCTGTCCTCGACAAATGCATGCCACGTGTCCCAGTGGCGGGCGCGGGGGAAAAAATGAAAATTTTGCCAAAGTATGAAAAAGGTCAAAATTTTAAAGGAAATCCCACGAAAGGTGGAGGAGAGATATTTTCTCATCCAATCGAGCTGCTTGCCACGTGTCGTCAGTGGCGAGAGCGCGGAAAAAATTTCAAATTTTTTTCCCCAACATCCGTTTTTGGGCCATTTTTGCCCTAAATCTTGAGATCCCCCATATCTTTTGATCCAGAGCTCGGATTTGCACGTTCTTTATATCATTAGAAAGCTTATGAAATTCTCTACATGATTCCATGGTCAATCTTTTATTTTTATTCAGTTTGGAGAGAAAAATTGAAAACGTCTCTAGCTCATGTCATGGCGAAGTGATGTTTCAACAACTAGTTTTAATGCGAGAATGGGTCGCATTCTTCTCCATTTGGTCAAAAAATGACATAGGGTATGGGTTTGTAAGGTCCTCCATGCTGATTTAATGCATTTTTAGTCAAGGAGGAATGGGCTCCCATGTTTTTATACGTTTTCTCTCTCTGGCTTGACCCATGCATGTAAAAGCTAGATTTGGCTCATTTTGGAAAGGATTTACAAGTTGTTCATCTTTTCTTCTCTACCCTCCCTTCTTTTTTTCTCTAGGATTGAAAATGGAGTTCGAACCTCCTCCCTTTCTCTTGTAATGGATTTTTTTCCTTTTACTATTGAAATGATGTTCTATGCAAACTTAAAAAAAAAAAATGTTTTGTGATGCATCATCCATCCTTGCTCGTTTTTTGCTTGTTTTCTTCTTGCCTCTCTTCATTGCAGGTATTTGTGCACATTTGAATGTTCATTGTAGGTTTGGAGCTGTGTTCATGGAGTTTTGGGACATTTTCTGTGTGAAATCTATCCTTGGGCCTGTGATGCATCTGTCCATCCTTCCCATTACTCACCTCTCCTTGTTCCATGGTAGTTTTGATAGATGTTCAACATTCTCCTTCTGGTGTATCACCATTTTAGTGTATCACCCTTTTCTATTTTAGTGTAGGGTTTAGATTAGCTTTCCTGTTTGGAATAGCTTGTTTTTCTTTATCTCTCTAGAGTTTAGATTAGCCTCTGTCTCCTTGGATGGTTTTTGCAGATTAGTAAATGATAATTGTAGATATATAAAATCAAAAATATGGAACGTGTTGTATATACACAAAATATGGAACGTCACTCACCCCTTGGTCCCTCCCCTTGGTCCCAAATAAACACCTTGAACACATCCACCTAGCCATGGCCCCTTTCATCCCTCTCTAATATTAATTTAATTAATTCATTATCCTCACAATATGTATTATTTAAATATTCTAATTGGGATAATGACTTTGACATATCCACCTCATCTAGCCACCTCACCCTAAGACCTATTCTTAGTAAGTTGCCATAACTAACTAAGACCTACCCAAACCCTAAAAATCAATACCTACATTCCCTCTTACCACATTCCTACTTGTCGAAGGAGGCTTCCATGCTAATCCATGGAGTAAAATAAATCAAGGGGATCTGCCTAGTTTAGTAAACCTAGGAAATCCCTCCCTAACCGATGCCGGTTATCCTAAACTACCGATTAACCGGAACCACCATCGATTACCATTTAACCCCAAAAAAACCTTATTTCGAGGTTGGCACATGGTTTAAAGGTTGAGACATCTTCTAGAATAAGTGACGAAAGTAGAGTTGCATGCAAGCAGAACTAGCATCCATACCCATCACCTAAAATAACCACGAAGCCATTTGCCTTCACGGGAGCATCCGGGAAAGCACCAACACCACACCAAATTCCTTCCATTTGATCACCCACCATTGCAAACTAGATATTAAGCTCATATAAACAGTAATTTTGTTTACTCCGCATGCAAACTTGAGCATCCCTTTATCCACACCCTTGAATTGCCCATATCTAGAATTTCATCATTCCACGTGCATAGCTAAGACCCACATGAACCTTGTCATTGCCATTCCCTTTTCATCTAGCCTCAGATATATCAACTTGCCAAGTTTTTATTGAGTTTCTCGTACCACTGACGATACCGTCATAGTTACCCATAACCATCGTCGGTTAACCTAAACCGACACCGGTCATACTAGACCGATGTTAGTCTCTGTGTCTTTTACCAAAAACCAAGAAAAATCTTCTAAACCACCACCAAATACCTAAAACCACCCAAAATCTCACCCTGACCCGTATCAGTACCCTAACCAAGACTTTGACCTTCAAATTCAATCATAGCTTAGCCCATTGTGAATGAATTTTCTTATTGTAGATGAATGAGATACCTAAATCATTTTAACTACAGTAGGATTTCCTTTATTATAAGCATTAAGTTGTTTTAAATAGTGGGTTGACACCGTCTAGGAAGTATCATGCTTCCCGGATCTAGCACACGCTAGGTAGTCCATTGCATATATTGTTTAACTTTTATTTGGTGGTATTGTTTTCCATTTCAGGTAGTTCCTCCAAGAAAAAGGAAGCTCTCATGATCAGCTGTGGATCCAGAAGTCATACATGCACAACAACCTACAACTAGCATTTCAACAGTATTCCTCTTAGCCCTTTACCCTTATTTTTTTATCAACATTCGAAGAAACAATCTAGAATTAGGTGAAACATTTTGGCACGCCTGGTGGGACCCATTCGGGGTTCTTTGCATTCTTTCATTTCTAGGTTAAAACATTGTATGTTTGTTTCTTTTCTAAAAAGTTCTTACATTAAAATTTCTCCCGGAACTTTCTTCTCTTGTATTTTCTAAAAGATATCATATTTTAGTGCTTAAAACAAACATTTCTTCCCTTTCATTAGTATCACATTAGTGAAAGAGCATCCCTTCTCCTATTCATCTATTTGTGGCATTGAATTCTACATTTCAATTTGGGTTTAAAAATCATTTCATTTCATTCTACTTTTCTACATTAGCTCACATTAATTGAGGGCAACCTATATGTTGGAAGTCATTCCTAGCTGATGGTTGACAAATGAATCGTATAAAATCACTTAGTTTCTTTTTCTCTCTCTCTATTATTACCCAAACATCAAAAATTTAAAATATATACACATTCTTAAACAACATCTCACCTAAAAGAAGTTATAGGTGATCACATGATCACGACACAGTGGGCACCCCGCTGGTTATCTCTATCCAGTACCCCATCAGAGGATGGACCACCCCACCATAACATACCTAAAACCTCTCCTTGTAGATCTCCTTCTTCGTATGAAGCCATCCTCACCAAAAATTCTATTCTAAAGTTCATGGTCAGTCCTTAAATAGCATAAACTAAACAAACATTATAGATAAAGCACTCTTAGGATCATATTTTGCTTAGTGTTTCTACTTGGCTTACATTTTGAGGTGAGAGGATTTCCTTCTTCATTTTCTTATTTTCCCTTGCATGCTCCTCATCATAGCTGGTATATTCCAACTTCATTTGAGTGTGCCTGGACCATATTCTCATCATTCTAAGAATTATGTGTTTGATTCCAAATCAAATTTTAATTCACAACCACACTTTATTCATCGCTATCTCAATTTCATAGTAACTAGTGTCGATTCAATGACCATCATCGGTTACCCTCTTTCCATCATCGGTTGTACCAAACTAGAGTTGGTTCACTGTTCTTTTGGTTAACCTACCCAAAAGGACACCTATTCACCTTCTTTGACTATTTAGAGTCTCTATCACTCTTATCATATTCAATGACTTGGTAATTCCATCATCTTCTTACATATTGTGCCAAAGTATTGGCCTTTTTCCTTGTTTTGACCAACTATCCACTTTCTATAGTGACCGATCATGATACCTCAGTGATCGACATCGGTTTACCCTAACCGACACCGGTTTGCTGGTTTGATTTTCTAGCGACATTTTAAACCCCAATTAACCCACCACCACTTATTTATCCTATCTCTAATGTATTTCTTTTCATTTATAGAAATCAATATCACCTCTTCGTTGCTTGGTCACATGGTGCTGACCGAAGCCAAAAAATACCCTCATATTCCATGCCGCTATCAACCACTCCCACCTAGTCCTTCACCACCTTCTATTTTATCACCCATGGATCCTACCTAACCTATCACTATCGCCACAGGAGACGAGGAGTTCACACAACTCCTTGACCAAAACCCTGCTACCTTGTAGTTTTATCTTTCCCACTCATCCACTCGAGATGCCTCGGGTCAATTGATATACGGCATGCCCATATCTATCCCCCAACACTTGCTCCTACTTCTACCCTAGCCTCTACTATCTCTATGCTACCTATATCTTCCTTGTCCCCCAGGTCATTTTGTATTTGGGCCCCATACCCGTTATAACTACCACATCTACCACATCCACTATACCTTCGCCAACCACCCAACATAACCTCATCCACACCTATTGTTTCATATATACCCACATCTACACAACTACCCCGGTGTCAATGACCCCTACCCCTTTCCAAAATGTTATCCTTTCTATCCCACAATCCTTAGCCCCCATTGCCACCAAGGTCACCATGACCCTTCCACCTCCATATATGTACTATCAACATCCTCCCATTTCATCTATCATTCATTTTGGGTATGTACCCCCTATTTCATTCCCTCCTTCTCAATCTACCTATATGGTAGCACCATATACTTGGAATGCCACCCTTGTCATATGCCCAACACCAACCCTCTTACACTACAAGAGTCACCCAACCATCACAACCTACCAACGACCTAATCAAGTTAATGATGGATAAGATGTAGACATTGGAAGCATCGGTTTTTGGCTCCTACAACACTCTCACCTATGATGAGATTTGTAATGAGCCTATATACCCATCCATTCCTATCTACCCATATCCCATGCATTCGAAAATTCCTAAATTTAACGCTTCAATTGCAAAGAAGACCCACAAAAAATTTCTATCTTTCAAACATGGGTGTTATCTGATCGCCCATGATGACACTTTGCTTTTGAGGACCTTTCCCATGTCTCTGATTGGGCCTACATTAGATTGGTATAGTGGGTTACCTAGACACTCTATCTTCTCATTTAATCAGGTAGCCCAAGTGTTTTTGGATCACTTCTCCATTAACATTGTTAAGAAGGTTACCATGACTGACCTCTACTCTACATGTCAATATGACGACGAATCTATCGCAGATTTTGTTGCTCGTTGGCGTAGTCTAATCAATCAACTCACATTCCAACTATCACAAGCTGAACTCATAAAGATATTCACGTGGGTTTGTGTTAAACATATTTCTCCAACATTATAGGTCTATAATTTCCGAACCTTCGATGAAGCATTCACCATGGCACAAAAGTTAGAGATTCAAGCCATCGAAGAGAAGAAAATCCAACTAAGCAATAAGAATTTGGCCTTTAAATCAAATGATGCTTCTTCTACTCCAAAACCATAGAAAAATTATTCAAAATCCAAGGGAACTCGCTAACGTGGTGGTACTCAAGGCCAACCTAGCTCATCCATCAAATTAGGCTAGTCCCTCATCTAATCTTTCTCCTATCCAGAATTTTCAATTTAGACGAGAACAATAGAAATATACCCCAATCGAGGAACCTTATTCTTTTGTCTTAGAAAATCTAATTAAATATGGGGCCATCACCCTTCCTCCCATAAAACCACACACTAGTTTCGACCCGATCGCCCCACACCCACATGGTATAAAGAGCACAACTTCTATAACTATCATCGAGTGAAGGGTCATAGTGACGGCCATTATCATCACTTTCAAAAATAGTGTTCAAGAAATTCTCGAGAAAGGCAAGTTAACCTTAGATAATCTTAACACACCTACCAATCAAAACCTACACATCTTCAAGAAACCCTTTCCTAATCACGCCCTTCTTCCAATCAAACTAGAGAGTCCTCAACTCATGATAGCCATACCTGCGAGGTCCATGCTATTTTCAGTGATACATCCATTACTACCCAATTACCTCATATTCCTTCCATAGAGGAAATCTTAGCCCAAATTCCTCCACCTAAACTTAAACCCACTTCACCTACTCCTCCACCCATGAGGACATCCTTTGTCTCCTCTCTCACCCATGAAGGAGAATCTATTGACGCCGAAACTAATTCATGTTTAACTTCTCCACCTAGAGAGTCCGTTACCCGCAGACTTCTCTAGCCCATAAAATATGCTTGTTTATCTCCTCCACCCATAGAGGATCACCCATCATCTACTCCACTCCCCAGAGGAGCACCCATTTTCTCCTCCACCTATCAAGGATCTAGTAGATATACCTTTTCCTCTAGGTGATCATTCTCCATTAGCTACCCAAGATCCTACAAAATTACTTTCGCCTTTCTTACCGACAAAAGTCGAAGCTAGAAAATTCCCCATCTCTAAGACAAATTTTACGGGAATTACCATTAGATGCTCATCAACCTCACCTAAAAAATGTCATTTTCATGCCTAGCTGATCACCTAGATTATGTAGATCAAGCATTACTTTAGGGGTTTCTTCGCTTCCTATCTCCACACAAATGAAAATGGCACTTACTGACACTTCCACTCTCTACCTAAAAATATTTCAGCCAATCGAACCAAATACAACTACAACTATCACAAATTCCAACACGATACCACTCATGGCTCAAATCACACCCCTACCCATAACCCAATGTGCATCTACACCCAATCCTACACTTAGATCATCCTCTTCATCTAAACCTAGCACTATCTTAGGGGTCATCCCAACCACTAGCCTTACTCATCCGCCCATCAAATTAGATTTAGCTACATCCTCCAAGGTAATTAAAAACCAACTCGACACCCCAATAGAAGAACCAATCCCATAAATCTCGTACTCCAACCTCACCGATCACACCTTCATCACCTTCACCCTTTTTCGTCTGCATTAGGACCTCACCCTTCTAATACGGTTAAGAAAATCCACCCACCAAGTAAACTAAAAACACAACATCCCATTCCTCCATCACAAACCTCAAACATAACCAAGCGCCCACCACAACTTCCACCCACATCTGCAACATCTTTACCACCCATACCTCTAATACCATCGATCACTCCTTCACTACCCATGACACTTCAATCTCTTTCCCTCACACCTCCAACACAACCTGCACCATCTACCTTCACAACACCTCCATTATCCCCATGGGTAACATGCCCTCTTCCACCATCTTCCTTTCCCTCTAGATCTTGTGTGCCCGTATCACCTTTACCCAAGAAGTTACAACCTAAGGACAAAAATATGCTACCCTCTAGTAAGGAATTCAAAACAACCACACACTCTCCTACCGGTTCATCTACCATACCCCTACCCAAACAAACATGACCAATGCCTAAAATCACACCAACACCTAAAACCATAGGTCAACCTACTCCCCCTCATGTAAAGAGCATTCCTCTATAGACCACCATGCCTACACCCAAACCCACCTTTAATTCCCATTGTGATCCACTAACGGGGTCCTATCCCAAAATCTTAACCAACCTCCTTGAAACTTTTGTCATCACATTACCACATGTTAGACCTTATGAACCACTCAAACCCAAACCAAAGGGGTTCGATGACACCAAAAATTTTGCCTACCATCATGTGCCGGGGCACGCTGTGTAGAGAACTACAAGCTTTAAAAACCATTCTTATCTAGTTGTGTCCTCCTCGAAGAAAAATTTGACAATGATGACCTTCTTGATGAGGACCCCATTTCACCAACACCCATTCCCACAGCTCTTTCACTCACTTGCCTAGTCAATGACCTGGACCTTTATCCCCACAGCTCCTAGAACCACCTCCGAGATTTGAAATTAACATGGTTCACATCAAAGAACTTGTCAAACCTCCACTAAAATGTTAGTGTGCTCAATTCATCCCATAATGTTCCTTCCGCCACTAGGATTTTTCCCTTCATGTCATTATACCTTTCATGGCTCACCTACCTCGCCTACCTCCCCACCTCATATCAACATGATCCATGTTGCTACAAGTGCTCGAAGGACAAAGGCAAGGAAAAGGAAACTTACTCACTAACCAATCCTATACCAAACATACCATCTTAACCCACACCTAAAATCAATATATGTAGCCCCACATATCCTATTTCAAATGGGGTCATAGGTAAGTGCAAATGCAAGTTGGGGACAAAAAGGGGTCATAAGTGGATGTCATATATCAAATAACAACATAATATCAACTTGTAGGGATTATTAGTAATGCATATACTCAAAATTAGAAAAAATATGTTAATATGAATCATAGCATCCGAATATAGTTTCTAAACAACTATTTTTTTAAAAAATGGACAAGTTTAGATATATTAAACACTCAAAATTTAATGACTTGGTATTTTTTTTTAAAAATGCCTATAAGATTATAGTTTGTTTGGTCACGATTTGGATGACCAAAAATTGATATATACTTTTTTTTCCTTTGGTGAGAAGTTAGATGCAACTATCTATCTTAGGGTAGATTTTATTTTGTATTTTTTGAGAAATATTTTATTTTTATGATTTTTTCCGTGAAAGTGGTCTCAAAACATAAAGAAAACAAAGCACTTTCTGTTTGCTCACCATAACTTCATAAAAACATATTAAAATCAAATAATATTTTTTTAACATGTATAAAATTTCACCATGGTATTGGGATGGTATAAGTTTTATCACATTATGAGAAGTGAAACAAAATTTGTAGTCTTGAACGTAGACGTAAACATTCATGGGAAAAAGTTTTTTAAAGACCTACTATTACTAAAAAATTATAAAATGATATTTATCCTATTCTATTTAATTTAAAATAAATATTTGTAGAAAGCTAATAGTCTCCCCTACATGATGGTACTATTTTTATGACATATTTTTGACTTTTCGGCATGGTTCAAGTCCGTAGAAGATTAAATTTGATGTTTTGTTGTTTTTGATGTAAAATTGAGGATTTGATGTCCACTTAGTTTTCCCCAACTTGCTACACTTACCCTCACACACCGCGATGCTCGAATAACTACACCAATCCCCCTCAAAATGTCCTTATATGACCTCATCCAACCCTCGTAATCCCATCACAAGATCTCATGGAGGTCCTGTAATCTTTTGAGGTTTTACCCAATGACCCTACACCCGTAGTCTCCATTATCACACCCCATCATGTAGCCTCTCTCACCAAATTACCACCTTTATCCATGCCTCCACCTACTCACCAATTAGCCTCCCTTAGATTCTCAAAGGAAGAGATCGCACCACATGAAACCGATGACCTGCACTCCAACTCTCTTCATCTCTATCCACATCGATGATATACGTGTACGTAGTGTTATGATCGATGGGGCACTAGAATTAATATCATTTCCTCCCATGCATTCACTCAAATGTGCATACTTGACAATTTCATGCATAAACATCCCCTCATGTTGCATTCATTCAATGACACTATCACCTCTACACTTGGCACCATCATCCTCCACATTCGCGTGGGCCCCCGTATTATTCTAGTGTTATTTTATGTCTTGGAGGGGGAATTTAAATATAACCTATTACTTAGTAGACCATGGATTCATGTCATGGGTTGTGTCCCTTCCACTTTGCATCGTTGTGTGAAATTTGAGCATGAAGGACACACCTATACCATTCCAGCTGACCCATCACCTTTCAAAACTTGTAACATGTGTTACCAACTCAATGATGTTCTCATACCCATCAAAGCATCTACCTCCACAACAAATGCCATGTCACTTAAACCTCCTCCCTAGTGCATCTCGCTACCTTAACCACACCTACATCCTCCATTCCTACCACCATGTCACAACCTCCACAACCAAACCATAGGCCTCCCAATTCGTTAGCTCCATCTCTCGATTTAACCTCTAACACATCCTCTATTCCAGCTACTCGCATTCTAACCACCAATCCCTTGGAGGGAATTTTTCAACGCATCACTCTGAGGATTATCGCTTATATAGTGTCAACACATTCCTTACTCCGCAAGAGTATGGAAGTCTTCACCAGCACCCTCACTATGATCACTATATAGGAGAGAACCTCCTTTATGGTCCTCCCCACCTTCATACCAATCTCACCTATGGGGGACTTGATACTATAACTTACACCTAAATCACCGTCATAAACCAGCCCATTTTACACCAACCTCTAATCACTCACCAATCGCCCTTTCACCCACACCTTCTTGCACCGATGTGTGTGGAAGGGTTTTTTTGGCTTTTATGAGCAAGGCTACCATACTATTATTCTATGTACTACTCACAAGCATAACGACCGTAGTGGTATCAGCTTTGTTGAACTACCTACCAAGAAGGCCCACATTGAACTCATTGAGGACATCAACCCTTCTCCACCTTCTTCACCACCATCACCACCTTCACCAACGGAGTCGATGGATCCATAATCCATTCCTCCTAACTTTTTTTTTCATAAACACCATTTCCTTGGGGCCTTTGACTTATCAACGTGAGGGTGAGGCTCCCTCTTCTCTTCCCTTCCTATACCCTAAAATGATTGATGATGATACACCCTTGATTAACATCATTCAATGCCAGGATGATGAATCTATACTCACCTACCTTGGTGCAGAAGAATCATATATTCATTGGTTACTACCATTTGAGACCCAAACCATGTTGAATGAATCAACTATCGAAATCAACATTCATACTCAGGACGACCCTCACATTCTAAAGATCGGTCAATCTTTGGATGCTATTGAAGAGGAATCCATCACTTCTTTTCTCAAAAACCATAACCATGGTTTCACTTGGTATTACACATGCAGACATGCTTGGTATTGACCCCACCATAATGTTCCACAATATCGTAACCATTCCCATGCTAAACCCATCAAATAAAAGCTAAGGAAAATACACCCTCACATTGCTCTCCCGTCAAATAAGAGCTTCAATGCCTTCTTTCCATTTCCTTCATCTTACCCATTGATTATCCACGTTGGATTTCTAACATTGTCCCTATCACTAAGGTGACAGGGGGAATCTACATTTTCATGGATTTCCATGACCTCAATCTAGCTTTTCCAAAAGATGAATTTCCCTACCTAGTATTGACAAGATGATTAACCTTACCACTCGGGCATGAGATGCTATCACTCATGGATGGATTCTCTTGGTTATAACCAAATCTTACTTGCCCAAGAGGATCAACATAAAACCACATTCATCACCCTTTGGGGACCTTCTACTATCGAGTCATACCTTTTGGCCTTTAAAATGTTGGTGCCACATATCAGTAGGCTATGACTTACATCTTCCATGACATCATGCATCATATATTGGAAGATTATGTGGACAACCTCCTTACCAAATCCAAATGCTGCTTTGAGCATCTCACCGTCCTACCATCTTTAACGGTCTCATTAAATATTGTGCTTGCCTTTAGCCCAAGAAATGTGTCTTCATGGTTCTCTCAGGAAAGCTCCTAGGATTTATCATTTCCCTACGTGGTATAGAAGTTGACCCTGCTAAATTCAAGGCCATTCTTGAGATGCCTCCACCCACTAATATTAGACAACTCCATAGCCTATAAGGTAAGTTACAGTCTATTCACCGTTTCATTTCACAATTTTCTAATCGGTGTCAACCATTTCATCACCTTCTCAAAAAGGATGTCTCCTTTAAATGGGATGATGACTGCCACAAATATTTTAGGGCCTTAAAAAATACCTTCTTCAACCACCCATACTCATTCCACCTAAAGATGATCAACCCTTCTACCTATACATCTCAGCTACCGATCACTCCTTGGGGGCCATGCTCGCTCATCGCGATGAACAACATAGGGAGAAGGTGGTTTATTACATAAGCTGTATTCTTTTAGACTACAAAAATCGATACACCCATCCCAAAAACTTTGCTTAGCCTTAGTTTTTGTTGCCATAAAACACCGTCATTACTTACTCAACCAAAAAACCTATGTTCTGACCAACACTGATCCCTTACACTTCATGTATGCCAAACCTTACCAAAATCAATGTGCCACACATTGGCTTATGATTCTAGCCGACCTCGACCTCAAATTCATCCATCAAAAATCCATCAAGGGACAAGCTATCGCTGACCAATTGGCTGACGTACTATTTCCAGAATCAACCCTCTAACTTTGACTTTCCAGATGAGTCAATTGTCACCCTTTCCCTAGACGAACCTACTTACTAAATGACACTCTTCTTTGATGGCTCCAAGTGTTAGCATGGGGCTGGGGCTGGTGTTATCCTCATTCTACTTGATGGTGAACCCATGCCTTTGTCTTTCAAACTCAATTTTTACTGTACAAAAACAATATTGCCGAATACAAAGTGCTTTTATTAGGTCTCAAGGCTGTTTATGCCTTGGATGTCAAATCCATCAACATCTTTAATGATTCTCAATTGGTCATAAACAAAGTCAATGGTATATACCAATGTTGTAATGAGACACTTCAAAAGTATAAACATCATGTGGACATACTTTTGACTACCTTTCACCGTTATGACCTTCAAACCATCCCCCATTCAACCAACAAATTTACGAGATACTATGGTCTCGCTTGGTCTCTCAAATACCCTCTTCGCCTACTCGATTCTAAAATATTTGTCATTGTACAAAGACTCAAATCACCCTCTTATTTACCTCTTGAGGTTTACTCTATCGAACTTTCACCCTAGACCCGAGTGACCTTTGGTATAAATAATACTCCAACTATCTTTCTCTCTCCATCTTACCTCCCGACCTTACCCGTAATGGACAACATGCCTTTTCTTAAAAAGGTCTCTCATTATGTCATCATGGGTGGCCTCCTCTATAAGAGAAACTTTGATGGTATTCTCTTGTGATGCCTTACGAGTTATGAAATTCCTTATACCATTAAGGAAGTTCATGATGGCATATGTGGAGGTCACTTCAGTGGCCTCGTTGTTTCTAAGTGTATTCTTCACCTAGGCTATTACTTTGGATGAACCTTAACCATGAGTATTTCAACTATGTTGAGTGTTGTGTAAAATGCCAACAACATGCCAACCTTCATCATCCACCCAAATCATGCCTTACAGTCACTCATGAATTTTGGCCCTTCTCTCAATGGGGCTTAGATCTTGTTAGAGAAATTAATCCCCATTCTTCCCAAAGAAAAATCAATGGATCATCACTGCTACCAATACTAAAAAATGGGTTGAAGCCATACCTCTCATTTCCATGAAATCCAAGAAAATATGTGAGTTCATCAATCATCATATGATTTGTCACTTTGGTGTCCCACATCTCCTCATCACTAATAATGGAAAACAATTCAAAAATAAAACTCGCAAAAATTTACTACGCCTTCGGCGTTAGTTAAGTTTCCCATCACCTTATTACCTACAAAAACCAATGGCCAAGCCGAATCCACTAAAAACCCTTAAACAAAATTATCATGAAATTGGTTAATGATATCGGGAAGGACCGACATACCCACATTACTTTCACCCTAAGGGAATACCGCACTAGTATTTGCACTTCCACTACCACCACAAATTTTTCTCTGGTCTATGTACATGAGAGGCTGTTCTACCTCTCAAAGTCTAGATTCCCTCACTCTACATTTCTCTCCATGACATGCTCAATGATGACGACTTTTGTAAGGACCGTTTAGGAAAAGTTGAGTTATTAGAAAAACATTATCTTTAATGCTCTTGACCACCTTCAAGTTTACCAAAAACGTATCAAACGTGCCTATGAAAAACATGTCCATGAACAAACCTTTTAAGTCGGTGACCTTGTCCTGAAAGAAAATCAACATGTAACTAAAGTAAAAATAGTAAACGGGGTAAATTTTCTCCTAATTGGATTAGACCATACATCGTGACTCATACTTATGAATCAGGTGCTTATCATTTATTTTCACTCGATGGTAAAATTGAACTTGAGCCCCTTAATGCCTTACATCTTAGACAATTCTACTTTTGAATTTTAGTCCTACCTCACTTTTTACCTCTTTCCATGCTCATCCCTTGAGCGCTATCCATTTCCTACATCATCACCAATGATTAAACAAGAATCATGTGTGTAAATCAATTTTTATCTTATCTTGAATATATGTACCACATTGCTATACATAGTATGATTCTCATGGATACTTTTCATTTGTTTTTAGATGAGATCCCATGGTAATTTCACCCCTTTCTAAACAAGAATCATATTCTTCACCTTAGTCTTGTCCATGACTTAAAATCCCTCATATGGGATCAAAATCCTTGAGTCAAACTTCTAATAAAAATTTGACTCCCTTAAAAGGACATCTTTCTCTCTATGATCATTGTTATAAATAGACTACTCCCTCGAAGGAAAGCTATGTAAATCTCTTGAAAAAAAAAAGAAGATGAGAATCTGAAGCTTCCCGCATTGATCAGCTTCATACAAGACCTCAAGGAGTTAATTTCCTCATCCCATATAGACTTCCCACATCGATCAGTCTATCTTAAATCCAAGTCAAATAAAAAAATTTGTCATGGACTTGCCCATTGTGACCTTGGATCTCTTGCCAAAAGGCATGATACCTACTACCATGTAAACTACCAATTTTCACCCTCTCACCATTCACATTTTCATTTCCTACCGCCTCAAGGGACCTCTTGGAACCATGACATTTGGTGATCATGTGACTACTTTTCACCCTTAGAACAATCAATCATGCAATGTCTTTAGGGTCTTATGTTCATCAGCTCCTCCAAGGTATGACCTACTCGTTATGATCCTAACCAATCAAGCAGCTTTCTTTCCTCCTCTTATCTTTTAACCTTCCTTATTACATATTGATTACCTTATACAGGACTTGGTTCTCATGCTTACCTTTGGGTAATTTTATTCTTCTACCATAATCGAAATAACTATACCAATTTTCCCACAACTCACCCAAACCTAACAGACCTAAACTCAAATCATGCCTAAAACCTACCAACTCATTCTCATACCTCCTCATATTCTTCCCTATCTTATGGGAGAACTACATTAGCCTGAGGTCCCTTTTCACCTAGGGACTATGTAGGTAGCACTCCGAGGGCATGGGGCCCTTAGAGGTTAGCTTGGCCACTCTCTACCCTAACCAATTCATCTTTCATTTTCCTAAATCACATTCTACCCTACTTAGTTTCCTTTTTATATCAAAAATTGGAAATTAAACCAAACAAACGAAATTGCTTCACATTTTTATCATCATCAAAACATACATTTGTTATGACTACCATTTCTTTACCATCATCATGCATGTATTATAAAACATCTTAAACATGACCCATATCATCATTCATTACACAAATTAATGAATTACAACCTCAACCAATTTAAACTCCACCATGCCTATGACCTAACTCCACCATGCCTAAAACCTAACTCAATCCATGCCTACAAAACCTAACTCAACCATGCCTAAAACCTAACTCAACCATGCCTAAACCTCACTCAATCGATGCCTACACCAAAACCCGACTCAACCACATGCCTAAAACGTAACTCAATCCATGCCTAAAACCTAACTCAAACATGCCTAAAAAGCCCGACTCAACCATGCCTACAACCTAACATGATCCATGCCTAAAACAACTATCCTAAATCCATCTATGGATAATAATAAAATTGTATCAACACAAGCACATAATGACCATAATCATAATCATCTCTATAAATAAAATATCCCAACATGTGTATCCATATATATCACTATCAAATATCTTTGCCACACAAAGCCGTGTATATAATCTAGTCTCTCAAAACTCTCATATATAACCTCACCATCTTCGATGCGCAGGATGGTATATGCTCAAAAATATCCAAAAATCTCGTACATCCTCACCGTCTTCAACACGTATGCCAATATATATCAAAAAAATTACTAAAATATATCAAAATACGTGGATGGGTATTAAGCCTCATCGTATCGCATCCTCCATGTCGGCTCTCTCGGTCTCCTTCTCGGCTCTTGTTTGATGGCCTAGTATCATCTCACCACCCGCCATAGGTCGTGGTCAGCCCCTACCGGTACATCACTTGAGATGGCCTCTGTGAGCTAGTGGCCTTACACTCGATCATGTCTCGTGGCTTGATGGCCCCTTGTGCTCTCCAAGCTATGAGTATGGGATCTTGTCCTCTCACTAGAGGCTCTTGTGTCTCCGTACTCTACATAGGATATAAACTCTATCCCATCCACTATCAATCGATTCGATAGTATCTAGCCTCACCTAAGACATCCCGTAACCTAGATAGGGGTACATTCTATGGTGGCCCAATACGCCTTGGCCCCGTACCCATCCTTTAGGACCTTTTCCCACCCCTTTCGCCCGTGAACTAGGACCCTATCATGGTGCCTATGGAGGTGCCATCGGCCTCACACCCTAGCCCCGTACTTGTGCCTATAATGCCAAAATCTACGTCCTGTAGTGGCCAACTAGGTCTTGTAGCCATGTAACTTGTGTCTGTAAGGCAGCCACCTAGCCATCATCACCATCTCCATCTCCACCCTAGGCCATCTAGGCCTAAAGACTCGCCACCTGTGCATGCAACTCGGCCACCTCCACCTTAGAACTAGCTAACTGCCCCTGCACCATCCCTAACTAGGTAATCGTGGTAGCCACTTTCCCGTGTAGGGTGTCTTTTTCGCATCATGATAGTGGCTAAATTTGGCTTCCCTAGTCTATGTAGTACTACTCATAAATGAGCCATCCACCACCGTTTATATCTATCTCTCACTCGCATCATTAATCCACCGCTATCACCTACTCCTTTTACCCTATCGACACTGGGCTGTGGCTATGGTAGAGGTAATGGCTTCTCCATGTCGTCTCTCTATACTACGGGAAGGGTGGAGGTATATCCTATTATAGCCCAAATTGCCATCTAACCACTCGTAAACATGGATCATCTCGTTCTCTCTTACACAATACCCCTCTATCCACTCGAGTATCGAAGGCCAACTAGCTCCTCATCCATCTTTCTGTATGAGGGATAACCCACATACGGTCTCCATATAATATCTACTCTGAAAATCCCTCTAATAGCTTCCGGTAGTATGCTACATCATGTGTAGCCCCGTCTAATCAATCTGCTCTCTAATAATAGGCACCCATTTCCTATACCCCACTCATACAAAGTGTGGCTGAAATGCATCTACTCGAGGCATAACCATTGGACGATACATAGACATGATGTACTCATAGGTACAACATAGGCTAAACGTGGAGCCTCCCATATGCCCACAAATATCTATATAATTACACAAAGAATGCTCATGCCCAAGAAAATTGGGTCCTCTCCATCATCATGTCATGTAATACTCTCATTAGAGATCATGGGAATCTCTCACCCTCTACATCCGGTAGTGCAAAGTAGTAGATTGCCTCCATCAGTAATACTACTAGCCTCATCTCCGCTGGATAGGCTAGGTACATCTCTCCATATCTAAGGCTGGCACTGTGGAAGGTCAACTCCACCATCCCTCCCCAAACACCGTCATCATCAACTCCTTAGATGCCTCTAAGGAGATCAAATATACCTATGTCACTAATATGGGTAATCGTAGGATCCTGAACATGTCCTCTAGGGTGACTGTCATCTCACCCATTAGTAGGTGGAATGTGTTGGTCGCGGCATCCCATCTATCGATGAGGATGACCATCAGACTCGGCTTCCAGACTGCATGATGGTAGCGTTGGACCCCACTCAGGCCCAGCTCCTCCACACACCATAACTCCTAGGGTGTCGTTTCACTGTGAACTATCACAAGTAGGGTTGGCACCCTATCTTGCATCCTAAGATAATATCTCACTTGCATCCAACAAATCAATCACATTATTAAAACAAGACCATATCTACATTCACCCATACCCATACCCATTACCCTACCTCTTTTACTTCACTACTTACCTGTTTATCCCATGTACCTCCCTACTTACCCATTTTGACCCACTCCCCGACGTTACCTTTTTCCTACATATCTATACATTTTTCCCTAACAACTCCACCCTTACCTATTCTTACCCCTTACCTATGTTATGATTTTCACCAAACCCACTTCTTTTACCCCTCCTTACCTCACCCACCCAAACTCAGACACCTTTTGGCCCCTTTTCCTCTCAATTCCAACCGGTATTGGTTACTCCTAACTAACCACTGGTCTCCCCTTAGCCAACATCGGTCACCTGTGCTTCGTGACCGATACGCACACTACTACACCGATGTTGGCTACCCTCCAACCGATGCCGGTCATTATCCCGTTAAATACCCGTAATGCCCAACCCCAATTTTCCTTTTAATTCCTTTTCCTCTCTTCTACCCACCCGATCCTACCCAAGTCCCTCCTACACCCTTCCCTACCCCTTCTTCACCTAATCCCTTCCCTCCCCACTCCTATTTTACTAGATTTCCTCCCATAATTCAAAATTTATTTTCTTCCCAAAAAGAAAAATTTATTTTTTCCCACCTAACCTTTAATTCAATCTAAAAATAAAACACAAGTGGGATTGAATCCTACCTCATCGTGGTGCCATCATGGTGGAACCTCTAGCCACTATATTGGTGGTCCCCCAATCCTCTCCTACCTCTGTCATCACCAAATGACCGCTCACTCTCCAATCACTCAATCTAATCAAATCACTCCAACCTAGCTCATGGATCCACCTATCAACCAACTCTCACCTTCCATGTGGATCACTAACTTAGTCCTCACCTCACCCTATTACTTTCACCTTTTTCTCTCTCTCTCTCTCTGTCTCTTTTGTCGTTTTCCTAATTCACTAAAAACAAATGATTTGAAAAATGTAGTAATTTTTCTTTTTATACCCTACCCGACTTGACCGTGATGGTTTCCCTTAACCGACATTTTCATGTGCACTAGTTTACCGTGGTTAGTCCATCTTGACCGGCATCGGTCTTGTGCCCTAGTTTAGCATGGTCAGTCCATCTTTAATGGAATCTGTTCCTTAAAAATGTCATCAGCTTGTACTGCTTAGTCTTTCTATTTCCTCCTACCCCCAATTTTTGACTCTGCATCATTTTTTTACCTCCCCCACACCTCACTTGGACACTTCACTGTCTCCTCTTGACCTTATCATTTACCCTCTCCCCTCATCCTCATTTGGGGACTCATTATTTTTCCCATACCCCATCCCTACCAATGTCGTGATCTGATACTTGGACCTGGACCATCGCTAGTGACCTTTGACCCCATGTGTTCGCTATACCTTGTGCACTATTACCTATGTTGATTTCCATCCTGACCTTACCTTGCCTCTTATCATGACCATTTATCTTGACCCATCCTTTGGTGTACTTTGAACACATCCTAAACTTTCCTACACTACGACCTACGTTGTGTTTCCCGACCATATCCTATACCTTGATACCGTAATCATCTCAACCTTTTTTGGATAAACCTCATCAACCTTAAACAATGTAGATTTTCCTTCTCTTCAACTTGGTACCGTGTCATGCGCTTTTATACATGTGTGTGTGTGTTTGAATTTTACTACCTTTTACCCTAACTCATTACCTGATTACCCGAGCGGACCATTTTTTTTTCTCTTTTTACCCGCATTTCCCACTTTTTTCTTCACCACTTTCACCTTTTATCAAACCACTCACCGCTTCCACCTTCTACCTCATTTGTTCCTAGTTTGAGGGGATTACCTTCACCCACACATGGGGTAACCACATTATTTTTTTTAGCATCACTTACCAATACAAGCTACGCAACAAAAAGGGGCAAAATGTACACACCGAAATTGGGTCACACTCACCTTGGTCCCTTGACAAATAAACACCTTGAACACATCCACCTAGAAATGGCCCCTTTCATCCCTCTCTAATATTAATTTAATTAATTTAATTTAATTGATTCATTATCCTCACAATATTTATTATTTAAATATCCTAATTGGGATAATGCCCACATATCCACCCCATCTAGCCACCTCACCCTAAGACCTAATCTTAGTAAGTTTCCATAACTAACTAAGACCTACCCAAACCCTAAAAATAAATGCCTACATTCCCTCTAACCACATTCCCGCATGTCAAGGAAGCTTCCATTCTAATCCACGAGTAAAACAAAATGAGATCCCATAAAATCAAAGGGATCTCGCTAGTTTAGTAAACCTAGAAAATCTCACCCTAACCAATGCCAATTACTATAAACTACCATCGGTTACCATTTAAACTCCCAAAACCTTATTTTGAGGTTGGCACATGGTTGAGAGGTTGATACATCTTCTGAGAACAAGTGACGAAACCAGAGCTGCATGCAAGAAGAACTAACATCCATAGCCAGCACCTAAAAGAACCACAGAGCCATTTACCTTCACAGGAGCATCTAGGAAAGCACCAAAACCACACCGAATTCCTTCCATTTGATCACCCACCATTTCCAACCAGACATTAAGCTCATACAAATAGTAAGTTTTGTTAACCTACACTGGTTCATTATCATTTTAGCAGATCCTTTCACTTCTGTTGTTAGTTTTTATTCCCATTTCATTCCCCACCATTTTACCTCCATGAAAACTTGACCATCCCTTTACCCACACCCTTGAATTACCCATATCTAGACTTTCATCATTCCATGTGCATAGCTAAGACCCACACGAACCTTTCCATTTACCTTCCCTTTTCATCTAGCCTCAGATCTATCACCTTGCTAAGTTTTTATTGAGTTTCCTGTACTCTAACCATATCATCACCGCCAGCTACCCACAACCACTATCGGTTAACCTAAATTGACACTAGTCATGCCAGATCGATGCCGATCTGTGTCTTTTATAAGAAACCAATAATAGAGCTTCTAAACCACCACCAAATACCTAAAACCACCAGAATATCACCCTGACCCATATCAATACCCTGACCAAGACTTTGACCTTCAGATTCAATCATAGCTTAGCCCATTGTGAATGAATTTTCTTATTGTAGACGAATGAGATACCTAAATCATTTTAACTACAATAGGATTTCCTTTATCAGAAGCATTAAGTTGTTTTCAATAATGGGTTGAAACCATCTAGAAGTATCACACTTCCCGGATCTAGCACACGCTAGGCAATCCACTTTGTAGATTTTTAAAAACTTTTATTTGGGTGTATTGTTTTCTCCATTTCGGTAGTTCCTCCAGTAAAAATAAATCTCTCACGATCAATTTGTGGATCTAGAAGTCATACGTGTGCAAAACCTATAACCAACATTTGAATAGGTATTTGTCTTAGCCCTTTACCCTTATTTGTTTCATCAACATTCGAAGAAACGATCTAGAATCGGTGAAACACGTGTATGTGTGAGAGAGTAGAAATGAGAAGGGAGATAAGGTATATTTAAGTGCATATATTCTTAGGGTAGAATGAAATGAATTAAGTATGAAGAGAAGTGACTCGAGCTTCGCATTGATCCAAGTGCCAAAATAGTGACATAAAACATCTAAGATACATAAGAAAATAAGATGTCAAACATTGAAGGAAAGGTCGTGAATTGATTTTTAAGGGGACAGAGGTAGAGAGAAATATAGGGTCATCATCATTTTTGAAGACAATAACTAAAGAGTGACCAAATTGGTAAAACAAGTCTAAGTGGCAACTTAGTGGTTTGGGAGTTGAAGCTTCAGTCAAGCTCACTAAATTTCAGTAGAAGCTTATTTAATTACTTTAGGGATTTAAGCCTCCGACTAGGTAGTAGCTTGTTCAAATTGATGAGTAGCAACTCTAGATTGTGTTGAAGCTCAATATTAAAACTAAAGTAAGAGAAGAAGTACAAATTGTTCCCCAACTTAGTTCATAGTTTCAAGTAATTTTATTCCCATTTTGGGTTTCCCACATTAAACCCTATGTCATTGTGTGTTGTATTGTAAATTTATTTTGTGTGTTTTTAATTTTATATGATATAAAATTTAAGAAGGTAAATTTGTGAAGACATTGATTCACCCCCTCTCAGTGTCATAGTTTCTAACAATTGGTATCAGAGCATGGTCCTCCTGAATCAAGCCTAATAGCTTAGAGGTGATCCTGAAGACACAAGCATGGGTACATCAATAGAGTCAGTGTTGAAGAAGAGGTATGAAATTGCTCAAGATCTTATAAAGGAGTTAAAGGAATAAATCAAGCTTAAAGAAGTTAACCATGGCCAAGAACTAAATGAGATGGATTCATTTGTTGAAAAAGTGTCAAAGGCCTTAAAAGATAAAGAAATTATTTGCCTTAAATTTGAAGAGGATATAAAGACCTTGAAGATTGATTTGGTACATGTTACTAATCAGCTTAAAAATTGCAAAGAAAACAAGGACATTCTAGTAGAGTAGAGCATGATACATGTCAGACAGTTATTCAAGCCAAGAGTAGAGAATGTGAAAAGTTAAATGTAGAAGTAAATACCCTAAAAGAAGAGCTAAAAAAATAAAGAAAAACATTTTGAGAGTAGAATCAAGTAATACTTGTTGTCAAGGATGTTCTCAGCCTAATAAGGACAACAAAGATCACAAAAGTATTTTTATGTAGCCAACTGCAAGGATATTATCAGGTATGTTTCATGGAGTTTTCTTTTCATGTAACATTTTTGGAACATAGAGCTAGATATTGTAGGAGAAATGTCTATGAAGGCTATCCATGGAGAGATTATAGGAATGATTATGAGAATAACATAGTGTGTTTGAATTACAAAAGAAAAGGTCACATAGTTATGGATTATTTATAATATCCATTAAATAAGTTTTGGGATAAGAATCAGGTTCTTTGCTTTAACTACCATGAGCTAGGGTATTTTTCCATACATTTTCATGAATCACCCAAATTCAAATATAAGTCAATGCTTTCCAAGAGACAAGAAAAAGGATACACAGAGAAAATGTAAACTCAAAAAGTAAGACCAAGTCAACTATGGTTGAGAGATATGTTGGAAAGAAGAAAGAAAAATGGGTATGTAAGGTCAAGGAAGAAAAATAAGAAATTGAGACATCAAAGGATGAAAAATAGATAGTAAGGGAAAATGTTGAAAAAAAAAAATCTAAGTCAGTCACAAGGGAAGCAATCACAAGAAAGATAGCAGAAAATGATGACAAAGGAAAGAAGAAAGAAAACAACTCTAGTACAAAGCATGAAGAATGTTTTCCCCAAGCAATATTAGAACAAGTATATGAATTATGTCTATTTAACACATAAGAGGAAGATGAGAGCTCAGGTGATCTTGTGGTCATACTAAAGAATGAATCTGAAAATATTAACAAGAAAATAAAATCAAAAGGAAGAAAGAATGAGTCATCAAGTTACTTTGATGACTTCCTACTATTCTAAGGTGATCCCATGAGGTGGTATGCCTTCTCTAGGATTCTAGAAGGCATGCATCAGTTGGAAAAGAAGAAAAATATGATCTTGAAGGTCCTTGTCATCAGTTGGTGTTGATACATGCATTCAAGATGTTCAAGCATGGAAAGAATCCTAAGGTATGTTATTCATTCTTTTAAGGGTCATGTACTTGACAAGTCTTGTATGGAAGTCATGGTTAAGTTTTCAGGAAAAGAGAAGTATAAGGTTGTTGTCATAGTCTTGTTTCTCCAAGTTTTTGTTTCAGTCAAGAATATAATAGTAAGTATGTTTCTCTCCTCAATTGTTGTATATCAGTGCATATCACCATCTCATAGTGCACATAACAATGCATATCAATCAACAAAGTGTTAAATACCAATGCATATCAGTCTAAAAGTGAAAATTATGAGTCTTCTATTAAGTGGTCCATTATACCCCCTTATGTAAAGAATAGAAAGGGTTGTAAAGGGTTACTAAGCTCTTCTTGGTCATGATAGGACACATATTGACTATAAAAGTTAAAAGTGGCATGCTACATATCGGTGAGAGTCTATGTTTAATACATAAATCCTTATAGAAGCATGTATCTCAAAGCTATGATTATGGTTAATTCAAAGTAAATATTGAATTGATTTGAAAGATGAAGTATAGGTATATAAGAAGAAGGTAACTTCCCTGAATTCTTTGAGTAAGTTTTGGTTGTTCATCCATTTAAGAGTATATTTCTCTCTTAGCGAAGGAATGTTTATTGAAATTTCTCAAGGTCTCAAGATTAGGTTTGTTGATCAACCATCATGATATTTTTTTCCCTATGTAATTTGTCTATGTTTGGAGAAATCTTAACTTGCCACATATGTATGGTGATGTGCATATTTTGCCTATAGTTTTGCTTTTAAAGGCACTTATTCATACAACTCATATTTTACGTAACCTGAAGTTGAGGTTGAATTCATGAAAAAAAGAGTATGTAAGCATTAAATCAAGCATTTAAGATATAAGAGTGTAATTTCAGAAAGACAACAACGTGTACAAGTATAAGAGGTAGAGTAGGCCTTCTCATAGGCTTGAGTCATGTTGATTATGATTTTTTATGATGTTTAGAGCTTAGGAATCAATTTATATGATCTCAAAAGAAATATTGAAGGAGTCTCTCAAATGTGTGAATGAATAGTGGGTCATATGACTATGTTTCAAAGATGATAGATTACCACAAGTTAGATTTCTTCTCTCTCTACAGTACAAAATTTTCTTAAAGGTGTTTCCATGCCATATAGCCAAGGTCAACTACTCAAAATTGTGCTTATCTACTAGAGAAGGTTGTTATTTTCTCATAGGGGTGATGGAATGTTGAGACAAAGCTTGAATGATGTCAATTTGCTTGTCAATGTTGATCCTAAGTGAGGATTTGTTAAGAGTTTCCTTAAAGGTGGTGAGATATGAAAATTATATGCAAAGGAAGAGTGCTTGGGTTCATTGGAAATTTAAGGCAGACATAAGATCATTGTAAAGAGAAACATCATCCAAGAGGGATATTTTTGATCCGTAGAAGGGAGAGTTGGATTTCCAATTCCCGCATAAAACAATGGTCAATTAAAGATAAAAATGAAGGCTGATTTTGCAATTTTATATCTTAGAGGGAGAGTTATAAGTGTTTCATGAAAGAAGAATTGCAACAAATTTTTAGTCTTTTCAAATAGGAAAACAACATTTTCCCAGGAGGAGTGCCTACAGTTATGAGCATACTCTTTTTGTTGAATTTTTCCAATCTAATTAGTTTTTTGTTCTTGTGCATATTTTTCATAGATTTCAAAAGGGGAGAGAGAGTGTTGGAAAAGTTTTCTTGGTATGATAATCTCATCATAATGGTATGCCATCAACTTTTTGTGTGTTGCCATCAATGACAAATAGGGAGATTGTTACACCTGTTGTATTGGTAGTTTTGTCATTGATTTCAATGGAATTTATGGAAAAGGGAGAGTGCAAGAACATGCATATCAGATGGAATTCAATGGTGCTCAGTGGTTTAACATGATATTAAGTAACTTCAGGCATGTCATAGTGTCACAAGGTCATTTCAAGGTGCTTCTACAAGAATATAATGGTTTAATAGGGTGTGAAATGGTTACAGAAGCATGGGAAAAATTTGATAAGGTTTCTATAGTTTGGTTGAGAAATTTCAATGCTTAGTTCATCTTCTAGAGTCAAAACTCATATTGCTCGTGAGAAGTAGTCTTCGAATCGGGTGTTCTCTAAGGAACATGATATTTTGTAGATATTGAAAGGAAAAATATGGATAATAACCACATGGAATGTGTATAGGGGTGTCTTTAAAATCTCCATGTCAAATTACATCATATTCTATAATGGAATTATTGAGTTATTCAATATTTACTAAAACTAACTTATTGAGAAGTGCATTTGAAGTAGTCTAGCTTCTTAAGGGTCAAAAAAATTATGGATACTCCTTTGGATAAATCATAGAAGGAAATTTTTATGTAAATTATCCTATAAATCATGTAAAAAAGTAGTTTCTCAAAAGGAGGTATACTTAAAAAGACATAGCATTTTAGTGGAGCAATTCTTCTATTTCCTGACTATGTTTTAAATGGAAAGAAGAAAAAGCTAAATCTTGAAACTAAATGACTAATTTTATCCTTGAAAATATTTATTTGATATGTTTTCATACTTTTTGGGTCATGGTTTGGTGTTCAAGTCTCTAATCCCAGTTAGTGCTTCTAATGACTTCTCATCTCAAAGGATAACTTCCATGTTCTTGTCATTTTTGCTTCTCAAAAGAAATCTTCAAGTTTATACAAGCACCTGGAACTTTATGGGAACTTGGTATATGTTTTATATCTTCCTTCAATAGTGTTTGAATATTTTATCATGGGTCAACTTGCATCCTTCATCTCTTTTTAGTGCTTCAGATAGCTAAAGTCTAGTGTTATTGCACTTTAACAATTATAAAAGAGGGCTTAAGAACATATTTATGATGCAATAACAAATAATCATTTTTAGCACGCTATAGACAAGGTCTTCAAGGAATTTTTGATAATGTGTTAAGATTTAAAGTGGTGTACTACTCAATGTTGGTACTCCAAAGTTGCTTAAAGGAGCCGGAAATCCAATGAAGCTTTTTCTTAGATGTATTGTGTGAAATTCATGTTTGAGGGAGTAATTAAAATATCTTATGCTTCTTGGAAGATAAAATCAAAGAATTTATTTTCATTTGTGAATATATCTAGGGCTATTCACTAAGTGTTCTTTCTCAAAACGTATGACAGTGCAGTGTTCTCTTCTTCTCTAGCTCGTAACAATCATTCATATATGTAGTATAATAGTGTTTCTTGATTCAATACTTATTGAAATAGATCATTCTCACCTTCTCATGCCTATAGAATCCAAAAATTTTGAGTTCCATTCTCTATTGTTAAAGAAATTACATTTTATCTTCTCTTGGGTCATGATCGGTAAAATACCCTAACCTAGGGTTTTTATGAAACTTTTTGTTTGAATATTTTAATTCCACCTATGAATTTTCACAAAATGAGGAATAATATCAATAGAATGAATTGAAATCAATTTCAAGAATAAATTTATGATTTCATCGTTCTTTGAAACATTTTTCTTTAGCTAAAAATATAGAACCGAGTTCTCGATAATTTTGACAAGGTATGGAGTATTTTTATTTGTTTCAAGGGAATTCATAGAATGAAGTCTATATTTTTGGTGATTCAGGTATAATAGAGTTCAATTAAGGTTCAATATTCATTTATTTGGATCGATAGAATCTCATCTAGTGACAGAAAGTCTTAATCATCTTGCATAGTCACTGTAATTATAAACCAAGATTGTTTTTCATTTGTTCAAACAATTCTTTTGAACCCAAAGGTTATGTTTATGGTGGTTATGTCATTCATGGGCCAAGTAAGGTGTATATGTCTATGATCTTTGTTTGAATAATCCTCTCTCCATGGAAATTAAAAGCTACCTTTGTAAAAGTGGGTGAATGCTCACTCTCAACCGTGCCGAATGTGTAATGGGAACCTTTAAGTGATATTTGTTTGGGAATGTTTTTTTTTTGACTTCCTAATAAAAGTTTTTTTATCTCAAGAGATGATAAAATGTGCATAAAATCCTTGAGGCTATAGGCTGAATGCATTGTGAATCTAATCTCGCCTCTTAATCACAGAGTTGTCGACTCTACTAAGCACCTACATGTTCTATGAAGAAAGAAATTGGTGAAGTATTCCATATTAAAATTGAAGTGGATGAATGATGCAATGTGGAAGTTGAAAAGGCTTAAAAAATATACACATTCATAGTTTTATTGAAGGGAGATAGAAAACATCTTTTCTTCTTCTAAGTTTGACTAAGTTTGTTGAATCTTTAAGGGAGACAAAGACTTGGGAGCTCAAGAAGCCTTGTGTTGTCTTGAAAATGAATTGAGTTAAGTACATAAAAAAATTTCTTGTCTTTTAGTGTGAAGGTAGAAGACTGATTATCATGACAAAATCGAAAGGACCTTGAATATTTATATGGCAATTCATAAGCCAAAAGTAGATGAAAACTTAAAAGTCCTCAAAGTTTTGAATGTTTCTTGTGGTAGAAGATAATGAGACAAGATAAATAATATGTTAAGCTTTGTATAGAAAAAGTATTGAATTAAAGTGTCTAAAGGCCTTCTAAAAAAGTCAAAAAGTGTTAAAGAGTTGTAGTTGGAGAACTCGAGTGGTTAGGCAACTAAAAGATAGTCCTCCCTAATAAAAAATGAGACATTTTATGTGTTACAAATGATATATATATACAAAAAAATGAAGAAGAATGATTGATATTTGTGACTAGATAGTTTCGTAGTGTGGAAAAGGTTTTAAACTGGAAGGAAGTGAATAGAATGTGAGCTGTTAGAAGATAGAGAAACATAGAAATAATGAATGCAAAGTGACTGATTTTGTATGTAAAACAAGAGAATTAGTTGATAAGAAATAAGACTGATTTGGTATGGTTAAATATTGATTTGATTTGATATGGTTAAAACAGTAAAGGGTTTTACACGTGACTTCCCGCAGCTCGGGCCTCAAGCAATTACGCAGCCATTCATGAGAAGACCAACGGCTATAGTTCCCAGTCTTATGCGATCTTCAACAGTAAGAAACGAACTGTTCTTCACGCTCAGTGGCATTCTGGAATTTGTTGTAACCTGCACACCACTGAGAAGATGGGAGGACCTCCCTGTCAAATTGAGCCGCAAGGCGCTGACCCTGATTAGAAGGAAAACACCGAGCTTTGGAACATTCTCAGCATAGGCGGCTTCACCAGCTTTGTTGAAAGGGTGCAAGGACATGATCAAAGTATTTCAGTACACTTTGCTAAGGAGTGGAAAGAGAGGACTGTCGACTATGGGGGACAGAAAATTCTTGTCAATGAAGAGCTCATTTGCTCAAGTGACCGGTCTCACTGATGGGTACCACTTCTTCAACAAAAGGGTTATCAAAGAAACTGAAGAAAGAAGATTTGTGGAGGAAGATGAGAAGCTTATTTTTAACACACAATGGGTCCTTGTAAGCTCAATTCCATCACCGTTTGATGAAGTCACTCGCATGATGATTCGTTTCATCTCCTTGGAAGGTAGGTTTGTTACTGTCCCAGCTAAGCATCTCATCTTTTTAAACCACTTCCGTAGGAATAGATTGGTTTGCTTCCCTCATTATCTTTTAAACTCTCTTGAGCGCTCCATTTTGGAGTTCCAGAAGCATACCCGGTGGTTCCCTTGCATCAAGGGCTTATTTTGCTAATTCACAAATACTGCCTTCTCAAGTACCCCGGTCTTCCTTCCTCTCCTAGCCCGGCTCCGATGGGCTCCGCCGCCGCCCCAGCCTCGCTCGCCTTTGCCGCCTTTGCTGCCCCCGCCACCGTGTTGCTACCCCCATGCCGGCTGCACATGTCTCTCCTTCTATTCCTCCCCCACGCTCCTCCTGCCACCCACCTCGCCTCTACCTCTAAACTTCCACTCACCAGGCTTCTAGAGACTCAACCTCGAGACTCTTGCGCAGAGGGAAAGAGCCTCTTGATCTTGACATTGCACGTGACCTGCTAAACATAAGTAGTGCCAGTCCCCGGGAAGCACAGATGGATAACCCTTCCAAGAGACTGGAGGCCTTAGAGGCTGAGATAAAAATGCTGAAGGATGAGGTCAAAAACCTAGCTAAGCAAAAAGGTAAGAAAAGCATGGAGGGGGAAGGGAGCATTGACAATAGTCAGATTGAAGACATATACAAAAAGCTGACCTCCTTGGACTCCCGCCTTGGGAAGGCTAAGACTAGGCATGATTACAACATTTCCGCCTTTAGGGCCATTGAGGAATTCATCGTGGGGCATGCCAAAAGTGTTTCCAACCTCAGCGGTGTCCCGGCTGCACTTTGGGGCAATGAAAAAGAGAGCAAAAGAACCATCGAGGAGCTCGATAAGACGGATGCTGCCCACATGACCGCTTTGGGTATGTTTCATGCTTGGAAAAAAGTCAAGATCAGTGTTGATCAAGCAGCCAAGAAGTAGTCCTGCATGCTTCTACTGCACTCTTTTGTTATTCTTACTGCTTTCTTTTGTCAAGCCATCAAGTTCTTGCATTTTTTGCTGATGTTTTGCTGTTAAGTCTCGCTTGTGTAGCTGTTTCTGGGCTACGTGGAATTTCATTGTATTACCTGGACTTGGTTAGTCCTGCTATGTTTCTCACTCTTATTCCGGCTTAAAGGCCTTATTTTGTATTCAAGGGTATAGTCCCTTTCAAAAAACTATTTGCCATTATTAAAAAAAAATATTGAGTTTTGTGAGTGAATTGTTTTCAAGAGATAGTAGGGGCATATAAAGCATGTTATAATGAAGATATATAAATAAAATATGTTGGTATGATGACTCGTATATATAAAGGAAAACAAGGAGCGTGTATGTGAGAGAGAGAGAGAGAGAGCAGAAATGAGAAGGGAGAGAAGGAAAATTTGATTGTGTAGAATCTAAGGGAAGAGTGAAATGAATGAAGTATTAAGAGAAAGGATTGAGATGTTGTAATGATCCAAGTGCCAAAAGAGTGACATAAAATAGCTGAGATACAAAGGAAAGAATCTTGCAAACATCAAGGAAAGGTTGTCAACTTATTCTTAAGGGGGAGCAGAGATAGAGAGGAAATATAGGTTCATCATCAGTTTTTGAAGACAATAACTCAAGAGTGACCAAATTGGAAGAACAAGTCTAAGTGAAAACTTAGTAGTTGGGGAGTTGAAGCTTCCTTTGAGTTGAAGCTAACTAAAGATCAATACAAGCTTACCGAATTACAGGGGGTCAAGCCTCCATAGTAGGTAGCATCTTTGTCAAATTGAGGAGTTAAAGCTCCATATTAAGTTGAAGCTCAATCTTGAAACTAATTTAACAAAAGCAACAAAAATTGGTCCTAAGCTTAGTTCATAGTTTCAATGGGTTTTCTTCACATTTTGGGTTTCCCACATTAAACCCTGTATCATTTTGTACTCTCTTGTAAATTTCTTATGTGTTTTTTTATATTTATACCATATCAAATTTAATAAGGTAGATTTCTGAAGACATTGATTCACCCCCTCTCGCCTCCTAGTTTCTAACATACCAACCACATAACCTTCAGCCTCCTCCAGCTTGAAATTATTGTTATCCTTTCCAAGGGTAAATTGTCTCAATAAAAATCTAACACTCTTGATAAACATCCTAAAAGGTCTCTTATGCATCTTCGTAAGAAGGTAGGTCTTCCTTCTTCTCAATAATCCAAAGTTACAACATTCATCCTAGGATCACCCCTATCTATTTTAAGGCCAGTGCCCTTCATCTAAGACATCTCCCAATGATAAATACAAATCTAAACAATCTAATCCTTTGCCCAAATTTGATTAATTTTTTTAGACATCTAATTTACCCATCCAATCTACATCCACTCCTTCCTCTAAATCCAAGTCAAAATCTCCTACCAAGCCTCACAAGAGAAAACTCTCCACTAATTCTATCAATCTTAAACAAATATCCTTATACATTTAATCTAAACATCTTCCATTATGCTTCCTCCTATTAAATATTTTGATCCTCATAGTAAGAAACCATCATGGTTTAACCCCAATTGCATTTGTGCTTATCACCGCACCCCGGGTCATGACACTTTGAGCATCAGTAAGGCCCTATAAACTATCATCCACGATCTTTGGAGAGATATTTTCTCATTGAGGGAGACCATCCTTATCTATCTGCCAATTTATCTATGACAAATCCAATTTCTATTTCTACATCCCCATCCATTGAATTTTCTAAGTATCCTTCTTCATCCACATCATCCCTTATCATCTCTCCTCTACATATCGGGCATCCTAAAGAGGGTCCTCCCTTTTTCATCGATATTGTTTGAATTTCTAATCATTCATATGATCACCAACCATATTTCCAATCCAAATCCAAGGTTATCATAGATATTCCTTCTAATAATCCCATCTAATCTCCTTCGACATCCACTAGCTCATCCATATCTAAGTTACCCAATCTGATATAGTTTCTTTCCTTGGGGAGCATCTTACCCATGATATTGATCTTCTAGGATCTTCCAAACATCCTATTACATTCATTCCCTATCCATAAAATAGATACCTTGACATTGGGGACTTCATTCTAATATTGGTCCATTGGCGTATCAATTCCTTTCCATCTTTGATATCCAACTTACTTTCTCCGATCAACTTATCAATCCACCCTCTATTCACCCTAAGTCCACCTTTGTGGCCATATATGTGCTTCCCCCAAGAGTACCATGGATTTATCTAAAGTTTACTATTGTGGCTTTATTTTTCTCTTTCTTTAGGGACCATTTTTATCCAAAGTCGACCATTATGGCAATATTTGTTCCTTCCCTTGAGGCACAATTTATTTTAATCCTAAGTCCACCTTTGTGGCCATATTTATGCCTCCTTTGGGGCACCATCATTTCCATTCTAATTCCACCTTTGTGGCCATATTTGTGCCTCTCTTGGGGGAACTTTATCTTCATCCTAAGCCCACTTTGGTGGCCATTTTCTCATCTCCTAATATCCATATCTCTCACTTCCTCCTTTTCGAGGTGTTGCACATATTTTAACATATCCATCTTATCCAATATTATTTAATCCAAATATTCTTATCTATCCTCCTCATTCAAATTCCACCTTTGTGGCCATATTTTTGCCTCTTTTGGGGCACCATATTTCCATATTTTTCATTCTAATTCCATATTCTGGCCATCTTCATCTCATTAGGGAAGCATATTTTATTTTCTTCCTCGAAAGGTAGCGCATAGCTTTTATCTTCGCGTGTATATCCTATCATTACTTTAATGTCAATAACCTCATCCTTATTAACATATCTACCAAAGTGAGCACTTATTAATATCCTTAGATCATTCCTCCATCATTATCCTATCCCATCTATCATTGTAATTATTTGGAACTATGTGGTCTACCATTACTTTCCTCATGCATGACCTTAAATATGGGCACCACATCTCTATTCATAGCAATTTTCCTTATGGATAGGTTCTTCCTTTTTGGTGAGGACTCTGATATCATTACATTCATCACCATATTATCTACCTATTGGAACCATGATAATAGTTCATGGGTGTCTCTTGTACATTCATTACCCCCTTCTAAGTGTTTTACCTAGCTAGTCCCATCTCTCCCCATGTTAAAATTAAAATTCATGGATTCTTTTATCAAAAGTCAAAAGTTATAAAAAAACTGCTCCCTTGAAGGATAGCTATTAAAAAAATTAATTATTATTATGAGTCAAATAAGGTAAATAGACCGATCCTCAAGGAAAATTAATATATGTATCACTCTTTCCATCTATATCACATATGTATCAAGTATAACATACCCTAAAAATATGGCTACTCTTTTATACCATGGCCTTAAAGGCTTCCCACATTGATAAACCTTCCATTTTATCAAAGATCCTAAGAAAGATTGCTGCATTGATTAGATTTCTTCTAGAAAATTCATGCATAGATCAGTTTGTTATTTCCCCTTCCCGTAGAGTCAGGCATTGATTTAGCGAACACCGCTTATGGAGAATCCTCTTCTCACATACAAGGTGCATCACTAACCCCTTTATCATATCGACATTAGGTTATATGAGTTCATTCCATAACTCCCTCATGATATATGATATAACTAACTACCATTGGTTATGTGTTAACATCTATCTTGGTCACATGTGCCTTGCGTTACTTGGATCCCCTTCTTGTTTACCTCTAATGTGGTTAATGGAATTTTTTCCTCATGCATTCCTTGATATGGCATAGTATCATTTGTATCGTTTGCTCATATCTAGTTTTATCAATATCTATTATCTTAGCTCATCTCATATATTGTCTCATCCATCATCCTATCACACCTTATCCATCTCATCAAATCTTATCCAATCAAATACATTTTAAGTCCACTCTTGTGGCCATCTTTGTGTTCCCTTTGAGGGCATCGTATCATGCATTTTCCTATCTCACCTTTTTGGCCATCTTTTGATAATTTTCTAGGGAAAAATATCATCTTATCTCAAATCCACCCTTGTAGCCATATTTATTCCACCTTAGGGAAGATTATATCATCATTTCTTATTTTTCATTTTCATCCTTATTTCATGTCCTTTGTTAGGGCACCATTGTATCATCCATATCTCATCTCAAGTCCACTTTTGTGGAAATTTTTGTGTTCCCTCTCGTGGAACCATACCTCATCATTTTATATTTTTCCTCCTTGGTCATTATTGTGCCCTTTATTGATGTACCATTATTTATTTATTCATCCATTTTTTGTTCTTTTCTCAAGCACCATCTCATCATATTTTCTCTCAAAGTCCACATTTTTGGCCATATTTATTCCCCCTTATGGAAATTTTATTTCATCACTTTTTCTTATTTTTCCTTTTTGGAAATTTTCGTGCCCTTTATAGGGGCACCATTACTCCCATCTCGTGTCCTTTGTGGACACATACCATTTTGCTGATTCCTCATCTATGAAGTATTTCACATTATTTTCACATTTAGTTTCACATAGTTTGATGTCTACCTATGACCCATTGGTCCTCATGGATCACATCCATTTGAGAGGTTTCCCATTGATTCCCTCCATTTTGTAGTGATTTTCACCCACTCATTAGTCCGTAGAACATTGTCGCCATCTCCATTGAGACCGTCTTTTGTTCCCTACCAACGTGATATCAAAATCAGCTCCACAGTTATATTGTTTTGTAAATCCTTCTTTCTTGGGGTATCTTGCCTCACTTTTTCAATTTACCCATAGTTCTTCTCCCACCCACCCTTCAACATCTACCTCTTTCAAACTCGTCATATATTTCCCTTACGTTATGAATCCCTCTTTTGGGGGATCTCACCATCAATATTCCATTAGTATTCATTCTACTCTTTATCTCTCATCATTTTTGTGTCATAGCTTGTTAGTGAAAACCATGAGACAAAAAGGGGCAAATGTAGACACCAAAATATGATTTCACTATCCTTGATTTCATGCATGAGAATTTTTCACCATGGTCCTAAATTAGACCACCTTAATTTTATTCTTTAATTTAAATCTCCATCTATTAGTCCATCACCTTTAATTCTTAATTAATTCTTTTAATTAACCTAAATTATCTAATTACCTCTAATTAGCCTTCATTTCTCCTAATTAGCTAACTATATCTAATTGGATTTCTTTGGGATGCTTGTATCCCTAACCACCTAAATCCAAATCCATACACTTTTTCTAGCTTTTATAAAACCCATCTTTATTTCCTATCCACTCATGACACTTCCCTAAATAACCTTTACCTGCCTAAATGATTTAAAGCACTTATCACAATCTCTAAAAGCCCCATATCTCGACTAAATTAGTGATTTTACCATCTAAAGAATGGTTTCCCATAGTCTTCGACCCTATAAAATTACATTCACCCCCTTTCTTGATGCATGCATGTAAATATCTCGAGCTTTCCCATGACTTGCAAACTTTTTCTCGTACTTGAGAATCTCTACAATAGTTATAGACCTATTGGAGCTCCTTTCAACTTTCTTTCATCACTTGTGAACATCCTTCATGAGATTACCATCATTTTATATTTTTTATTCACTTATTATCATATTATCATTTTCTTATTTACACCTTACATTTTTACAGACTAGATCATCTCCACAAACCTCATTTCGGTCATCCTTTTCACTCCTCAAACTTACAAAGTTACTTTTTCAGACCATACACTCTCAACTTAACTTAGTCTATCTTAGGTTGTTGTTGATCTGTCAGTCACTCACCGATCCTATATCCATCCGCCTCTCTGCCACTTTTTTCTTGATCCTCGATCCCTATTACTTTCTTTGAGTGTTTACCCAGCTTATCATATCCCCCGACATAATTCGGTTTTTTTGGATTTATCCTGTCATCTCCTAGTCACCGTAGCCCATTCCTAGTTTTCATCGACTAGACCTCTGCTTATAGCATCCACCACTTAGATTCCTATTAGCTCATACCCTTTTGTTTATGTTAATCTCATAACTTCTCTCAGAGGTTCTTACTAGTCAACACAGAGCCCTAACATCCTTACTTACATTCGATCCTTCTAGATCTGCATTTATAGTTGTCATTCCATCCATCTTCCTCCAAGTTATAGTTGACTAAACCTCTATAGCCATAGTATCCATCGACCCTTTTAGGTATACTTTATTTTGTTTCAATTTAGATCATATTTGTATATGCCTTACATTTCTACATTTTTAGTTTTTTTTGTATCTCGATTTTTCATATTATCATGTTCGTTACCATTTCTTTTATCATATCTTATCAATCACGGGGTTGACATCTACCAAGAAAGTTAACGATTATCGAGCTGAATTCATTGGGAAACCCCCATCTATCATCTAATCCATTTTCTTCTTAGTGTCTTTATTACACAGGTCATCATCTTGTAGCAATGAGGATCCATTGTCTACTTTGTGATTGTATCTATCATATTGCATCCCGAGTTAGTTAAATCCTCACATTTCAAAGTTATTTAGTTTTCTTTAGTAGTTATTTCATTAACTTGATAATGAAAGATAAAATTAGATCAACATTACCTACAAAAACTACTCGACAAAAGGGAAAATGTAAACACCTAAAATTAACACCACTAATTTCCCTAACCACGTACACTATCTCTGCAATAATATTAAATCAATCAAACCATATAATCACATTATTTTAATCCATGAACCACTTATCCTAAGTATAAAATCCTTCACAATATTTACTCCATGTAAATATCTTCACACACCCATAAATACTACTTTACAACTATAAAATCTTCTTCAAAACCACATAACCACCCTAAATCAACCCTAACCATTTCAAAACCATCCAAAACTTATTTTCTCACTACATCCTAACCTCTACACCTCATCCCCAACCTCCCCTTAACCATTTACCCACATCATAAACCAATTTTTTTTTTTTTATAAGTGGTTTCAATCACTTTCCCTAAAAGTGGATCACCAACGATTCTCTAATCGTCAGTGATTATAAATAGAACCTTTGTGCTCTCTCTTAGGGATCTTCAATCTTAAATATTTGATTTGGGACTTATTTCTTGAGTATTTTCCTTAATTTTTGACATTTCAAAGTCTAATAAACATCCATACCTCACTAGGCATCAATATCAATCATTTTCAACAATGGTTTTCCAGCCATTTTCATCACTCAACTTCCTGTAAGCATGAAAAGATAACACAACAAATATTATCACCCCCACTGAAGGTGTGAGGCATATTTTAGCTCCTAAGCTATCCAAAGGAATTCCTACATATATTTTTTATCATTTTCTAGTCATAAGAAACATTAAAAGCAATCAAAAACATCATTTTAGAGTCTTAACTCTCGTTTTTTAGTAAAACTGTCAATTTAATAGTAATCACTAGCTATTCACTATAATTGTCATTGATTCACCGTAATTGCCAAAGATTCACCCAAATCATCGATGAGTCCTGTCAAAAATGTATCTATTTATCAATTTATCAAGATTTACATAATTTTATCAATGTATTTGCATTTAATATGATATTTCCAATTATGGCTCTCTATTAGATGGAAAATCATATTCCTTATCATCCAATCACAAGAATTTGCAACCTTCCTATAGTCCAACACCCTTTATTTTAGGCACAATACAACATTCTTCATGGGTTGACCTTGTTTCGCAATACGCTTTTCCATTGATTTAAGAAGACATCAAAGATTAGATCAAATTCCTTCATGAGATTGAGTAAGAGACTCAAGATTTTGGGTATGACTACTTGGAGTCCATCTTGATTACATCCAACCTTGCTTGGGCCACCTTTGAATTCACATAGGACCTTCCTTTCAACCTTAAGTTTTAGAGCTCTACATCCATTATCTATTTAAATTTATCTATTGCATATCGTTAACTTTATCAATTCAATTATATTTTTATGAAGAGAGATGAAATCCCATAAGGAATTCCCTTTAGATTCATGGAATAAACCTTTACCGATTATCTCGTTTATCTATTTATCTAATCCTTTTTGTTTAGTTTCTTTTAACGTAGAATGATTTTTAGGACATGAGGACTTCTATATTCATTCGTGACTCAATAATTTCAATCAACCATCATCATCAACATTCATCCTCATGGGTATAAGAAAACCCAATCATATTTTGAGGTTGGCATTTTTTTTATTGTTTTATTTCATTAATTTAAAGTAGAAAGATACAAATTTCTCTAACCGTATGTATAATGTGAAAAAGGAACATGTGTTCCCGATCTCGTGATGAGAAAAAGTGTAGAAAGGATCCTTAAGATGATGTAGGAGAATAAATTTTTTTGATGTCACGCCAATTGCGCCGACTAATAGTTGTTGGGAAATATCACACCAAGACACTAGAAGAAGTGTAGGGAGAAATTCTAGTGTCATCCTCTAACCTTTAACTCGCTTCAAGTATGAAACACCACCGCAGATTATGTGTAAAAATCTAACTGGTTCAACCAATTACGATCCAATGCGAAAGAAGAATTTTTTTATATGGTGTATGTTGAGTGCTAATGACCGTATTCCCTATTAAATCCATTGTGTGAAGTGTTTTAGACTATGCTACACTAAAATATGTTATGTAACTACCCCCTATTCACAGGCATCTAGGAAGGGTAAGGGATTCCTAGGTGCTACTGTCCTGGTCTTAGTGCTAATGTCTATCCTGTGTGGAGGACCCAAGTTGGATTTTGTTCCCTCTGTCTAAATTGATGATTGTGATGTACTAGTATCGAACTCTAATATGTGGTGATCGTGAACTATTATATGGGGTGATTGATTCACCTAAATGATGCTCCCCCTCATTTGGGGTGTAAATGACGTCATTGATGAGAATGTAGCCCAAAGGATGACTGACTGGTGTGTTGAAACTATTCCCTACATGCAGGGAGGGAGTGTGTTTGGTAGAAAATAAGGAAAACAAAAAAAAAAATGGCTTGGAAACAATTGTTAGGAAAACAAGATAAACACACATGCGTAAGACAAAACATGTAAGATAAGCACACAATAAAACAATTTAGAAAACAATAGTGTAGATAAAGTGGACCGTGAAAAGTGGATTTCAAACATGGGACATCACTCACGATGTCGCAAGATAGGCAGATTCCAAAATGGCTGCAAGCATATGAGCAATCGAGAGAACAAACAAGACATAGGGAAAAGTCTATAGACAATGAAAAAAATGACAAGAAATAGTAAACAATAACAAGTAGTGTAACAGACACCCATAGAAGCAAATATACCTCTAAAGAAAATTGTTCACATAAAGCACCCATTATCATGTTAGAAAGATAAAATGTATGTCAAAACGTGTATAATACGATAATAGTGTTCTCTAAACAATGAAAAAATAACACATGTAGTGTACAAAATTGATGCCCCCAAGATCCACTGTGGGATTGGTGATATGTATTATGTAAAGAATCCATATTGCGTATGGATTTGTAGAATTTGCAATCACAACGAGAAATCAAGTGAACGTGCATGTGTATATGGAAAAATATAATGACATATAGATACATATATAGCATGTGTAATAAAGTGTATATGTAAGCATAATAAATCAAGAGTAAATGCAACCAAGATATGCAAGATTTCGTGTATGAGAAAGATGGGAATGTAGTGTGAGTGTGATAGGAGAAGTGTGCCCCATGACTGAATGTGTATACATGAAGTGAGTTTCATTTATATATTCCCCTCGGAGTCAAGAATGAACCATAGAGTAAGAGTGTGTAATGAGTAAATGGTTTGAATAGTGTGTGCTAGAAAGATGAGATTGTTAAAGCACAAAGCATAGAGTGTAATCATGTGAGTGAATGAGTTAGTGATTGAACATGTGAGTGTGGTGAGGTCTATTTGAGTTATAGACCCTCAGAAGTCAAGTATGGTCTGTGGAACTAGAGTGCGTCATAGGGTAGTATGTAATGTTGCTTTTTGTGAGAGATATATGTGTTTGGATGTGTAATGTGTTGTGTATCATCGAATGTGTAATGCGTTGTGTTGAATTTCTACAAAAGAGATTGATTGTGAACATGTTGAGTGTATAGTGCCACATTTTGAAAGGGATGTATTGTGAACGTGTTATATTTGTAGTAGGTCGTGTCACATGTGAAAATGTTGAGCAAGTAGTGTGTTGTGAATATGTATATTGTGTAAGAGGTTTGTTTTGATTATTCACAAGAAAATGTATCATGTGATGTAATATGGGTATGTTGTGAAATCTCTTATTGTGTGGTAGGTTGTATGTATGTCAGTGTGTTTTAGGTTCTATTGAATATACAAAAAGAGTATGTGTTGTTATTGTGTTGAGTCTGGCATTGATGGATAATCACGAGAAGTATGTATTATGAGTGTGTCGAGTATGTAGTATGTTATGTTGAATGTGTGTAGTAGGAAGAATGTGTCACAAGTGTGTTGATTGTATAGTGATGAATATGTGTGAGAAATAGGATGATGTGTAATGTAGTGTGTAGTGTGTGTGAGGTTCATGTCTATAGGATTCCCTCAACAGTCAAGTGTGAACCATAACATGAGAGTGTGTCATCAGTAATGATGATACATGAGTATATTAAGATGTGTATGAAATGTGAGAAATACTAGATGTGAAGTGTAGAGTGTATGAGTAGAGATGCAAGATGGCTGATTGTGCTTTAGAAGGGAGGGGGAGAAGTATGATTCCCCCAATTTTGTGTTGATGAGAGTGATCAATTAATGTCATCTAATAGGTCATTAGTGTCACATTCAAAGCCAAATGGAGAAGCATCTCGAGACTTGGTAAGTAATTGATCAGTTGATCAAGAAAATAACTATCGAGGAAAAATTATACATGCCCATAGGATTTTCCTCATTGGTGAAAGGAGGTAATGGAAAACCGTGTGCATACAAATGATAAATATTTGGTAAATAACCAAGAAATGATTCATTGCAAATGAAAACATGACCAAACGGCAAGGGAAATGATATATCGATGATCGGGATCTAACATTTTGTCGGCATTAAAATTTTCCTTCGTAAATTTCTATTTTATTAATGTATGTATTAGGAATAGGATGATGTTAAGTATAATTAGTAGTGGCGTCCAATAGAAGATAATGGCACCATCAATACGGTGTCACCAATAAAGTAGAGTACGGTAAAAATCAAAGTACAAAAGGAATGTTGTGGTAAAAAGTAAATATTTGTCGTAAGTGGTCCGGTAATGTTAAAATGTCAAAGTTGGGGTAAGTAGAGAAGTAGGGTCTACATGATTAGGTATTAGAAATATTATATTTGTAATAAGGAAAAGAGTGATGTCATAAATATTTTGTGTATTTTATTTGTAGAAAATTCTAAAAAGGTGGAACCCATGTGAGATGATAAGGTTTATCTTATCTTAGAAGATAAGCCTACATGTAAAGGAAAGAGTTTAGGCATGGAATATGATTGGCCAGAAGATATTTCCTATCTTATCTTAGAGATAGGGTGGATAAGTCTGAATTCCTATAAATAAAGAGGCCACCCCCTCATTTAGCATAGAAGGAAGTAGTGAGAAATATTGTATGAGTAAGTGTGTAAAGGAAGCCATCATTTTGAAGGTGTGTTAAATAAGCCATTAAGAGGTATAATTGTGAAGTTTCTCCCATAGTTATTATTGGAAGGCAAGTGAAGTCAGTAACACTTGAAGTACCTCATGGGTGAGATTGTAACAATTTCATGTTGATATTATAATTTACACTGATATTTCAGATTTATCATCATTCCTTCTTATCATAGTCTATGGTATTCTTGTGTTATGTTTGTTGTTGTGTTTCCAGATTCCATCCACCAAACTAAAAGTTGTGCATTAGTAAATAATCATAGCATGAGGAGTTCCCAGTAAAGAATTATCATAGTGCTGGATTGGTGATGACATTTTGGTTCCGTTGTTGGGACCATTCCTCGTTGGTGGATTTTTTGGAGAGATATTCCCACTTAGTCAGAAAACATTTGGAGGGTAACCTTGTTTTTACTATGCATAGTAGTTACCATGGTAAAGTCACTTTTTACCGTGAATAGTATTTGCATAAGAAAGTCACTTTTTACCGTGAATAGTATTTGCCACACTTTTTACTTTGAATAGTATTTACTTGTAATAAGTTCACTTTTTACTGTGAATAGTGTTTACCATAGTAAAGTCAGTTTTTACCGCAATAAGTCAAGTTTTACCATAGTTTACCGTGGTCATTTATATTTTCTATTATAGTGATTCCAATTATTTGTGCACATAAGTCTTGTTGATTGTACTTGTGGGTTGGTATATCACCAACGGTTACTTTTGAAAATGGGGAAGATTCCTATTTTTTCAGCCCAATCTAATGAAGATGCTTCCTCTTTCATTCAAGAGTTTAAAAATCTTGTATTTGTAATGGCCTTATAAGAAGGGAACAATGGACTGAATTTTTTCCTACCTTTTTGGGTGGTTCAACCCTTAGGTGGTTTGAAACACTAGGTGATAATGTGAAAAACTCATGGAATTTATTAACTGAAAGTTTTCTTGAAGAATTTGGTGAACAATAGAAATATGCAGATCTCATGATTGATATCACAAAGCTATCCCAAGGAGAGAAGGAGAAGATAAGGGATTATCATGCTTGTGTTCTAGAGCTAAGGAGGAAGCTTGATGCCTAGATTCGGAAGGAAGGATTAGCGGATGGGTTGATGAATGGCATGGATAATCTCCTCTGTAAGCACTTCATTCTTGGGATGAAGCCAAAGATTAGACAATGAGTGAAGTATGACCGCCTAACTACCATTGAACAAGAAAAGGAGATTACAAGAAGGCAAGAAGAAAGCATGGAAGAGGAGCCCAAAGAAATTGTTGCTAAAGTAGAGCCTACACCAGCACCTTTGGTCTAGAATCCACAACCACTCTCGGTGAGCAAAAATCTTTCTCCTAGTACATCTACTGAGTATGAAGATCTGCTCAGGAAGATGGGCTAGTTAACTATTAATCTTCTTCAAGGAAAAGAATTTAGTTCTCAGGGAGGAGATAGAGGTCCAAAAAGAAATATTTCTGAAGTTGTATGTTATGGTTGTCATAAAAAGGGTCATTATAAGTATAATTTTCTAGATAGAGCTTCTACATCCAGTACAAGAGATAATGATAAAGGAAAAGCACTTGTGAATTCTTTTGATGTAGTAGATAAGAGCATAAATAATGAAGTAGATGTGTTTATAAGAAAAAGAAAGAAAGAAAAAGATAACCAAGATGGAAATGATCCTAAGAATATGAAAAGAGAAACTAGTAAGAAACATAGGAGAATAAATTTGGGTGTGCAAGATTTTCAGATTTCACAGGACAAGAACCATACTCCCTCTTAGAAGATTTATCCAAAAGGCCTACAAATATTACATATGGTCAACTTTTGGCTATGTCTTTGAGAAGAGGCGGGAGCTGCGAAGTGGACTCAATGCTCGGCGAAGGAAGGAGGTTGAGGTCCCTATTTTGGAGGTAGAGGTAGATCCCTACGCTCCACAAGCTGAGGTATTATGTAATGGTATTTCAATTCATGATGTATTAGTTGATGGAGGTGTTGCAGTTAATGTAATGACCAAGTCTGTAATGAATATGTTGGGTTTAAAAATTGATCTCCCTTCAAAACTTATGTTAAGGTCATTAAATAAGGGAAAAAATAAACTAGAAGGTGTTGTTTCAAATGTGGCAATATCTGTTATGGGTGTTATATGTGTGGTAGACTTTCAGGTGATGAAAATGGTATTGTTGCATACCCAATGTTGTTGGGAAGACCATGGCTAAGGAGAGTTCATGCAAGAAACTACTGGAATGAAGGCTTCATGACACTTGGACATGGTAGAGAGAGGGTGAAGATAAATGTGATCCCTCAGCATCATAAGGTAGAACTTGTGGATTCAAGTGATGAAACTGATGATTGGACATCCTCTGATTACTCTAGTACTAGTGAAGTGGACATAGAAGATGAAGAAAGTGAGGTTGATATTTCGGTCATGGATATCATTCTAGTCACACCGACTCATGAACCCATAAAATTATCTGAAGAATAAATTGATGATCATCTCTAACAAATAAAGATTGGTGATGCTGATGGAGAGTGAGAAGGAATCCTACCTCCAGCTCTTTTGAAGGTACATACACCTATTCAATTTTGATTACAAGGAACTCCGTCAAGTAAGTTGGGTAGAACATTCTATTGAGCTGGTAGATGGTGTTAAGCCCATAAAACAAATGCCATATAGAATGAATCCTAATTTTTCAAGACCGTAAAAGAAGAAATAGATAAGTTGCTTGATGCAGATTCATATTTTCTATGGAGAGAATTCGAATGGGTTTCTCCCATTGTGATCTCAATAAAAAGAATAGGAAGCTACACATTTTTATTTATTATAGGAAGCTCAATAATGCAACAAAGAAGGATCATTACCCTCTTCCATTCTCGTGATCAGATCTTGAATGAAGTAGTGACCAGAGTGCTATAGTTTTGCTTATGGATATAGCGGATACAACCAAGTTCGTATAGTGGAGAAAGATCACTCAAGACCATGTTCACCACTCCTTGGGAACATTCACTTATAGAGTTATGTCTTTTGGGTTATCTAATGCTCCGGTAACATTCCAACCCTTAATGAATAGGGTGTTTGAACCATACATTGGGAACTTCATCGAGTATTTCGATTTTTTACATCTATGGGAGCAAAATGGACCACCTGCACTTGATGGAGACAACATTTAAAAGGTTAGATGAAGAAAAAGCCTCACTAAACCCTACAAAGTTTTCTTTGGATGTTCTAAAGGTGTTTTGTTAGGGCATGTCAGATCTAGAGATGGTATTGGTAATGATCGATAAAGTTTCAAAATCAATAGCTTACCATTTCCTATGAATAGAAGTAAGTTGAGATCATTTTTAGGCCATGTGGGTTACTATAGAAGGTTCATCAAGAATTTCTCAAAGATTACACATCCACTAACCCAGCTTCTTGAGAAGGATGTTACTTATGAACCAATAAATAAGGCGCATGAAGATTTTGAAAATCAAGGAAGATTTGGTGTCTTCACCTATTTTAAAGAATCCAGATTGAGTAAGCCATTCATTGTGTATACCGATGACTCGGATGCAACACTAGGAAGTACTTTGAACCAAAAAGATGAAAATGGGAATGATCATCCAGCTTTACTTTGGGAGCAGAAAAATGAGTAATGCTTTGAGGTAAATTATACTCAGTAATGAAAAAGAGGCTCTAGCTATTATTTTTGCTTGTAAAGAAGTTTAGAAATGACTTGCTAGGGCAGAAATTTATAGTTGTAATGATCATCATGTGCTCTAAAATATATTGTAAATAAGCCTAACCCATCAAGGAGGATAACAAGATGGATAATTTTGCTACAAGAATTTGAATTTGATATTATAGATAGGCCAAGAAAGAGGCATGTCAATGCAGATGCACTCTCTCGAGCCTATGATGGTTTAGGATCATCTTATGATGATGATGATTTCCCGATGCAACATTGTTATCCTCGACACAATCCCTAGTGAATACATAGATATTTAGAATTATCTGAATGAATTCAAGTTTCCTGATGGTGTCAATGCAAAGACTAAGAGGAAGATTACTCAAGCCAGTCATCCATATTCTATTCTACATGGAGTATTATTTCGAATAGGACCTAATGGATAGTACAAGAGGGAAGTTAGACGTGATCAAGGGAAGGAGCTGATAGAAGAATTCCACAATGGTACATGTGGAGGACACTTCTCTGGACAACTTACAACAAGAAGGATCTTGGATGCAGGTTATCATTGGCCCACTCTTTTTAAAGATTGTTATAATTATTGTAAGACATGTGATATTTGTCAAACACATGGTAACCGTAAGACTTCATCAGCTCCATTATGCCATATTCTTCCACTTGGTCCCTTTGAAAAGTGGGGAATAGAAATATAGGTCCACTTCCAACTAACCCATGCCACAATAAGTATATTGTAGTTACCACAGATTATTTAACCAAGTGGGTTGAAGTTAGGCCATTGAAAAAAACTTTCATGAATGAAGTGGCAAGGTTCATATATGAACGCATTGTCACCAGATTTGGTTTCCCATTAGAAATTGTAATAGATCAAGGAAGCCACTTCATTAATGAGGTGGTAGAAGCCCTAGTCAACAAGTTTTCTATTAAGCACAAGAAGGCAACAACATACAAGCCAAGCACAAATGGATAGGTGGAACGAACAAATTTTGTGTTGTGTCAAATTATAGCAAAAGATGCAGCCTTGTAGGTACATAAGTGGGATAAAAGGATTCATGCAACATTGTGGGCATATAGGGCAACATCAAATTCAACAACAGGATACTCCCCATTTCAGTTGGCTTATGGCATTGATCCAGTTCTTCCTATTGAGTTTGATATTCCCACTTGTGAGAGTTATAAAAATGAAAGGATGGATGAAAGTGATTCAAGAAAGAAAGGTTGGTGCATCTTCATTTGCTAGAGGAAATGAGGAAATAGTGAAGGATACAAGCTATAAGAAGAAAATGAAGCAGAAGGAATACTTTGATCAAAAGATCCGTTGGTCTCCATTTCATGTGAATGACTTGGTTCTAGTATATGATTCCAGATACAAAAAAAGAAGGCAAAGAAAATTTCTTCCCAAATGGATGGGGCCCTACAAAATAGCAGCTATGCATGAAAATGGTACATATCGACTAGAGGAATTGGATGGTACTCCCATTACGAAATGGGTCAACCATGACAAGTTAAAGATTTTCCAGGCACCAGCTTCAAAATGTCCATAAGAGTCTACTCCGAGGACGGAGTAGAAGCTAGGAAGGGGGAAATGTCGACATTAAAATTTTCCTCCGTAATTTCTATTTTATTAATGTATTATTTTGGAATAGGATGATGTTAAGTATAATTAGTAGTGGCGTCCCAATATAAGATAATGGTGCCATCAAGATGGTGCCTGCCAATAAAGTAGAGTGTGATAACGGTAAAAGTACAAAAGGAATGTTGTGGTAAAAAGTAAATATTCGTGGTAAGTGGTCCGGTAATGTTAAAATGTCAAAGTTGGGGTAAGTAGAGAAGTAGGGTCTACATGATTAGGAATTAGAAATATTATATTTGTAATAAGGAAAAGGAGTGATGTCATAAATATTTTGTGTATTTTATTTATAGAAAATTCTAAAAAGGTGGAACCCATGTGAGATGATAAGGTTTATCTTATCTTAAAGATAAGCCTACATGTAAAGGAAAGAGTTTAGGCATGGAATATGATTGGCGGAAGAGATTTCCTATCTTATATTAGAGATAGGGTGGATAAGCCTGAATTCCTATAAATAAAGAGGCTACCCCCTCATTAGCATAGAAGGAAGTATTGAGAAATATTGTATGAGTAAGTGTGTAAAGGAAGCCATCATTTTGAAGGTGTGCTAAAGAAGCCATTAAGAGGTATAATTGTGAAGTTTCTCCCATAGTTATTGTTGGAAGGAAAGTGATGTCAAGTAACACTTGAAGTACCTCAAGGGTGAGATTGTAAAAATTTCATGTTGATATTATAATTTACACTTGATATTTCAGATTTATCATCATTCCTTCTTATCATAGTCGATGGTATTCTTGTGTTATGTTTGTTTTTGTGTTTCCGATTCCATCCACGAAACTAAAAGCTATGCATTAGTAAATACTCATAGCATGAGGAGTTCCTCGATAAAGAATTATCATAGTGCCGATTGGTGCCGATGATGGCCCCCAATGTAATCGACAAGACTATCTCGAAAGCGAGTGGAGAATCTGCAGCAGAGCGAGTTTCGCATGAAATACTCATGCGAGATAAATTCCCTCTTAATGTGATAATTGAATAACATAAGTAGAAATAATGTGAACAAATCCATGGTAAAGATAATGATTATGAGATGGAGTATCGATGTCGTCAATTATAAATCCTAATCGAAACGAACCCATAATGTGTGCATATAGTATCAAAGTAAGTAGGATCGAATGGAATGTGCTCCAAATAAGAGTCATTCATGAAAAGTGTACACGTAAATAGAGACGTTATTAATGGAGGTTTCTCATGAGAAGGTGAATGAGATAGAATGACGTCCAATGTCTAGACATGCCCCTAATAAAGAATTATGGCAGTAGTATAAGCAGGAAAGACGTCGATGTAGATAAGAAAATATCTAACATGCACATAAAACATTCAAGTGGTGGAAATGAGTTGGAGTATCCATAGGTTGTGGTTCATCGGTGGTAGTAGATTTTGGAGTAGAAGTGTCATGTTGGGATCACAGGTTGCAATTTTTGAATGGTTAACGATCACGAGAAAGTGTATATTCTATGCCCTCATGTAATAATTTGACACATCAATGCACCGTAGAGGGGACTGCATTGACATGCATTTAAGCCATGGCCTACCAAGTAAATAATTATACTTTGAACAAGGAAGTTAATGAAAAAGAATTTTTTTTTAGGGTTTTTGACCGATAGTGATATGAAAAGTAATGTGACCTCTACATGGACAAACAAATCCATCATATGTGTGAAGAGAAAGAGATGAAGGGATAACATTAGTAACATAGAGGGTGAGATTTTCAAGCAATGGCATAGTGTAATTATTAAGCTCAAATCCATTATCAACAATGGTGTGTTTAACACCCATATTATAAATGTGGAGCAAGATGTATAAATCTATATCTTTGTTGAAAATAGAAAGATCAACATTAGGATTAGATGGAAAAGTAATGTGGTGAGAAAATGCATTTGTGAATGTTTTATATATTAAATTTGGATGAATATCAAAGCAAGAATGTGAGTAGAGCTAGGAGATTTTTGATTTTATCTCTTAATTAGGGCTTAATGAGAAAGAAGTCATTAATAGAGATACTCATAATGAGAAGATCATAGGAAGATAAAATTAATAGAATTATGAGGACCCTAAGAGTGTTCAAATCAAGTTCATTTTCCCCAAATTATTAAGCAAATATTGAATTAATTGGTGCCTAATTTTAATCGCAATGTAGAAACAAATCAATATACAAATAAGTACAGAATAAACCCAAGAAAATTAAGCTAGAGAATACGAAACCATGGTTGCAATGAAGGGATGAGAAGACTTAGCTGGTTCACAACCAAATCTAGACTATGCTAAAGTGTTGATCTGATGAACATAAAGGGAGAAGAGTCACACAGAGTCTCAAAACAATGTGCGATTAAAGATTCTTCCTACATCAGGGGCTCTTCGAATGGGTCAAGGGCCCCTGTGGGCACCATAGACCTGCCTCAGGGTGCCTATGACTACTCAAACCCTCAGAAACCTCCTTTGTAGGGTCACAAGATGTTTGATGTCCTTCGCTTCTTATCTCTAATATGTCACCCAATGATCACCGATGACACTGATAACCTAAAAAACCCTCAACAATGCATCAAATCCCAAAAAGAAAAGAATGCAAATAATGGTTCGATCGTCCTCAATTGTCAAATGAGTGAACTTACGATCAATGCTACACTACATTTCAAACCCAATGTAGTTCTAGGTGTTTTTGTGTGTGCGAAATTTCTCCATAGTGGCTCTTGTGCGTGTTGCACTTGATAGAGAGAAATAACTAGATGTAGAAGATGTAAGTAAATGTGCATGGAATAGAATGAAATTTCCCTCCTATGAAGTGTATACGAAGAATGATGTCCTTTTCCTTTAATAAATGATAGATTGGATGCTTAAATAATCTTGAATATCCTTTGGGTACAACCTTATTTGGCAATAGCTAATGCTTTGTGTTTGGTCCTTTATTATGGTCACATAACTTTATATTTATACGATTCTTGTTATTGAATTTCATAATTAACCCCGAAAAGGATGAATACTAAAAAGATAAGATGCTCAAATGACTAGAAAGGACCCAAAAGATATAAACAAATTACAAAGAGGTCACGGGCACCCAGTGAGGGGACAGGGTGCATAGTGTTGATGTCCTAGCTAGGCGTTGGTGTCCAGGATGAGAAATACCAAGGTATGAAAATATAAACCGAGAAAGTAAGAGTGTAAGACCAAAAGTGGCAACAGAAAGCAAAGAAAGATGGCCAAAAAATGGGTGAATTAGTACTTTTCTTACTTAGGAATCATATGAATAAAGATGCAATTAGGAATATTACCCAAAGTGTGTGATTTTATGTCTACACCGGGAAAGGGAGATAGAGGTTGGCTAAATAAGATTGAAGGCATCCACAATAATTACCACCGATTTGTTTCAAGAGGTTACAAACTAAAAAGGTAGAATATGGAAAATGGTTTAAACCACTCCCATCCGAAGGTTGAGGTTGTTAGCTAATGGTGGAAGATTAAATATTCAGGATGTGAGAGGTTAGGGGTTATGATAGGTAGGCTAAATTAGGCTAGGTTAGTTTTGAGTGGTTAGAAGAGTTTAAATAAGATTTACACAGTGATTTAGGTTTTATGATAGTGAATTCAAAGTGTACTTAATATAGCAATAATAATTATGTTTATTATGATGTGCATAATGTGTCTTGGGTCACCCAAGGGTGAAAAAGCGGTGTCTACAATCGCATTGATTATAACATGTTCTCACATGAATTTATCAAGAGGGATAACTAAATCATTCTAAGGCCTCTTTTAGTTAGTGTTATGAGGAAGCTAATTCTTCATCAAGGGTCAGGAAGATCGACCATTACAAACTAGCACAATTTTACATTTTTAAAGAAATGAAGAAAATTATCATTTTATAAGGAATAATTTGTAGACTAGCTACTAAGATGTGATATTGTAAAGAACCGTTGATTCAAGACAATCACCTTAAAATATAGTAAATTATTTTAGCAAAAGGAAGCATTCAAATTAAGATAACAACAAAAAATAAAGCCATAGAGGAAAACATTACCCAAGTGACTTTTTTAAAGGCAAGAAAATCTATCCTTCTTGTAGATTAAGATGCTTATAATTTGAGGACACTTTCACAACATGTTGCAAAACAATCCTAAACACATTTGGATTGCTACCACTTCATTTTAGTAGAATATAAGTGAAATTATCTTCAACCTAATTTTTAACAGTACTAGTTAGTTCATTTATGGCAGCGCAATGTACCATATTTTAGTGAAATATGATCTATTCCGTGTGTAAGCTTGTTTTTAATTTAATTAGGTTTATTTTGTACAAAACATTTAGATATCTTAATAAGTTCAACCTTAATTTTTTTATCACACCACTCAAAACGAAACAAGTTCCTCAATGTTTCACCAAAAACCACCAAAGCCCATATATTTATGATGTAAAATCGAGACAAATTAATGATACTATATTTAACTTAGTATATAAATTAATATGGATACATGTATTACATTTTAATTTCGACACAAATACTCAATTACTATTAGCTAACCATATTAAACAATTAAAACGAATAAACTATACCTAATTGAGTAGTTCAAAAGCAAATAGAGGTGTTCATGCAAGGTTAAGATATGCATCCTTAACTTCATATGGTGTGACAAATCCAAAAATTTATCGAAATGTACGTGCACCTATATATGATGGAAAATTCACCTAAAATTTTGAAAGTGAACATAGAAGACTATATAGTGACAAGAGAACTATCCTAACATGTATAAACTATGGAGGATTCTCAAGGTATGTTAAAGATGTCCCTAAAAATTAATGATCGCACTCACCTAAATTTTCCATTGTTCTTTCATTTCAATTTCGGTGTTATGACAGATGTAACTTTCCAAACATATATATGATGTTCTTCTTACTATAGATTGCTAATAATAAGTGAAACTTTAATGAAGACAAAAATATTTTAGTACATGCGTTGTGGTTTTATTGGGTTATATAAATCCTTCTAAAGTAGTAGGTTCTTAGAATAAGATGGAAAATAGTAATGATGAGCTCATAATGTAATATATATATATGGATTTCCTAATCCATATAAGTGTGTGTTGTGTGATCTTCAACTTTGTAAAGATTGATCTAACATTTATTCTAGGGTTTGTAATGGTGAATTCTCTAATGATTACTTGAGCTAAATAGTATTATTGTTAATACTCAATAGATTAAATGCGAATAGTTCGTGTCATTCTTAAATAAATGAAAATTCTTGTGTATTTATACACAAATTGAATTCAAATTAGCACCCTATCATTTGTCACTTTGAGATAAAAATGATTAAAAGTGTGAAGGGTGGGAAAAGACGGATGCATGTATTGTGGCCCAAAGTAGCCACATAAGACGAGTAGAACCACAAACATGATCTTCTTAGAGTTAGGAGAGCGGGGACATTCTTAATGCATAGCCTAAAGTAGAGAGAAAGGAAAGGAGAGCAGGGGGTTGTTGGAAGGGTGAGAATAGGGGTGCAAAGAATAAGAAGTCAATAATAGATAAATAAACAAACATACCAACATCATACAATTTAATGACTTCAAATCTATATAGTGCGTGTTTTTAGGTCAAAAAGGAAAACTAGATTCAACTATTAAATTTACATTTGAAGAGTTACTTATAATAAACCTTAAGTTTAAAAGCTCTTATTATAAATTCCACTAATAAGTTCAAATCCTAAATCATATAGTCCATCGGCTTGAAATTGTGAAATCCCACATGGAACATCTTATTATAGAGGGCGCAGGCACGTTTTAATTGAAAGCCATAGATGGTCGTAATGCATTGCAAGTCTATATTAACTTGGGGTTATAAATACAAACAACACCATAAACGTGAAGTTTGTGTGAGAATATGCAGCTTCACGTTTAAATATTTTCTATAGTAAACATGTGAAAAATTGATCATACTTAGTGGCATGCCGTCAGAGTTCGTTTCTTCAAGAGTCGATCATTACATCGGATACTTTTATTCTCAAGAATTCATTCGAAAACATCATATAAATATGACTTCTTCGCATTGTTTGTACGAAACTCCCTTATATTTCTAATGGAGGACTGTGTGAATTTATTGCAGAATGGAGATCCAATAGACAAGGCATGCCATGGTTTTGCAAAACTGCATTGCAGAGAACACTTCACTATATTCTCTCATTCCAATGGCGTTATAAATCCTTCAAGAAAAAGATTCACCTTTTTTGGTAGACGTCTGATTTCCAAAGGGTTTTCTTATCAAAGGATTGCGAAAGAAAAAAGCAATGTGGAACGGAGAAGAAAATTTTTAAGATTCAGATTGTACGTTAAAAGGAAGAGATTTGCATTTCGTTTGAGTCGAGTCAGAATATCTCCTCTTGTTATGATGGTGAGAAGAGCCAGAGATTCTTACAAAATGATGTTAAAAACGATGAATCAGAATCCTGCAATTGTCTTCATCTCACAATGGGGAATCCCAAGCCTTGTTATTTAAGATAAGATCTGCTCATGGGTGTGTACTTATGTTTCTTTGACTCAGAGAAAATGAATGTATCAAGTTCATCAATAATGTTTTATATGATCCGTAGCATTTTGTATAATTTGAATCAGAATCTCGTCTTTTTTTCTTTTGTCATTTATATTGTTTTCCATGATTTTAATTGTGTGTGTTGTTTTCATCATGCGATTCGCATGGACTGTACTACATATAGACAAAAATAAAATAATATTTGCGTCGTTGATAATGGGATCGGCCTACTTTATTCTACTCTGAATCCTAGATGTGTATCGTTGTATTTAATGTTGAATAGAACAATGCTTTCAATTACCACCATCGAATTGTTTTTTTGTTTGGATTTCAAAGTTAGGATTTTTATTGTTTTCAGTTGGGTCAACATAGCCATCTCGAAAGCCCTTTTAGAGCTTCAACTTCTAACAACATATTATATTACACTTTCATATTTTTATTTTAAAACTTCTTCTCAGAAAGTTATGTCTTCAAAATTGTATTTTTAATGGTTGGTTTACTAATTATGCCGAAAGATGTTGCCCTTATGAGAAAGAGCTTCGGTCATTCACGTCATGGGGTTAATTTTTACGGTGTTTACACGTTTTTTATGTTTTTAGTTGTTCCCCAAAATAGTGGCAATTGCATGTTGTATGCAGTGAGCTTCCCAAATCAAATGCAATTGCATGTAGAATGGTTGGCAAGATTCAAGGAAGAAAAATGGAACTCTAGTAGTTCCATGCTTTGGGTGGCCGCTTTTGGTAAATTCGCGAAAGGATGTGTTCTTTGGCTGCCCTTTTTATATTCCTTTCACTAGCTCATTTAGCCCAACAAAACATCAAATTCTTTGAAAGGAACAAAACAAACATCAACGAATTGATAATAGAGAAGCAATGGATGTGATCATCTATCATTAAAAGGTATGTATCCCATCGAGATGCTCATTTTACATGGTTTTTTCCTACAAGATTGCCCCCATATTAGCTACATGGGTGGTGGTGGTATACATTAAGAAAAGGGTTTACCACCTACAATTCAAATGGTGTACTTGTGCATAATCCTATTCTATTTTCTACAATATTTTTCATGTTATCTCAAGATGTTTCCCTTCCATGGAACCCTTACCTTTTATATGGGTGTAAATGCTAAGATTCAAATATTATAGTTGTATTTCCTACAATTCAAATGGTGTATTTGTGCATAATCTTCTTCTATTTTCTACAATATTTTACATGCTTTCTATAGTTATTGCCCCTTCCATGGAACCCTTACCTTTTAGATGAGTGTAAACGCCAAGATTCAAATATTGTAGTTATTTTATGAAGTGTGAGGCTTGCGTGGGATTTACACAGATGTGATATAGTTAAGCCCTTGATTTGTGCATATCAATTAGGGTAGGAATATGTTCTCTATGGTATGTGTATTACACATATGTCATATTGTTTCACCACAATGTTGCATATAAAATAAATAAGGTAAAGGTGAGGTAAGGAGGAATACCCGTGAAGTCGAAGAAAGTTGCACGTGATGTAGAAGAACTTGAATGCTCTGGTTCGTCATGAGGTCACTTGGATTCTTGGATACAAGAACTCGAATGCCAAATCTCAAGATGCAAGATGGAGGAACTTGGGAAAAGAGTTGGATTTCCTTATTTAAGGAAATCTAGCGTGTTAGGTGATCGGCACCAAACTTGAGGAGTAATCGGCATCAGTTAGAGAGAAAAGGTCCTATTTTCAAAAATAGCCTTTTCTTCCCAATTTTGGTGTTGGTCAAGATTTTTGTCATTCAAGAGTGTACATTAGCACTAAATGGAGCGGGAAATTGGTAGGAGGGATAATAAGTAATTAGGGTTAGGGTTAGAATGAGTCTTAGTTTGTTAAGGGGAGTGGTGACTTAGTCTAGGTTAATAAATAGGATTGGAAGAGGTGGCTAGGTGAGGTAGAAATTAATTTAATTTAGGTAATTAAATTAATAATGATGTGAGGTAATAATTAATTTAATATAAGTGATTAAATTAATTATAATGTGTGGAAGGGGCCATGATCGGGGGATGTGTCGAATTAATTAATTGGAAGGGGCTTAGAGGGTTATGACCCAATTTTGGGTGTCTACATTTGCCCTTTTTGTCACGTAGTTTGTATTGATAAGCAATGACGACAAAAATAGGAATTGGCTGCCCCAAGTGTGGGTGAAGGTGATCCCCTCAAACTAGGAACCGATTGAGGAGCAAGAAGAGTTGATGATGGGTTTGATAAAGTGGTAGGTGATGAAAAATGAGGTAACGTGCGGGTATAGAAAATGGTGATATTGGTGTGGGGTGGGTAATAGGTGGGGAATCCAAGTGCACACACGTGTCTAGAATGTGACAAGGCACGATGTCAAGAACTCATGAACTCTACAGCTCATCAAAGGTCGATAGTTTATTCAAACAAGGGTGATGTGGTCCAAGTATCCAAGGTATAAGATATGGTCCTGGAGACACAACGAGGCTAGGTGCAGGAACGGGTATAGGTATGTTCCAAAACACCAAAAGGTTTGGTTTGGTCAAGATAAACATCATGACATAAGGAAAGGAAAGGTCGGTAGGCTAAACAACACGAGTAGTGTCATTGCAAGGTACAACAAGAGTGAATATGAGTGTATAATGGGCGAAGTTGGTGTGGGTGTATAGGTAAGGCCATGGGTAAGGATTGAGGTGTAGGAAAAAAGGTACCCTAAGTGTAATTAGGTAGGGGGTTAGGTTATAAGGCTATTAGGTGAACCTATAGAGATGTGGTATGGTTGGGGCAATGTTAGAAGCTGTAATATAATATGAGAAATAAACATCAAATACTATAATTTGCAAATTGAATTCATTTGGGATATAATATTCATCAAGAGATGTTACATAAATAGAGAGGAGGTCTCATGTTTCTTAGGAGCCTGTCACTATCTCAAATCCCCTCAAATATCTCTCCCAATCTCCTAACATCTCTCATCCCTTTATTCCCTCAACTTATCTAATTATGTGAGTTGGTTCAACAAACCAATCTCACATAAATACAATTATTTTGTTTCTAAATTATTATTACTCACACACAATAATATTTTCCTAACTATAACATGGAGTACTAACAAATAAGCAAGATATCTCATAATGAATAACAAGAAAATGACATCTTCACCAAAATTTTGGATGAATTTTGAAACGATATTATTTCACAGGAAACCAATGTTGGTAAGGGTGACTGATGCCGGTCACCTAGGGCACGACCAGGCTGGCATCAATTTCCCAATCGATGGGTTAAAATAAAAACATACGTGGAAAAGACTCATTTTGCATTTATACTTGGTGAAAATGACTAATGGAGAGAAAAACCACGTGAAGAAAAGATAGTGCTTCCTATTGAGTGTGTTGGCATGAGTTTAGCAAGCTAGAGGAGTAGAGTGTGAGGACCCATGAGATCTACCAAATCGAGTTGATTGGTTCGAGCTAGGAGGTTGATTTAGACATGGCGAAAGCGGTGAGAAGGCTCATAGGGAGTTCTAGTGAATAGACTTGACATCCAACCATGGAGATGGAGCCGAGTAGAGGTAGGATTCAAACCTCCAATGTGATTTTGTAGAAAAATAGGTTAAGCTACATTAAATTTTTCATGTTTATGAAAATTTGATGAAATGTGGGTGAAATTGGGTGTGGGGAGGGTAAAAATAGTTATGTGGTAAATTTAATGTAGGAAAAAAATTAGGGGCTTTGGGTGGGTATTTTAGATGTTTTATGGATTTTTTGTTAAATGGGGGCGTGGGGGTTCGGCCTAGGGTTGAACCAATAACTTACTCTAGTCGGCTATTGGTGCTCAAGCATCGGTAGGGTGACCGACGTTGGCAGGTGAAAAGGGGACCAATATCAATTATGGTGACCGATGTCTGCATCATGTGAAAATTGATTGAGTTTTGGAAAGAGATAAATTGGAGAGGTGAAAGGTAAGAGAAGGGTGGGGTAGGAGTATCTAAGGTAGGAATGAATGGGTTAGGGGTAGCTAAGGTAGAAATGGGTGGGTTTAGGCTAGGTAAGGGTGGGTAGGAAGAAATGAGAAGGTGTAGGGATAGATTAAAGGTATAGGAAGTCGATAGTGTAGGGTGGAGTTAGGTCAATAGATGAAGGGAGGAAAATAAATGAAACGTAGAGGCGGGAAAGAAGATAGTGTAAGGAAGATAGGTTATAGGGTAAAAATGGTAAGGCAAGGTAGAATGTATATCCAGGTAGGAAAGGGTAAATGATTAACTGGTGTGAATGTTGATAATGTAGGAATGCAAACAACGACAATGAGAAATAAAGTGCCACCCTATTAGTACATATGAGACCTAACATCAAAGAGGATGGGTGAGGTCACACGAAGGATGTTCGGCTAGCTATTGTTATCATTCATAACATGATGGTCGCCTTCATCACCATATGGAACCCGGTGAACAACACATTCCATCTACCTACCGGAAGATTATTATCACTTTGAGGATGTCTATTAGATTCTAATACTACCTATTGTTGGGGACCCACTATATCGATCAATCTGGATGATTCATTGGAGCCTATGGTTACAGTATTTGGAGAGGCCATGATAGATTTGACTTATCATAGTGCAAGAATTAGCTATGGGGAGATGTATGCCACACACCCATAGGGAGACGTGACTTGAGGTGTTGATGATGGTGGGGATTGGTTGTCATGCACTCCCAAAATAAGAGGGTGACAGGTTTCCAAGGGAACTGATAGAAGTGTTAGAGGATATGATTGAGGATAGGTTCTTCTTTGCATGGGCATCAACTTACCTAGTAGAGTTATACATAGAGTTGTAGGCATATAAGGGGATTCGGTGATTTGGTGTTTACTACACCTATCTTGTTCACTTTGTTGGGCCTATGAGCATATAATATGTTTTCTTTCACCGTAACTTCCATGACAGGATTGGTATAGGGGTATTTATAGATAATGGTACAAAAAGGTGGATTCCAATACGAGCACATCCGAGGGTGGAAGAGGTGTCATGTGATGTGACATAGTATAGGTGTTTATTAGATGGCACATCAACAATCAAATTTTTGTGGAGGCCATATATGGGTTACTCTTCATTTAGAGGTATGGCGGAGAAGTTGAAAGATTTACAATCAAGTTGTGATGGATAAAGGGAAATAGACCTAGAGAGCATGAGATGATACCGGTTAACCAGTGTCAAATGTAAATTCGGTTATAGCAGGATGTGTCATTGCCCTTCCCATAGTGCCACATGGACGACATGGAGAGGCCATTATCTCCACCACATCTAGCGAGATCTAACAGGCCGAGGAGGAGTAGGTTGTCAATATGAGGATTGATGATGTGGGCATGACCGATGGCTATATGAAGTGGTGGATATCCTAACTACAGGTAGAACCCTCGAGGCGTGGATAGCCTGATTTGGCATAATTATAGTAGAGAGGAACATGTTACAAGGGAAGGTGACGGAATTATAGTGGCAACTAGCAATAGCTTGGGCATAGGTGACCACCTTATAGGGAAAAATTGTTGTAACACAGGAAAAGGCACCGGCTCAGCACAATTAACAACCTTATAGGGACAACTTGTAGTATCACAAGCACAAGCACCTGGCTTAGTACACGATGTGCATAGGTAATGCAGGATGGGGGCAAGTTATAGGACTACATGCCCAACCGACTACTTCACAGTGCACCGTAGCCACATTACAGCAAAACTAAGCAGAATACAAGCACATGCACTCTTGAAGGATAGGGTCCAGCTATACGAGCATGGGCACCAAGACAAGGTACCATTCTAAAAGTACAAGCAGAGGGACAGGACAACTATTACTGTGGACAGGGTCCATAGATAGGTGTCAAAGTGATGGAACCTCCCGGTGTGATATCCATGGATAGATATAGAAAAGAGATGGCCAAGGCTAGGTAATATGAGGATTAGATTACAGAGAGTGGTCTTTAGATTATTTCATATGCTTGAATATAGAACGCAAAGGAAACCGCCGAGAGGACTAGTTCAAAGATCCATAATACCAAAAGTTCATGGTGTTGGTCATCAAATAGGACTTTACGAAGAGCAATGTCGAGGGACAAGAAGTCCCTCCTCTTTAATGGGAGAGGTTCCCTTATTCAGAAACAAACTTATCTACAAATATACAAAATATGATTTTCTGGTTAAACTTGGATATTACGAAAGTGTCTTTTATAAAGATCATCAATTACAAAAGGACTGAGGAATGAGAGTGCGAGAATGAGCAGAAAGGCAACATGCAGAATTATAGATAACAGAGTAATTCTTTATGTATGCGAAGTTACAGTGAATTGAAACAAGATCATTTGCATCACATGAATAAGATGAAATTTAAAGACACAAAGTTCTGCAAATAACATCTGTCAGAACGCAATGGTTCATTAATCAAGGACACAAAGTTCCTTCTTGGTTGTACAAGATCACCATGTATTGCAAAGTTGAAGAGTATGCAATCAGCGAGACTAACAAACTAGAAACAAATGATCTTCACAAAAATTAAACGAAAGCTCAGAGATAACAGAGATTAGATAGACAAAGAATGGAAAGCCCTTTTGTATTGATTTCTTTGTGATCTATTTACACTTTCAGAAAATATGCCGAGTTCTTCCTCCTCAGAATGGCGTAGAGAGGCCATTATATAACTTACAAATTAGTTACTCTTCGTAACCGCTTCTTTTAACCAAGAATAGTTAAGGACTGCCAACCGCAATACCTCAACTTTTTACAAAGAAAACGGAAAAAGAAAGGGAAGAAGAGAAAAGAATAAGGAGAGGAAGACAGGTGGTCAGTTACTGGGAGGGACCCACTGACTTCAAAATCTGCTGCCTGAATTTCTTTAACGCCTCGGCCTATGTCTCGCCACGAGGACCGAATGCGTGTTGGCCGTAGACTGAGTCCAAAATCCAAGACACTTCTCCATCTCTTTATCAAACTCGACATGAGTATGATAATCTTTATTTGCTTCTTCAATGGCAGATTGAAGAGAGCAGATCTCCTTCATTTTCTCTTTGGAGATGGAGCTTTCCTTGAACAAATTATCTTTGACAAAAGCTCTGAATTGAGCTTTGATTTCTTGCAAGGAAAGGGGAACACCAGAAGTTTCATCCTGAAGATGACAATGTATGTCTTTGAAAGCAGAGACAACCAGTGTCTTGAAAGCTTCACCCTTCTGCCAGCTGTTCTTCAGTTCTCCCAAAGCCTCCTCCAAGACTTTGATCTTCCACTCCATGCTGTAAACCCAAGATTTTGACAGATTATCCTTTGCATCATCAAAAACCTTATTCACCAAAAGATGTTCTCATCATCTGTCTGTCCCATAAGGCGGAGGTCTACTATGCAACTGCTCCAGAGTTTGAGCTCTTTATCCATGATCCCAATAGTAGAGGAGAGCTTCTGTTGCAAATTGTTCACTTTTCCATGGAGTTTGAAAGCTTCATCGATGAAGTTCAACCCTGCAACAAGCATATCATCCACCATGGATTCCATAGCTCTGCCATAGACGGAATACTTGTGCATGTCTTTGATACTCTGTACTTCATCTTGGCTCAAAATTACAGGTGGTGGAAGAGTGGTCAACGAGTAGGGTCCAAAAATTTTTCCTTAGACAAAAGAGACTTGATGAAACCTGTGAGAATTTGGGCCTGTTCTTCCAACTGTTCAATAGTTTGTTGCCCTTTCTCTACCCTCCCAATGACTCTTGTGACTATTTCTTGGAGGTTGTGAATCTCACCTTCAGGGGTAGACTCTCCCATTGGAATTCTCGAGAGCTCTAAGTCAGATGCCTGCAAGTCCTGCTCTGACTTGTCCACTGTAGGCTTAGCAATCTCCAGGAATTGCTGACCTTGAGCATCAGACACTATTCTGGAGGTGGTTCTGGATTTCTTGGCATGAGAAGGAGTGGTGCCCAACAAGGCTGCGACAGCATCAAAATTTGGCCCTGAGCTCCGAGAGGAAGATTTCCTCTTTCTACTGTCAACAAGAGGTTGAACCCATGCAAAAGAGGAAGAGGAAGAAGCAGGAGGGGCAAGAGGACCAAGAGACATAGAGCTCATGACGCTCAAGGTTTGCCATGTAAGTGTGGTCTCAAGTTGAGATGTGAGTAGGGTCTTTGGATACACCTGGCTTTGAAGAATCAATAGCACTTGGAAGTTCAAGTGCTCGGACTTCCTTATCTTTATCTGCTTGGACCTTCGGAGCATTCTAGGGGCCTTCACTCTCTTCTTCACTTTCACCGAGAACAATGATGTTCTCCTCGGTCCTATAGGCACTTCTACTTTCTTTTTAGGATCATTTTCCATGCTCCTTCTTAACCTCCTTGAGTTTCTTCAAGTACACTTGAGTGGATGAAGAAGGAGTGGAAAGCTGTAGGTCCTTGTATTGATGAGGCGGTGGGGTTTCACCGGTGTTTCGACACAGGAATCAATGCCTCTCTCTTGGTGTTGAAACATCCTTGAAGAGGATTCTCCGAGTGCCTTCCCGAGCTCTCGAACTTTCCTATCAAACCGACCTTAGTCCCGACTAAGACCGGAGCAAGATCTCAAATTGCGAATCATCTTTTCTTTCTGTTCCAATCCAAATCCTCCAAGGGGTGTGCTTGATCACACTTTGTCATACTCATATGAGTATAGATTAGAATTGTCATCCCGGAGTCCTTCGGGAACTTGGTACAAGCCGAGTTATTGGATCAATTACAGGGAAAACCTACCACAATGCCTTCTCCAGCCTCAAAATTATCACTCGCAGTCCACCCCTAGTGAGTCTTCATATACGCCCTATGATGGTAGATTATCTTGATGTTCTCTGTTTCAATGAACTTCTTCAAGTCGAAGCAGTTCTTGGCTTGAAGAAATGAACGGTGATAGAGACCAGGAGCTCTCTACCCTATGTTCTCAGTGTCCAGGATGTTTTACAAGTGTA